>VYZX01005160.1:31474-83974 GCA_013401335.1 Brachypteracias leptosomus
AAAGAAAGAAGAGAAAAGGAAGATCATAGGAGCACCTGTGAAAAACAAAGCTTATCCCACTTAGAGCCTGTCAGGCTCTGAGGCATTAGCGGCTGGTGCTGGCGGGGGGAAGCCCAAAGCCGGGGGAGGAGCGGAGCGCTCCCCGGGCTCGGAGGGCGGCAGCGAGGATGCGCAGCGGGAGGGGATGGGAGCGACCCCCGGGCGGGGGGAGCCGGCAGCCCCTCGGAGAGCTAATCCACTTGGCAGCACCGAGATGGCTCCTTGAAGGAGCTAAAGTCGACTGACACAATGGCCTGCGAGGCATTAAAATGTAGGAATTAAAAACTGTTAAATTGCACAGAGGGATTCTTAACCTCAGCCCTTTGGCAACGCAGTGATGTTTCTTCCCTTTTCTTCTCCCTCGCCCCCTTCTTGAAAGTGCCACGCACAGTAGATTTATTTTTCTTCCAGATGCCTGGCTGCTCAGACCTCACTAATTCAGGATGCCAGCTCCTCGCCGTGCACAAACCCCGCTAATGACGGCTGGAAAGCCTCAAAACACAACCTGGCCTTCTGCCGCCGGCCGTGCTGCCCCTCTCCCTCCCGCCCGCCCCGTTGTGCCGGCCCTATCACTCAAAAGCACATCTGGATTCATAGATTTGAACCTTTTGAGCCTGCAAATGCAGCAGCTCCAGACAAGCCTTCCTTTGCAAGGGGGCCTGTGCAGATTCCCCACCCGATTTGAATGAGAAAGGTGAGGCTCTGTGCTGTTCAAATGGACAAGCAAACCTTCAAAACCATTTTAAACTGTGGACCATTATTGTTTGCCCTGGAGCTTAAGTGGATGTGGGGGTTTTTTTCCTTTTTCTTTCCCTGAAACACAAGTTATCCTCAGGCTCAACAAACTGACATGCGGTTGACTGACTCAGCCAGTTTGCAGAGAGCTGCCAAAATAGACTCTTCTTCTTCCCCGGCTGGTGGGGTGGGTTGGGGGGTTTTGTTGTCTTTAAACAGCGTGACATTTAAAAAGTTATTAGAGCATTAATGCTGCTTTTAAATGAATAAAGCTTTATAAAACTACTGATAAGGAATTAACATAAGTTTACCTCTGAATGCAAGTCTATTTCTCTATTTTACTATCAATTACTTCATTAAATCAACACTGAAAAAAAGACCAGCCTTGCCAAATTTCTCACTGCACATTCAACTGTTTGCCCATGACAGTATTTGAATGTGCTTATTATTTCTAGTAAAGCCCTTATCATTTTCACTGTGAAATTTAAATCACCCTGATCCAACTCTTCTTAGCTAAAGTCAGCTTTATCAACCACAAGAGATGTGGGATTTTAAAAAGATCTGAGTAAATTCACATTGTTTGGATAAACTCATTCAGGGGGTTCAGCAAATGAAAGCTGAAATAGATATGTATTCCAAGGAGGTTATGGACTGCTCAAAAACAAAGAAGTCAAAGCATATTTTAAAAAAAAAAGTTAACGTTATCAGTATCTTTTTAATGAGGGCATTCATAGCCTAGGTTTTGAATTGGTATTTCTGTGCCTCCACAATAATTCTGGTGAAAAGTAAGAAAACATTAAACCGTTTACACAAAAATCTTTTTTTTCCCCTCTACAATCCACTCTGCTATGTTATCTGGTCAGTGTTGTGCTATCAAAAATGTTAAGGCCTGCATTTATGCATTATCCCACAATTTAAGTAACTGTGTATCATGTATATTTAAAACCTTCTCTCTGTAGTTTTAATTATCTCAGTCTGCAGGGACAAAACGCAGCTCCCATGCCTGAGACCGAAATGAAAGTGCTGCACGCTGACAGCTAAGATGTCTGTCCTAGCTTGTTGAGATTTCCTGTAAAATTTGCATTGAAAAGGCAGCTTTAAATATACTTAAAATAAAAAGAGCATTTGCATCTAATTTGCTACACTTGCAGTATTAAAGTTTTATCTGAATAAAGACATGTCAAATGGATTTATATAGTTAAGCTGATAGCTTTTAAAGTCAACACAGTAACATCAGCTAAATTCAACAAAGTAATGGCAGCAGCTAATGGCATTTATTAGTTTATCATCATTTACTTAAAAACCATAACGCAGATCATTTTATTTTCACATTACTGTTTGTGATTCTTTGACTCAGTTTGTATTGATTCCACAAATTATGGCAGAAACTGACATTTATCTAACAGAGTTTCCCGAGCTGTAAACGTTGGCTTTAGTGGGAAGCAATTGAACACTTGCCACACAATGGTTTGAACCGTGCTAGAAACAACCATCTTCAAATAAACACATTTGGCAACCATTTTAAAATACGATTGTCGCTTGTCTGATAATGACAGAAGGGGTTTTGTTACTGATAAGGCTCTTATTACAAACCACTGCCTATGTAATCTACAGCCTGATCACACCAAGTGCTAAGCACATTCACCCCAACCCAGCAAAGCTGAAGCACTGAGCTTTGTTTTAAAGACATGCATAGTAGCAAGCAAGTCTTTTAACAGCACTTCTCTTCTGCAGACCTCAAAGGACTCCACAAAAGGGATCATCACTGTTTACACAGAAGGAAACTGAGGTTGAGAGAATCCAAATCACACCCAGTGCTGCAGTGGGACTTGATGGAGTGCGTCCCAATTCAGCGTTCTGCACATTATGTTTTACTGCCACCTTATGCTCCTGCTGACTTCAGAGTGTCCTCATCACTCGCCCAGACTTCAGTGGAGCTACTTGCCCAAAGCACGTGCTTATGATAAAGATTATTGAAGGGGCCTGAATGTTACAGAACAGTCTTTTTGACTGTAAGCCCGTGGTAAAAAGCAGGGCTTATGACTTACACCCTCTATTCTGCTATAGCTCCCCGTTTCCCCTTCTTTTTAATAATAATTACTGAGGCCTACAAAATTACCAGCAAACACTGAGCAATATTTTATTGCTACCATAAAACCCAGGCACCCACACAGTTTGGTTTGTATTTTGGGTGCGGATACCTACATGTCATCACTCACTTTTACAACTGCATTTGAGAACGACATCAAAAGTTTCCACTCACGAGATCTCCTCTCCTCCTCAGTGACATCTACGCCTGTTCTTCAGTGGAAGGAAAAAACCCAACTGTGTTGGAGATAGGGTTTATTTTCAGAACTATGCACGGGGGTCAACATTCTTGCTAACGGGAGGCCCATGTCTAATTCCCCATGTCATATCTTAAACCTTTAATTCCAAAGAGATCACCAGCTCTCTCTTTTTTTTCTTTGGGTAGCAAGGCCATATTCCCAAGCAAAGTGACAATCGCAAGCCACATTTGGCAAGAATTTGAAATAAGCAAGCTTTGTTCATGCCATTTGTTATAATTCTCCCACACCAATGGGCTTTGTTCTACTGTGTCCTCACTCTGAACTCTGGCTTCTATTTCAGCACACATTTGTAATTCTCTATCCCTGGGCTGAAGAGCACAAACCTCTGGCTCACCACAACAGCCTGAGACAGCTGGAGCGATGGATTCTGAGGCATCCCATCCTTCTTGAATCCCCCTCTCACAGCTGGCCAACCTTCTTATGTGTAACTGCTGGACTGGGCAAGGAGGAGAGAGAAGGAGCTAAACGTTGTATTGGCCTCCACTTGGAGCCCCAGCCCGACCTCATTCAATTCAACAGGAGTTCTGTTCTTTTTTTAACAGCAGCTGGTTGGCCTATTTATAAGGTTTTATTTTATTGAAGATTACTAATGAAAAACTACTGCAAAAATTTATTTGGGGAAAAAAATCATTGAGTAAAAACAGTATTTCTTTTACTGCATAGGCTCCATTCCTTCAGCTCAAGGAACAGAGCTGTAACCTACTAAACATGCATACCATACTTCACAGCTATTTCAGTCCTGCCAGACAGAATGACAATCCCAGAACTTCCCATTGCACCACAAAGACAAGATGTGTTCTCCTTGGGGCTGGAGGGGAGACAGTCCCTCTAGCAAGACTCCTCCAGTGGAGAATATTACGGCACCAATGTTCTGAAACAAAAGCCCAGGACTAGGGAGCTACAGCCCTGCAAACAGCATCGCTGTTTAAGAACTAGGACAGCTCGAAGTTACATGCAAAGTCAGAGAGAAGAAAAAAAAGCAACCTCTTGGGTTTTGTCCAAATGCAAATAGAAAGGCAACGCACACAGCTGCTGAAGAACTGGTTCCTGCCAGCTCCACCTGAGGAGCAGGGCATTTCACACAGTAGCACTTAAAGCCTCCACATGGCTCTGCGGTACAGCCCCCAAGCAGTTTATTTTGACCTGAAAACCCCAGGGCATGGGAGAAGTTTCCCATCCCTGATCACAGACATGGGCCGGAGGAACTGTTCTGAGCACTAATCCCTCCAGAGTAACACGAGGCGGAGCAACCTCACCAAGTTCACGTCCTTTCAGTTGCATCTCACCATGTTATGGTGAGTTTTCCTTTTTATTTCAACCTTCTTATACTTCAAACAGCTCGTTCCTAACTTGTGCTAGCAATGGCCATTCTTCATTTTCATTCTCCCCCGCCGAGGCCCTTCCTACCCCACGTAGGAATGAAACAACAGCACCCCAGCTGGTGTCTACACTGTAGCAGGCATGATAATGTCAACCAGATATAGAGCCACATCCTTAACCGATGCAAATTATTCTAACTTCATTTACTTCAGTGGAGCTCTTGGTGTTTTCTATCAGATAAGGATGTGGACTTTAGCATTAATCATGTGCAGAGCAAAAACCCACCATTTCAAGCTTCATTATGAAACAAGTGCTACATTAGCACTGAGCATGGAAAATCTCAGAATTTCCCTTTAATGATCTTGAAGATTATATGCAGCAGGAAAGAAGAAGTGGAAAATCTGTCATAAATATCACTGAATATTTTTAATAGCTGAAAGCTAGGCTTTCTTTAACACTCCTGCCTGCAAAAAACTAGAGACTATTCATTAACTAGGAAGCAAGGGAATTGGTTTGTCATTATACTATGCTTGTGAGACAGAACACAATGGAAAGACAAAGTTCTCAGGCCTGGAGACAGCACAGGCTAGGGAAAAAGGTAGATGGGCAAGCACAGCCATATTAAAATACAGTATGTATAAATATGGAAATTGCTCTGAAAAAATCTCAGGATGCACTTATTAAATATTGGCTGTTGCAGCCAGTTCTTTTCTCATCCTTGGCAACCCTTTTAGTCACTACACATCATCTGACGGCAGCAGGAAATAACCTGTGATGGTGACTTGCTTGTCAGTATCTCTAGTGACAGCTGGAGACAGCTTACAAGAGTGGAGCCTGCAGTGGACTCCCCCTGCTCCCTGATCGTGTGTAGTAGGTGCACAGAACACTGTAATTCTGAGTAGGCATCAGAGTGCTGCTGCTTGGATAGACTGTTATGTCTTTAACTCTACAATGAAGGAAAACATTCCTCAAATCAACCTTAACCCCATTTGCCAAGCCCTGGCCTGTGCTCATGCACTACCCCAGTCTGCTCCAGTACATGTGCATCTCCCAAGGATGCCTGAGGTTGGCTTAGGCTTGAAGACAGACCTCTAACACTGTCCTGCCCTCGGAGCAAGAAGTGGGATCCCATTTCCTCTCGAAGCAGCCATGGAGATGGGAGACACTGCAGCTTTGCACACTGACTCAGCATGCTCTTATAAACCTAATCCATACTGACACAAAACCTTGGGAAGTGTCCATGTAATGAGAATAATGCTTGACAGGAGGACATAAAGAACTAGTCAAGAAGGCTGTAGTTGTGTTAACATTCCTACAAGGAGATCAACTTACCTCCTTAGATGCAAAGGTTGTGGGAAGCAAAAGCATCTTCTCTCTTTCACAGGAGCTGGAGGTCTGCTATGAATTCCATCTGATTTGCTAAAAAGAAACACAAAATACTGTGAATACCTGTCTTCTACAGGAAAGGAAATAACCCAGTATGTAGTGCTGTATTTCACTGAAGTTTTCAACAGAAAGAATACCCTGGACAGCTTCACTTGGAAAAGGGAGCTGGCAAGTCCTGCAGCCTTTATAAGAATTATCAGTCCACTCTACGTTGGGTGATGGTTAGAGGAGTTTTTCACTTGACTAAATTTCATTACACTCCCAAATCGTGCTGCCACACGTAATTTCACTTGCCCCTGTCTACAAAAAGTCTTTCTATCTCTATTCCCACAAAATTATACCCACCGTGTACCCTTGCCCCACAGAAATCTTTGAAAACAAGGAAATCAGCCCTTTTTTCTTTCTTTCTTTCCCTCCCCTGTAGCCTGTTAATGACAAGTTTGTCCTCTTTTTTGAGTCAAACTTTTGCCAAACAAAAAACCCCACAACAAAACCTTTGTGAGAATTAAAGGAATGAATATGCAAACTCTGCAACCCCAAACAGCCAAATAGGAAGAATAACAACAGAATAGTAATTAAAACATTACCATTCACTTTATGGACTGATTGTGTGCTCCCCTCTCCCTTCTGAGCCCATCTTTCATTTAGAGTTGGAGGGAGCAACAGAAACCTCTTGGTCTCAGCTGCTAAGCAGCAAGGCCAAGACTGCCAGAGGAACCCAGTTCTGCCCTGCATGGCTCACGAGCTCCCGTGGACGTGTTTCTGAGGGATGGTTCCCACACAGCCACTACATGGCATTTCTGAATACCAAAGATTCAGGTCTTGAGAAACTGTTTTACCCTCTTATCATCAAGCAATGTGCCAAGTTAAAAAGCTATCTTCGGTGATCTGCTAATCAGCCTTTCCTACTACGGTCTACCCTATTGTCTACGTTTGAGATAATGAATATTAAAATTGCACAATTCATCCCACAGGGTGTTTTTCAAATTATACAGAGCACAACAGAATCCTTTTCCTTGCTGTTGAAATCCCACTTTCTTTAGGGTGGAAACACAGGAGATACGGATGAGTGGAACATAACACTGTGCAGCAAAGAGGGGAGGAGAGATCCACGCCAAATATAGCAAGGCAAACCTTTCATCTAACAGAAAAATGGAAAGGTTGTTGTATCTTTGCAGCTGAATTTGATATCATCAGCCACTGTGCACAGAATCAAACATGTCCATGTGTAAACCCCAGCTGGCCAGATGCAGGCAAACAGCAGGTTGCGTAAGCAGCGACAAGATCAGCGTGTGTGTGACTGAGGCTCACAGGGATATTTTGAGATATGTGCAGGACAGAAAGGGCTCTCATATACCCACATGAAGAGAACAGGCACGTAACTGCATGTTTAGGTCCAAAAGACCTTCCCCATAACTATAGAATAGAACCCCAAAGAGGTGAAAGGCAGTGTCAGCCTGAGTCAGTGCTGACCAGGCATCCAGCGTGTCTGGGAATGTCTAACTTGGTGTTTAGACCCCCAAACATCTGTTCTCTGGAAACCAGGGAGTGACACAGGGTCTTACTGTAGCTTGGTTTTATGAGAAAATTATTTCCATTTATGAAATAATAATTCTTTGGAATAGCAAAAATTCACAAGGACAGTAAATTTGAACAGAACTTTTGAAAGTGATCCGAAACAGCAAAACTCCTGGTGGGTTTGGTGAGAGAAGAAACCCACACTGAAGATGTGTTTTCAAAGGTTTTAAAAGCTTTACCTCGAGAAACTTTAAATTCCAGAATCAAACAGAAAATCTGAACCCCTCGTCCATTTATCATTAGACAGGCAGACTATTTAGCTCACACTTCCATGCCCTTTTCAGCCCAGAGGAGAATCTCCAACATTCCATCTAATAACCAGAAACAGGGGCTGGTGCCAGTGGGGTAGGCATGGAAGGTGGGTATGTCCATACCCTGCAACTTCAGTGGTAGCTCTGCACCCCCTTCACTCCCATCCAGAGCTTCTCTGCATGTTGCAAGATCAGGCTTTTTAAAAGAAAGGGGAAAATACTGTGTATCATGTTAACTTCCCTCCTTCTTTAAGATATACTGTACAGGTCATAACTTATCCTTTTTAATAAAAAAGAAATAAATTTACCTTTTGAGTGTCATTTCTGACCACTGCTGCCCCTTTGCTAAAGCCACAGGGCTTCACAGTAGACAGCCTGATGGAATTCCAGTTCACAGCTTAATTTTCCTCCTGATAAAAGAGACAAAAAGTTCCTTTCAGTAAAAATAAAATTTAATACGGTCCGCAAATTTGATATATTACAACCTCTGACCCCAGCTTAATTGTTCACAAAGGGCTAACGGTACCGCTGGCAAGTAAATGACTTCTACAGAGTGTTGCAAGTCTGATAGCTCAAGAGAAGGGGAGCAGCAGTCTGACAGATAATCAAAATTTTTAATGTGAACCATAGTGAGAGAGGTTATTCAGAGCACACCCAGACTGTAGGAGCCTTCCACAGCTGCCATGGTAGCTCCTTAGGATGAGAAATGCTTAAACATCATCCTCACTCAACTTTGCTAAGTGTTGCTGCTGTTAGTTACCAACCAGTACAGAGTCTGACACTTACAGCAACAGACAGCAACGAGCTGGGATCTACAGAGACAGAAACACGGTACTTGAATTTCTCCGAGGCCAAACCTGCCCCCAGTTCCGTGGCCCTCAAGAGCTTTTCCTAGAGTTTGACAATGAACCAAGGGAAAAAATATCAAGCCAAAAAGAAAGGAGTCATGGCAAAACATCCAGCACTGGCCCCTGGCAGCTGACCTTTCAAAGGCTGCTGCAGAGAGCAGCGGGTCTGCCACTGCTAACAGTGCTTGTGAGGGGCCACAGAGGGCAGGGCAAAGCAAGGGTGGGAGAGAGGCAAGGGGGAAGAAGTGGTGCTTGCCCTGGCTCTCCAGATTTGAGAAGGTAGGGAAGGACCACATTTGTTGCATTATAACCTAATGAATGAATGAAGCCATGGAATTTAAGGGACTACACTGACAGTATTACCAAATGGGTCTTTGCATGCCCCTTGTAGTGGGAGCATACAAAGCAAGTTACTTCGTGGCCAGGAAGGATCTGTAAAAGCTGGTGTAGCTTGGTGTCTTTATTACACTGGACAAGAGCAGGACAACCACATGGTTCTGCTGGCAGTTGATTTGGTAGCTAAAGGAGATATAGGTCAGGGGCTTATGCAGATGAGCAGATATTCACCTGCACAGTCTAAAGCAAACTAAACCCAGTACTGTTCTTGTTCCTCCCAGGTACCCAGATGCCAGCAGCAACAAAAAGCATTTATTTTCTCACTGTTAATCCGAGTAGGATTTTGGAGCTGTATAACATCAGGACAAGCACAGACCTATTAAAAATACAGCAGCAGAGTGCATGCATGTCTCTGAAGCAGAGCACTTGCTCAAGTGCTGAACTGTGCATACATTTACACTTTGCCAGGCCCAGGTCATTAGCAGATGGACTTATACAGATAGTGCTGAAGGAAGTTTCCTCCTTCCCCTCCTGATTCAGAGTGGGGTCAGCAACATCAAACAGCTCCCACAGAGAGCACTTGCAGCCCCCAGAGACCACCAACAATTGCATTTGTTCTGGAAGCTGCTGCTCCCCCTCAGGGTCTGCTCCCCAGTGGGTTGCTGCTCCCGGGCTGAGGCTCACAGCACAAAGGAACCCAAACTCTATTCTACTAGAAAAAGGAATTATAAAGCTCACGTGCCAGGTGAGAGGGTAAATGCCCCACCCCTCCTCCCCAAAACGTGGAAGATGACAGCGACCTCTGTGCTCCCCAAGCCACAGGAGGCTCCAGCCCATCCAGGGGCAGCACCACCACCCCAGTGAGCTAACTCTGCCAGGCACCATCAACAGCCACGTTGTTTGGCCTCTTGACAGGCAAAAAGGGTGGTGAAAACTCTACCTGCCTTCCTGCTGGTGAAAGACAGCTGAGCTACCTACATATGCAAAAAGAGAAAGAACATTTTTAGATTAGAGGGTGTTTGTGGCTAAACATAGCCAAAATCAGCCTCTTCCTAAATTAGGGATGCTGGTACATCCAGAAAACACTATTCATATTGTTTGTCTCAGTGTCACTGGAAAGCAACTACCAAAACCTTCAGAAGTTCCTATTTCAATTTTAAAGCTGAGGCTATTTTAGCTAATGCCCCCAAGGCAATTGTCTGGTCAAATGTCAGGGTTTATATTGCTGAATGAAATCTCTATGTTTATGAGATCTCTGCAGTTTGGGAACCACACTAAACTCCATTTGAGCTCCTCAGATTATACTGTATTGTGGATATCTTCTTTTTCCCCCCCTCTGTTTGGAACATATATCAACCTCCTCATATTCCTGTGAACTATTGAAAATATCTCTCTGCCATGTTTGAATATCAGTTTCATTGCTGTGGGATTTCCCCCCACTACTTCACTTCTTTAAACCAGAGAATCTTTCCATTGATGTTGTCTCTGGGTGCTTTTGAGTCTAATATCCAGCAAATTGGTAATTTATTTACTTTTTCTTTAGCAAAACATTGCCTGGATTTTGGTCTCTTATGACTAATGCCAAGCTTCAAACTTTATTTTAACTCTTTGACCCCCAGAATTCCCCTTCCTTTTTATGTCTCTGAGCTGCTTGGGATTTTTCCTCAGTCACTGCATTACTGACACCAGGGCTTGGCTCCCTTGTTCTGGCCCAAGGACAGTGCAGGTGTTCCTATTGCTGCAGATGAGCTCTGACAACAGGCTTTGGTGTGAGTTATGCCCTGCCCACCTTCATGGGCTGTGAGCATGTTAGTGACCCAACACTTGTGTAACTGCATCTAAGGCATCTGGAGCCTTACGTACCAATTCATGTGGCTTGAAGGCATTTCTTGATCTGCAAACTTTAAAAAAAAAATAAATATTTTTTTCAATTGCTATACTAGAGCTCTTGCTCCTCTGACAGACCCGAGTCATTGAACATTTTTGCCATTTTTCCTATCACTCTCTACTCATGTTTTTAAAGTCTCCTCTAGTTTGGGATCACTATATTTCTGAGTGTCCAGCTTGTGACACCTCCAAGCTAGTACCAACCTTCATGCATTCTGATCCCACTGAACTTGTTCCTTCAAGATGGACACCAAAACTATGGAAATGTGTTTTTTGAAGTCTGGTCTTGACAGAGGACTTCTACTGTGCCAGAGAAGGTGGACTGCTGCACTGTATGGAAGAGCAGCACTGATGATGGTGATGGACATAAATGGGAATGTTCCCATTGTAGAGAGTTTTCCTACCAAAGCTTCTAACTTGCATGACCTACAATTAATTTTGTTAATATATAAAGGCCACTCCTAGAGCAGGCTGTATTGAACACTCAGCAAGACTGTCTCTGAATAATACAGCACCTAATGAAAAGCTACCTCTTTAAACAGATCAGAGTGGATCTACTTTCCTGTTTCCACAAGAGGTAGTGGTTAGGATCCCCATCATGTTCCAGCTCCATGACCTGCAGTGGCACAGGGTGGCAACCCCTTGGCACCCACCTTGCCCACCCAGGGGAGCTCCCACCTCACAACTGCAGCATGTGTCTGAAATGGGACAAAGTAAAAGGAGTATTTTAGTTGTGAGAGAGAGTGCAGCAAGGTTCACAGTATACTCTTTTTCTTCTATAGTCAAGGTTTAACTTCTTTAGCTTTGTCCTCATATTTCCGCTCCATCCACTCCATCCTTGGGAAAACAGTAGGTACCAGATGCTGACAAGATAGCACTGAGCTAAGCCCTGAAGTTACATTTTCTTATTATCCTTCATATAATAAGCACCTGTACATTTTCCATTTATTTGTCTAAGCAAGTTCCTCCATTTCCTTCTGTCTATTTTGTTGGGGTTTTTTTCTATATTATTGGCTGATACCCAAGTAAGCAAAATATTTCAGTGCCATGTCATCCCATCCCTAGGTTCAAATAAAAGTATGAAAGAAACAGTGTAAGGTTGATCACACACTTGTTATTAAGTCAAAGTCGGATTCAAGTGTTTGTGTGAGGTAGAATTATCTCATTCTTTTTGTCTGTGTCTTTCTGTGATCTACCAGTCAAGTATGTGATTGGATTTCAGCTCAACAAAACCTTAAATTACACACCTATTGTGCCTGAGCTAAGCCTAGTTTCACAGCACTGGAGAAGGCTCCTCACTGCTCTTTTGGCACTGTTCGATCTGGCTCCTGCTATCATCCGCAGGTTGATGAATGAGTAATAGGATTAGAAAGTCTCATCTCTGAAATGCTGTAATTGTCACATTTGGTGGATTGACAAAAGGCCCGGGTGATGGAGAGGTGCTCCGTGATGTAAAGTTCAACCTGCACTCACCAGCCAACACTAAGAGAATGGCAGGAATAAAAAGAAGCCCTCCAGCTCTCCATTTGCCCAACGCACGCAGATATCTGCACAGTCTAAACTCACCTTTTATGCATGAGTTTGGTGGAAGGCTGAGTGCTCTGCCTCTGAAGAATGTTATCTGGCTGCGAGGAAGATGATATACTTGTTGATTCTTTGGTTAATGCAAGAGATTAAAAAGTCTGGGGAGGGCTGGGAGCAGGAGCTGACTTTCCCGTCCTCCCCAGGAGTCTGAAATTCAAAAGCCCAGGGCAGAGATTTTCCCCCGGGCAAGCAGAAGAGCAGAGCTCAAGCCAGGACTCAACAGCTGAGGATCTGAGCCCTGGGATTCATACAGGCTGCTTTTCTGTCCACCAGCGAGGAGGGTCAGGGGCACACTGGGTCTGACACAGAAGGTCCACACTTTTGTCCCTGTAGGCCCACCTATACCAGCCAAGGTGTATCTGGAAATGGACAGACTTGTCAGTGGCTCCTATTCCAAGTCTTTTTCCAAACGGGCTGGTTTTGAAAGGGATTTACAGGCCAAACTTGGGTAGACGTGTTAGTAAGGTACACTGGGAACCTCCCTGTCTAAATAGCTACGTGAACACAGCATTGAAAAGCCTAACAGCAGAAAACAAGCAGAACAGGTAAGTAAAAACTTCCTATTTTTTTTCTCCTATTTACTGCTTTAATTTCAACTGTTTATAAGCAAGGGAAGCATCCCTGCTTTTAAATAAAAGGATGGGAAATTGAAAAATACCAAGGGGTAGCTCTCTATTCTAAAGTACCTTCAGCACTGCCTTCTCCTGAGAAATGGCTTCACACAGTGCATACAAATTAACACGGAACTTTATCCCTGTTCACCTTTTATTAGAAAAAAATATCAAAAGCCAACATCACTATTGCTGAAAGAACGTGTCCCCAAATGCTCTACAGATGCAGCACGTGAGGTCAACATTCACCATCCCCTTTCTCTGTCAGTGTGAGTTTCATTTTAATTACAAGTGCATGTTTTGCACATTGTAAAACTACCCCTGCCTCTGACCACCATAAGAAAAGGAACATTTAGCTCAGGAAACAGTAGCTGACCCTGTCTGCTCTTTTTCTTCCTTGGCATCAGCTTAGACTATTAACACCTTATGTGTGTTGCCTGTGTGTCCCACATATGTGTGCTCTGCATCCATTTCATGCAATACCTGTCGTAAGTGCATACTAAAAGCTTCCTACTGGGAATTCTCTGCTTTGTTTGACTCCTCTTCTTGGCGTCTTGCTTAGCTATTGAATTCATCTGCCTGACAGAGAAACCTTTCTAGGTACTAAAAGCTTTGTCCTTGGAAAGCTGTGACATTAGACTTTAACACATAGAGGCCTTTTTCACCTCTCAGCTCACTTCTTAATTATTCATTCCCAACAGAGGAAATCAAAAGAAACCTTGGCAGCCAATGTAAACATTTTGTAGTGGAAGGCAATTTTTTTTTCTCCCCAAGAGCACAGTGTGACCATGATAGCCGAGCTCCTTACGAAGAAATTGTGCTGCTTTTTGTACGTGAAAAACTGGAAATGAGAATCCTTCATTTCTTTTGCGGGAAAGGACTGAAACGGAGCAAACCAGCTCATGGTGACTGTTTTGTTCCGAGAGTTCTTTGCCAAGCAATTTCAGAGAAAAAATCCAAATCTCCAATGTATGTTCCATTTATCATTTTCTTTTTCTTCTGCCCCAGCTCAGAGCAGCCGTTTTACAAGCCCAACTAACACCATGTAATACGGGATAAGATGAGCCAGTGGCTTTAGAGATTTTCCACCTTATGTGGCAGTTGGTTGAAAGACTCACTTTCCAGCAGGGCAGTGTCTCCCTGTGGGAGCACCTTCCCCTGTTTCACACAGGTGATCTGAGCCAGGCGCCTTCCAGAGCGCTCGGTTATTAGCGGCAATAGATGCCCTGTGCAAACAATCTGCAGAGCCAGGGCTACGGCCAATATTTTTCCAGTCTTGCTGTAACCTTAACTGCAACACACAATATTGGCCTGCTCCCAGGAACTGTCAGTGGGAAGCGCATATAGCAACGGGCCACCCACTTACTGTTTTCTTAGAGAAAGTTTGCCAGCAGTGATATGTAGCTTGCACCACCTTCCTGAAACATTTCCACACCGGCTGGGCCCGCGCAGGTCTGCCCCTACCAGCAGCTCTCATTTCAAACTGTCTTGCTCCACCTCCTGCTCCTTCCACGCAGCCCAGTCTTCTCCTACTGCTTCCTTTTTCTTCATCGCCTTGCCCTGGCTTTGTGCCTTTTTCGTGCTGTTCCTAATGGCTGGGACAACCTCTGATTAATGTTCGGCAAACAGCCTCCTCCACAGATCAGACCACACCCGAGCGCTCTGGTTCTCTTAGTCGGCATTATTCTGACCTGTGCCTTCCACCTTTCCAAAGAGAGGGCTCTGACTTGCTTGGCAGAGCGGCACCATTTGTCTCTTCAAACCCACTCAACAGGTACTGAGCGGGCCTCTCACTGTGCAGGTACCACCAGAGCTCCTCACACAAAGTCAGTGGGACCCCTTATGTGCAAAATCAGCTACTGTCACCCATAAAGAGCAGCACAGCATCACCCAAGAGCTGCATTATGGGTTAAGATTACTAATGTATCTTTTAATGACTATCGATATCAACCTGGTAACTATTTTCTTGGAGAACTAGTGGCAAGGATGCCATTTCCCCTTCTCCAATCCTCCAAGGAATCACTGGGAACTCGAAATATCCTCATAGCTGCTCCACTAAGGAATAAATAACACACTTGCAAAGGAGCCACTTTTATGGTCCACTGCTGTGTGATTTTTCCTGTCAGCCTTTTTTTTCAGTTTAATTTATAGGTAGGTTACCAAGATAGCCTGGTTTGGGGCAAGATGCCATATATCTGCTACAGCTTTCTGTAAAAGCCATTTCCAGGAGTCATTGTCACTGGTAAGGCAACATCCAAAATAAACCAAGAACTGAAGGACAGCTTCCTTTAGTAACCGATCATAAACAAATACGGTGTCATTTTTAGCTCTCTTGGACTACATTCTATACGTTTGACCTTTTGGGGCAAAATTTCACTTTCTTTCTTTGAGAAAAGTTAAGCTGAACCAGAAAACAGTTGGGTGACTTCTCACCGTATTAAATTTAGTTCTCCCAAGACCAACAATGCTCCCAGCATTACACTGTTTCTCTCTTAAAATCTAATTCTGAAAGTTTGACAAAGCACACGTTTAACACAGGTCAGCAGTATATTGACAGGATGTTAATTTTAAATTGTGTCAGCATTTCCTGTCTTGAGTGTTAATGTCAATTAGCACCTTGCTGCATAACCTCCAAGTCCTCCCTTATTACGGGAAAGCAGCAAAGCAGGCAGCAAAAGCCCTTCTATTCAAAACACCACTCACCAGCAGCCAAACAAAGAGCTGTCATAACAAAACCAGGGAGGTGAAAGTGCCTATGCTGCTGTGGAGTTGAGGTTAGAAGCCTTAGTCTTTTTCCTTATTCCTGATATTAAAAGTGTAAGTGTGTCAACTTGGAGCGAAAGGCTAATTACTTTGAGGCTCTTTGAAAAGTGTGTTACCATTCAAAATCTCTCAGCCTGACATAAAGCCCTTGGCTTTAGATTGCACAGTGTGTAGCTCACTGTAGGTCATCCTCTGGTATCCTTAACCCACTCTGAGATGTGCAGTCTTATTCTGGGAAATGGGAACCGTTCTGCACACCCGCTTTGTTTGGGTTTTCACACGTGCTCCAGTCTCCAGCACCTCAGTGAGACCCCATTCCAGGGTGCCCAGTAAATAAGACCGGTGACTTTGTACACACCGTGTAAGGTCGTCTTTACAAAACTTCACAAAATTCTCACCCTACTGCATTTTTTGACAGCAGCTCGCTATATATGTGTACAGGAAGGTCTAGATGGATACACCTCTAGGCTTGATACTCTTTCTTGCATCTACCTGCCCTGTTAAATTCAGCATTGTAAACAAAAAGGGTGAAAAATCTGATTTAAGCCAAGCCAAAGCTCTACCATGATGCTCCTGTCCTCCCTGCCCTGCCTTTCTCAGAATACAGAAGTATTCCTAGAATGACAGCACAAATCTCAGGACATTTAGCCTAAATTCTGAAGAGAGCTAGCTGCTATTGTAGTCTTCTGTGAAAAATAAATTTTAATGGAAACCAGAAAATGCCTTTCCCATCAGCTCTAACCCCAGGCCTTGCTGGCTTTTTAGAGAAAAAAAAAAAAAAGACAAGGATTCATCAACTTTTTAATGTAAAGTCTAGTGCTGGATGTCTGGAAGCTCCTGTTGAAGTTCATGGATGCCCACATTTTGAACCATGATTGCTTACTTTTAAAGACAACTTTGGCCACTTTTGTAATTAATTATAAGCAGCTGATCCTTCCAAATAAATGTTTTGGAAAGTGCCTTACCATCCATCTCGAGCATTAGAGCAAACAAGAATAAGAGAGAAGCATCGTGCAAATTATATAGGATTAAAATAAATTATTTCTATGCAAATCAGAAGCTTGATGGGCACAGCATTACCAATCTGCAGTGAGCTATGCACTATTGCACCAACAGATTTTCATTTCATGTTGAATTGTGTGTGGATGTTGGTTGAGGTAACGTGGGGCTTCCTGTGGGTATGGTTATCACCACGGTCAGCGGTGGCAGCCAACGGCGCTGGACCAGAACTTACTCCTGCAGCTCAGGCAGTGGGTGTGGGAATCAGTCATTCAAAGTATAAAAAGCATTTTCATACTCACCCTCACTGAGCACCTTGTCACTTTGGTTCCTGCCTTTGTTCCTCCCCAGCACGGACCCAAGGTGTGGCCAGGCATCACACAGTAAACCTCTGGCTCTTGAGATCTGCTGTAGAGATGGCAGAGGCGTTATGCACAGACATTGCACTGGGTGCCTATGCTCTGCCAGATTCTAAACAAATTGGCCAAACAAATTAATGCCACACACCCTAAATTGGCTGAACAAATTAATGCAACACGCCCTTTGCACAAGGGTGCCTTTGAAGGCCAAGGACCGTGCATGTTGCAGCGAGGTGCGTTCTAGTGAATAGGGTGTTTCAAACAAATCTGGTTGGGGAGAGGAGGCACAGTGTATTATAGTTTCAAGTTAGAGCAGGGCTTTCACCCCAGAGCTTTTCAGACACTAGCACTGTGTGTTGACATTTAATTACTAAACTCTTAAAACAAATAATTTGTATGAGCAAATACTCCTCAATCATTTCATAATAACACAACTAGTGTTTCTTGGCAGTCAGAACAAAACCAGAAGCATGTTGAAATCGCACACACAATGCCTTGTTCTGACATGGGAAGAGGTGCCAGATAGAGCAGTGTGAACCCTCCAGGCTGTGGGAGCTGATGGGATTCAGGAACTGAGCGCTGCAGTTTTGTTCCCAAAGGCTGGCAGCAAATCAGCCCCAGCAGGTTCACTTGGAGGTTGGAGTTTACTGAATTTCGTTCTCCAAACAACCCTCCCTCCTGCTGCTAAAGGTCTTTTCTTCCACCAAGCCCCAAATCTCCCAGCAGAGGATTAAGGGAGTGTGCATTCTTGAGGCTTGTTGGGCAAGAGAGGTAGCTGGGAAGGCCTGGCAGAGGAGCAGCAGATATGTGCTTTTTGTTGCCATGTGAGTGTCGTGCACCTAAGTCAACAGAGCATTTCCTTCCACCTACCTTGCAGTGTGATCTGTTGTGACATTTTGCACATCTCTGCTACCAAGCAGCTAAGCTCAAAACCAGTTCTAGCCAACGTGTAAAGCCCACACCTTCACTTTCTCACTTCCCCTGTTAGGAGGTCTCAGTGCAGCAGGAAATACTGGAACAGTATTTAAGGTCTTCCTTAAATCCTCCTGTTTCTCGTGTTGTCTACGATATCCTCATTTTCTCATCGAGCTCTTTAGGACAATGTCTAAGACTTGTCAAGAGATTTTTTGTGAAGAAGCAATATTGCTTTCCTAAAGCATGCTCCATATCCTGAGACTCTCTGCTTACCTATGCAATCCCCTCTGCATCTGGGGCTTTTGTGAAGAGTGATGTTAAAAGGATAGTAAAAGAAAGAAATCACTTTCTGATGAGACTTAAAATAGCTGCAATAAAATAGCTTTGCAAGTAGGAATCACAGCTTTAGCTTCCTGGTGTTTCTCCAGGTTCAAGTCTCATTAACGTGTTACTGGACAGCATCTGCTAGCTAGAAGATCTCTGTTTCCACCACAGAATGCTGGTTTTCTAGAGTCTGGAGTTCCTAAATTTAACGTGAAATATCTTGGTTTGAGTCACAGCACTGACATCTACTCCTGAGGGCTGCTCCTTCCTGGTTCTCCTTCCCTTTTTGCCCTTCCACTTGCCTACTCCAAGCCCTCTCTTTACTCACTGCTAGACTCTGATCTCCTCAGACCTCTCTCTCCTTCACACAGTAATCCCACCATTCCTCAGGCACCTTCTTTCCATCGGCCCATGCCCTCTCCATCACTGCAGTGTGCACCTCCCTCCTATTCCTACTCATCTGTCCCAGCTCTCTTAGGGATTTAGAGTGGAAAACCCATCTCTAGAACCAGTTGCTGGAAGCACACTGGTTTCAATGGCTCAGGACCAGGCCTGAGCTTGACAGGCAAGCTTTCCTCATGAAGGTCAAACCAAAGAATGCTTGTTTGTGGAAACTTCACCTAAAACACCTTCTTGGTCATTCATGCCTTAATAACACCCCAAGTTTGCATTAGTGGACTCAGACCCACTATGCCTTCCATCAGTGGACCTCTGGAACGCTAAGACTGTCCCAGCATATTGCCCTCCTCTCTAATTTGGAGCCACCTATTGTGTTCCATTTTTCTCTCTGAAAATTGCCACTGCAACCCTGCTATCAGCTCAGTATCTTACTATTAGTCAGGAGGGCAAATGTGTGGTGTCCTTGACATGTCAGCTAGAAATGTCTGGCCCCTTTCTCTCTAGGGAGCAAGCCTATAAGCTCTGTAATGCATTTAACCTCTATCACCTCGGGGAGTAAGAGTCTCCACCAGCAGTTTGCTGCTGCCCCACCCCTGAGCTAACTCATTTACCTTATTTTTTCCTACAATGTTGAATAAATTACACTCCACCCTTTAAAAATTGTTATGGTTAATACATGACTTGCTAAAGAGATGTTTATAATGCACGTAACTCTATATTAGAGCTATAATCTCATCACATAGAACATTAATAAACGTGGCAAGGCTCTCTGAATTAATAGCCTGACTTGCATTCACATATTTAGACATGCTTGTATTTGTATACTTCTCTTATCATACCACAACGTATAGGCCAGATTCTGATCCCCATGTCAAAGAAGAAGAAAAAAAAAAGAAAAAAAAAAGAAGGGTGAGAATGAACATTGCAGGCCATCAAAACAAATATAATGCTTTGCTAAAATTATTAATTTCTCTTGCAAAACACCAAACAGCTGGCTTCCACAGTGCATCTGCAAGCAAGAATTTGATCCCAGTTTCTGCTCAGTTTTCATTTGAACGGGCTGATCTTGAAAGACAAGTGTATTCCTTCTGCAGTCCTCAAAGGTTTATTAAATTTGATAAAGGCCATATCTCTTGGTTCTTCATAGTTGGTTCAATAATGAATCCAGCTGCTCAAGTGAAAATATTTAAAGTAAGACCAATTGTTCAGGCAAAAGCAGAGGATGGGCAGGAGCCAGTGCTGGGCAAATACTTGGAAATTCCTTCCTATTTTTATTCTTATTAACTTTTCGCCTCTTTTTTGTATTTTCTTTACCAAATATTCAAAGAACAAACCAGGAATGTTCACTCTGGCATGAAAAATGATGAGGACCCATAGAAAACACATTCCAAGTTTGCAAACCCGAGAACTCACACCAGAAAGTTATTATTCTTGACAGGGAATTTCTACATATAAACCCAAAAATATGAAGTGTCATGAGACTTCCCTTAATTGAGTTATGCCTGAGAGAAATGACAGTTGTTGCCATTTGGAAACCACAGGTTTGAAAATGAATGTGTTTAAAAGCAAAACAAAGCACAAGATTAAAAAGCCAGCCCAGTAATCTCAAAGTTCCCTGAATTATTCACAGCATCAAATAATTTTCATAAATACAATAAAGGATGCAAAAGCCTGATTCTGGACAATGGAAACCATGGTCCTACCATATTGCAGGCTGCATCTCCTTTACTAAACCCAACCCAGGGGTCCCAGCTGTGTGTTGGTGGTAGCACCCATGTCAACGAAGCCCTTTGCAGCATCCAACCCACATTTCAAGTGTTGGTGCCAAGCAGGCCAGCTTCTCACTGTGCAGCACTCCACACAGTTCTCAGAAGCATCACCACCTGGGAAAGAACTTTGGTGATGACAAGAAACAAAGAGAGAAATATTTCCAGGTCTACTTATGTAAAAAAGAAGTAATATTTCATGATTTTCACCACATCTTCTTAAGATTATATTGGTTTAACTTTATTAAAAAGTTGCAAGCCCTTTGGCAAGAGAGTTTACATGAGACTCTCAATTAACATTTAAGCAGATGAGGTTTCTGTTAGGACTCAGAGTAGAGGAGAAAAGCCTGAAACATGAAAGCTCCAGAGTCAGAAGATGCACAAAAAAAGAATCTTGGCTTTAATCTTTGGGAAATTTATAACCAATTTTTCATTTCTGTGTGTGCACACAGGCCGGAGGTGCTAGTTATGACTTTTGCAGGCTGTCCCTGGCAATACTAATGTAAATTTTTAACTAAACCCTGTGCTATTTATTAATTAAATCAGCTCCACCCAATTTACACAACATTGTATATTAACCGCTGGCTGACTTGGAAACATCAGCAAATGAATAAACTACATTTGAAAGCAAAAGGAGGTGACGTGCTCTGAAGACATTATTGGCAGTCCTGGGATAAGGATCTGCATCAGATCTTACTTTAAAGCATTTGGCCTCGGGAGGGAGGGTTTAGTAGTTGAAACTCATCCTATTCCATCAGATAGATTAGTCCAGAGCACAGGATCCTCTTAAAGCCACTGTGAGAGTGTATTAGCTATAACCTGCTACTGGGAAACATCCACGTGTATCTGGAAGGAACAGTGTTCATGCTCATAACCAGCTATAGAGACCTTCTTGGTCCATCCTCTGACCATACATTTGCCATCTCACTGAAGGCAATGGATTGACTCTTCTAAATGAAACTACAAAGGTGAGAGCATCAGTGCTCCAGCCCGAGGGAGGCTCCATCAGTGGGCACCTGCCACAGGAACAAAGGGAAGAGCCAGGGGTTTGGAAATACTGGTGAAAAATAACTGTAAAAAGGGAATGCTGTTAGGGACTAATAATAACCTTACAGTGAAGTGCAAACATCTCAGCTGGCAGTGACAGTATTTGTCATTCACAAGATGACAAGCAAGCTCGGTGATGCAACCATGAAGTGCAACACAACCCCAGAACATGAGCCAAGACATGTCAGCCCCAGGAAGATGGGGCAATCTTCTGTACCATGCAGGCCTGGAGCGTTGGGCAGGAATCCCCTCACCTAAGATAGCAGAATTAAGGCAAATTCAAATTGAAACAGGCACAGAAAAAGGAGAGTAGGTAGTTCAGGGGCATGAAGAACAGAGTCTGGGACGGGAGGCTTAAAGCCCACAGTTTGCTCAAGTAGGTAAAAGGCTGTTGTCCAAATTTGTGGGTATGTATATTTAGTAAATATGTCCTAAATGCTGCATGCAAACACCCCAAGTACAGAGCAATTATCCTTCTCTGTCAAGGGAAAAAGGGGAATAAGTGATGTGGGGTTGGGAAAGCTGAGGATGACAGTTTCCCAGGACAGCCAAGAGGAACAGCACAGGCCACAACCACAGGACCTCCTCTGAAAAAAGAAAGGTGCAATGTGGATGTTGGATGAAACAGGTTGCCTTCAAACTTGTGTAGTCCTTCAGGGACTACAAGAACCCCATAGCCAGCCAGGAAAGATCTGTGCACCAAGATGGATGGAAAGGGAGTTTATGGGCCTGGCTTCCAAAGAGGGGTCAGGATAAGAAAGGCAACCAGTGAAATAAACTTTTTCTTTCTTCCAGGCTGCTGGGTTCAGTCTTGTTACCCCAAAACCAACAGCACCAAGGCATTTGGGAATAACATCCTTTTAGAGTGTCAGAGCTTTAGCTCTGACATCTTTCCATTTTACTGTCCCTACTGAGGTAAGACAAATATTCTGACCATCCACTTTCATTTAAAAATAAAACAAAGGAGCCCTCTCAAATGCTGAAATGGCCAGTAAATGAACCCTACGTTCCCAATTTTCCTTTTCTGACTGCTGTGATACATAAGAAGGTGAAGTGCTATTAAGCTAGTTTACAACATTGGGCAAAAGTGATTTTCTGCTTAATAAGGAGATATCTAGTCATTGTTCATAAGGTAAATGACATTAACGAGCGGGCCATTTGGCTCTAAATGAATAGATCATAACCCAGAGGGTTTTATCTGCATCAGTCTTTGCCCTTTAAGAGGTTTTCATTTTAGGAGTGAATCAGTGCTAAAATTATAAACTAAGGATGAAAGAACACATGGGAGTGAATTTGGAAGCCGGTCAACTACTGGAATGAAGAACCTTTGTACACTTTATGCACAGTTTTGGGAAGTCTCAGGACAGCCCAGTTCAATTTCCCCTGTATGCCTTGGAACATTCCATGGACATTGTGGAGAAAAGAAGAGCTGAGTCTAAGGAGATGAAATCCCAACAGTCAAGACTGGGGGTAGAGAATGGTAATTCTGCAGAACAAAAGCAATATAGAAGATAAGAACTGGGGAAACGAGAGATCTCCATGTGGAATTACTCAGCTAGTGATGGCCAGCATCCAGTGGAAACAAAGTCCCAACAAAATTTTGTTTTCAAAACACAATATATTAAAAAACCTACTAAAATACCAATTCACAACAGTTGAAATTATTTCAGTTTTGAGCAAATATTATATCAAACAGTGAAAAATGTGCCTAGCACATCTATAGATGGGGTTTGCATTGGTGGGACTCTGCTGTTAACTGCCTCTGGAGGACCTGAACCACCCAGTTTATTTAAACAAGATCTGAATGCTTTAAAACTCTTGTAGGTAAAGAAAGAATTTCTCAGGTAGAGGTTCTGATTCACATCCCCTCTCCTTCAAATCCCTGCGCTCAGTTTACGTTGACTTATTTGTCTTCCAGCTGCACAGATAATTCAGGCTTAAGTAATAACATGTTAAGCAAATAATAAGAAAGAGACCCAAAACACAAACATTTTCAGCTCACATAGCTCTTTGAGAATTTCAACTTTACTTTGCTAATAAATGCCACTGAAAGTAGAGGGAAGCACAGTATTTGTGTGGCGTGCTGGCCACCCAAACTCTGCCCTGCCAGCTCTGCACAAGCCACAACTGTCTAATTGCCATGTGTGCTGCCAAAGGTGCAGTCAAGGGTGTTTATAAGGAAAGGAGATGGTGAGCCAAATTTCATCTGCAGATCAGACACGCCTGCTAGCAAACAAAGCCAAGGTTTAGGTACAGATGAGATCAGTTCTTCTGTCCTCCAGGGAAGGCGGCTGCACCTCAAAAATTAATGAGTAATTTTTCAAATTGATGTTGTGAGGTAAACTAGTTATTTTCACAATTAAGTGCTTTACCAAGCATTTAGGCAACGGTCGTTTCTCATTGGACAACCAGTGCTGAGGTCCAACTGGAGAAACAATGCAAACCCAAGGTTATAGCAAATCTACATACCACTGCATGAATACCGTTGGGAAGGACATCTCTCTGGAGGGCAGGGAGAGGACATTCCAGATCATAAAGGTGCTGAAATCCAAGCTGCTTTCCCAGCCATAGTAAATCATTTTGCTTGCTTGTTAGGAAGCCAACCTTTAAATTACAAATCTTGCTAATAATTATTAGTTATTTCCCTTCCGAGTCCCGCACTGGTTTGTAATTACAATCAATACTTCCCTGGTCCACTGATGGAGAAATGATGAGGCAACACATGAGACTGGCCTGGATCCTAACCACAGGGGCAGCAAACCCATGCTAGAATGCTCCCTATCTCCCAGCCCACCTCCAGGACAGCCTCTTCTTTCCCTGTGAAACCTTCCCGAGCAAGAGCCTCCCAGAGCTCCCTGCCAGGCTGGGTAGGGTTTTTCCTGCAAGCACAGAGGCCTGGAAAATGCAACATCTCTTTGGGTAACAGAGGAGGTGCACATGGACTTGATGAACTGAGCCCACAGAAAGCTGTCTGAATGCAGGTAAGGTTTTATTCCTTGCCCAGCCTTGCTGTGTGCTACCAGATAATCAGTGCTTACATATGGGCTGATCCTGTAATCCTAATGCAAAGTTCACTTTAAGGCCAGAGGGAACTTTGCCTGCAAAAGAGCTGCACTTTTGCCTACAGATAGACATTATTAACCAATTCCTATCAGTTTTCATAAACTTCACCACAAACCAGTAGCTTAAAGCATTAACCTCTTGCAGCTATGGTGGGGTGTTTATACATTGCATCCCACAACCTGCTGGTCCCACATCTCCAAGGCAGACGTACAGAATGTCCTGCTGCATTTCCTGCAGAGGTGGAACAGCATCTCCATGAAGTAAATCCACCCCTCCACCAGAATAAATACTAGCTTTGTTGTCACTGCTTCCTGTGCTGTTTATAACAGAGAAGCTTTTGCTGTGTTTTGTCTGGATTTTCTTTTGGGTTTCTTTTTCACCTACGTAACAAAGGAAATGCAAAGTTTAAACTAACCTGATTTGGAGTAGACTCAAAGTTTCGTGTTAAAAAAAACCCAGCCCAGTACAGAGAAAGCAAATACAGCCCTGGCAAACAGAAATGAAAGCCCAGCTATCCCTGTCATGCTGAAGACATCCACTTTTATTACATTACATATGATACAAGTCCTAGCTGTCAAAATCCTCAGGAGCACCTAAACAGATAATAAACAATCAGTGAAAGACTTATGGCTACATGTTTTTCATAGTATTGGAAATCACCTGGGAACCATATTTTAATGGAAAATACAGCTTGATGGAGACAAGCCTCATAGATTTATGAAGAAACTGCAGCACAAATCAAGTGGAGGGTTTAGCTCTCCAAAATGATATGGAAGTGCTAGAAAATAGCAGCAAAAAAAAAAAGAAAAAAGGAAGAAAGGACGAAGAAGGACAAGCAAAGAAGAAAAGCAAGAAGTGTCCTTCTAATGATTTATGCTGCAGAGCAGGAATATGCCTACTTGTGATCCTGTTACCCTCACTGCTCTTTGTGATTGTTATTCTTCCCCTCAGAGAAGCGGTCATGTTACACACTGACAGAAAGTTACACCTCTTCAATGTGATTTGTCCACTTAAAACAACATTTATCATGTTGCCAGTTTATAAATCATTTAGGCCAACTAGATTAAGGCTGTAGGAAGCCAGCACCCCTAACTGATCCTCATGCCAGATAACTCACAGACCTGCATTTGTTTACACTACAGCTTATCAGCCAAACCAGCAGAGCCCAGTGCCAGCTGAACTCGGGTTCCTCCAGCTGAGTGAGGACACGGGGCGAGGGGCAGCTCTAACACATGGAGACACTCCTGCTCTCAATGCCAACGGACCCACATCAGCCCACACCATGCCAATGTCCTGCAAGGCTTCATTAACGTGGGCAGCTCTCTCTCTACACTCTAGAGAAGCAGAGTCTCTACACAGAAACAGGAGACAAGCTGAAGAGGTTCAAGGTTAGCTCACATACTATATATGAGGATGTGGAAAATGTCCACTTTGAACCTATGGAAATACCTCGTCCCCTCGTTGAATGCCCACAGACACAAACCCCGCTGTGCTCTTTGCTCTGTGTTCAGCATCAATTCCAGAGAACTCAAATTGCCAAACTTGCAATTGGTCTTTTGTCCAGTGAAAACTCCTCAGAGGTTAAGAGGAGGCTGAAATAGCAGCTGGGACACCCGATACAGCTCTCACCACCCTGCACTGTCACCGATACAGCGGGTGCCAGCCCCTGCTCACAGGCTCCCCACAGACCTACACCCCACCAGGCAGCTCCTACACACAACGAGACCCCCAACTAAAGAATGGGATTGACATTTAACTTTGAATAAAGCCCCCAGGCCCACACTGTTATAATGCTAAAAGAAAAAAGAAAAGGCTAAGGCTTAAAAAAGGATGAGCTTTGGATCCAGAGGATTTCAGACTAAGTGAGAAGCAATTAAAGGCCTTAGGTCTGATGATCTTTACCTACAAGACTTAGCACAAGGGAAGAGGAACTACAGGGAAGGCCTTGGTCGTTTCATGTCCTTTGCCTTAGAGGGGAATTTTTTCAATCCACAAGGAGAGCTGTATTAGTCCACACAAAACACCAGCCAGCCAAAGCTTCTCTGCAGAATCTTGGAATCTGAAGACCTTTGGTGTTTTGTAATTGTTGGTTTTTAAATGGCAAACCCTTAGAAAGTGAATTATTCTTAATTCAAGCTGCAGATGACAAATTACAGGGACATTATCACCCTATTCATCTTAGAAGGTACAGGATGCCAATTCAGCACACTGGGCTTAGATACTCTTCTCCACACAGCATCACAGGCCTCAGTTCTGGGTTTAATTATAGGCACATGGACCAAGGGATCAGGTTAAGACTTAGAGTGGGTCTTTACTGATGCTCATGCATAGCTGCCTTGGACAGACCATCGTGGAAAACAAAGCAAACCATGTCTTGTCAGAGTTACCTTCACGACTGAGGTCTGCCCTATTTTCAGTCACCACCATTGCTCTTCCTTCTCCACCTACTTGATTTTAATTCCTCCATTGCTTTGTTGTCTTTCCCCCCTTTGGCCTCCTGGAGAATCTTCTAAATCCTAGGTATGGAACTCACCCCTACGCTCCTTGACAACACCTTCTAAAATGCCCAGTGCTTGATGCTAGCACACACTTTACCAAGGATAAATTCAAAGGTATGGTGATTGCTTCCTGAGGAGACACTGGCCTACCTCTGACAGCCTGTCTTGGAGAGACTAATATTTAACACTCTGCAAGGCTAAAAAGAGCTGGAACTACACAGCTCATTTTTCAGAAGCAGCTACTGATTTGGGAGCAAGATGCCCTGAGCCTGTTTTTTTCAGGAGTGCTCAGTACAATGACTTGGTTTTGTCTCGTAACTATTAAATAATATTTAATATTGACTTGAGTATTGGAATATTTACTGTTTGGGTTCAACCTTTAATGCAGGTTATCTGTAAAAATGAACAGAAAAGTTATAAATGGGGCAAGATAATTCACTTCTCTGTAGAGTGAGAGAAAGGAACCCAAACAGTTTCATCTTCCCTTCAACAAGAATAACTGTTGTTTGAAGTCTGAGACCTGTCACACCCTGAGTGTTCCCCAAGGGCCTGCCTGGATCACCACAGAGGGAGAAGCAGCCAGTCATCAAAAGAAGATATGCATTAAATGTTTGATGGTTTAACATTTTCTGTAGCTTCTGCTACAACAAAGGCAAAAGGGGTTTTAGGATGGATGGTCACCATGTACTGCTGATGACAGACTCTTGAAGAAAACCTGGCAGAATGAACTCAAGCAGACAGGCCAGGACCTGGTCTGACATGAATGGAAATCCATCTCCAGGGCTGACTGTACATCTGATACCTGAAAGGAGATACTGAGACAAGGGCAGGGACAGAAATACAGCTCCTCTCTAGTCATGACCCTGAGCGCTCGCAAGTCAAGCAACATCAACAAGAGCCACTAGACACCAATTCCACCCAAACCCACTCTTGAAACACGAAATACACAGATTTACAGATTCAGGCCCTTTGTAATTATTAATCTTTGATTTTTTTTCAGAATATGAATCTGCTAATATTTGTATAGGCCACAGAAATACAAGACAAGAGCGAGCCCTTGGGTAGCATTTGACAAAATCATCTCAGACAGTGGGAGAAGCACTCTCTAGGGAAGACCTTCTGGGTAGATGTACCAAAACCAGCCTGCTGAACAAGGTTCTAAAAACGTTGGTGCTTAAGCAAGAAATTAAGGAATCCACAGCTTCTGTGTCATTGACAGAAAACAGCTTGCAGGGGTTTTTACAGCACGGAAGGGAAAAACCCTCTAACAAGTTTTATACCAAAAGCAAAACTTCTAAATGTAGAAACCTTTGAATTGAACACATCACTGAAGATGGTCTTGAGCACTGAAGATCTGACCAGAGCTGGAGCACACGATGGGAACTCTGCTCTCTCTGCTGATCTCCCCCAGTGCTCTCCTCCAGCAGGACACTTTCCATACCCAGAGCATTGTGTGGAGCCAGGGTCCCTGATCCACTGTGCCACAGCCCAGCCCAGAGGGGTTGCCCCCTGACAGCAGGTAGATAATAAAGTGGAATAATCTGCATAAATTTGGAACTCTGGCTACACCTCTGAAGCACATGATAGAGGTCACAGAAGTTTTAAAAATATAAATGAGAGAGAGAGAAAAAAAATAGGGATAAAATTATCAGAACAAGAGCAGAGTGGAATAACTTTTTCTTTTAGGAGAAATCACTGGGTTTCTTTTCACAAAGGAATTGTATAAGTTCATTAAATAGATGTACTACCTGAGATGTTTAATGTTAATCTACACTCAGCATAACTCCACTGGCTCCTCTGTACTCATACCAGCTACAAACAGAACTGAACCCAGAAGTTTAGCAGCTCAAATTCATTCCAAAGAAATGTTGATATGAACCAGCTGCCAAATGCTTATTTTGCAGGGTATTTAGCCCCTTGCCTCCCTTCATTGTATTCTTACTGAGATTTTTCTTCTTCTTCCTAAAGGAGATATTTCTGAGCACTGAATCCTGACGAATTATAAAACCTGTATCTTCTAACACTCAATCCAGGACTCAGCCCTGCATTGAAATAAACTCCCTCAGTAGGACAACTGATGTAGAACAAAAAAAACTGACCAGCAGAAAAGACAAATGCAAGTGAAAGGAGGAGGCACCTCCTGCCAGGGCTGCTCAGGGCCTGACTCTGCTTCCCTGGAACCCAGCATGTGCCTGTCCCTCCTGCACCCGTGTCCACAGCAATGGGGCCTCAGATGGTGCCTGGAAGCAAGACAGAGGTCACTTGTCACAGAAGATCTAAAAACCAGGGGTTTGGTCTCCTCTGCTCCAAGCAGCACAATGATCCAGGGAAAGGGATGCTAAAATCAAGAGTTCTAATCAGCTCCACTGAGAAAAGCAGTGGTGCATCAGACATACCCACAGCAGCAGCAGAGCTTGGGAAGATGAAACAGGACCAGCAGCAGACAAGGTTTGGGTCAGGGAGCAAAACTTTTCGCAGAGAATCTCCACAATAGGAACTGAATCTAGTAATCTGAATTTTGATTTATCATATAATAGGAAAAATTTCTCGTGAAACTTTTTCCATGGATAATAATTTCCCAGGAGAAATAAGCAGAGCCCTACTGATGGAGAGTTTTGAAAAACAAGAGTTGGTAAAGCTCTAGGGGATATACACACACACACATACTATGGGGAAAAATCCTGCTTGGGAACAGCCATTATTAGGTGACCTCCCAGGTCTTTACCATTTCCAACTGCACTGCTTTTAAGAGCTTGGCATTGAAATGCTGCACGAACTGAAACCAGTTTTTCCACTCATAACTGAGCTAGAAAAATTATTTTGCAACAGAACGAAAATGAAAGAGACCTCACAGAACAAGAAAAAGGTTTTGCTTTGTTTCACCACGTTTCACCAGGAAGCCATCGCTGCTTAGTTTGACAACAGACAAGAGTTCTCAGGTGATGGGAGGAATGAAAAATGTGAGCAGTTAAGAACTCCTGATCACTGAGGAGATATTTGAGACACAGAGCTCCATCAACTGCTAGCTAGGAGACAGAGGAGACTATCACTGCTTTTTGCCAGTGTTTCAGCACAGGAAAGATACACACAAGATGCCAATCTTGCATCTGGATCTGAATTTCAACAGCCACATCGGGGTAGGGGTTGACATTTAATTTGTCAAGACTTTTTTTGTAATTGGTTAATACTAATACCCACTGTAATCCTCAGGCTGCCTTAACTGAAATTTCCCAGAATATCACATCACAGAGCTTAAAACTACTCCAACTACTGTTTCTTCACTGAAGCAAATGCACAGCAAGAATATCACCATCTACTAGTAATTCATAACTCCAGCCCATCTATGCATGCCCACAGCAAACACAATTTTAGCTTAATACTCCATGGATCCAAGTGCTCCAGACAGACAGTATTTGTTATGGCAAAACCACACACGAGGTCACATTCTGATCACCCCAAAGTTGGGCATTGCTCATTTTGAGGGGAATGCTGCTGGTTCATTATAAAGACTAATTATCACCAAAATTTGAAAAGGTCTGGAAACTGGATTTCTAGCCCAAGTTAAACTTTTACCCTAACTCAGCAGAGCAAGGAACATGTTTAAGTGCCTTCCTGAAAACCAGCCTCTGAAAAGTACAGTGTGATTGATAAACTACCAGTGGTGAGGGAATGACCAAACATCTTCAATTCCTCTCAAAAGCAACACAAACATTTTCTGAATTAGACGTCTCTTCTTGTCCAGCCTTTGTAGCTCCCTACCAGAGCTTTACAATGTTTCCTACATAAAACTGCCCTATAAGTGTCACTAAAATAGCCCCTTCACAATTGTCTGTGTCTGATGCCCACAAAAGCAGTTAAAATGTGAGATAAGTATATTGTTAAGTGAATGAAAATATTCTTATGAGAATTCAGTTAGAATTAGTCCACCCAAGTTCACCACTTGTTGTTCATGAACCCCAAATTCCATGATCTTGAGCCAACTAGGAATCAATGGACATGTTTATTTTCCCTTAGGATTTGTACCCTGCTAGGTGGTGCTGGAGAGGGAAAGAACCCATCATTAGGAGGGGCTAAAATGAGAATATTCCAAGAGAACAAGGAAATCTCATCATATTAATTTTACTCATAGTCTCTTCGTACAGCCATATCCTCTGAAGTTAGAGGCACACACATATAAACCTGGGAAGTCTTCCAGATTTCTTTTTAAGGAAATGAAGTTCTCAACACTGGCTGCACTAAGAAGGGTATTTTTGGGTTTCCACCATGCCATCAGCAGTGCTGAGCAGGGCTCTAAACACGTGCTTGGAGGTTGTGCAGTATGTAGCTCTATCCTTGTAGAGCTACAAGAGCTGTCATCACCACACCAAGTACGCCGTGCCTCCAGGTTCCCCAACAACTCTGCTACATCCCATGTTTGTGCCTTGCTCCACCACAGACCCCATCACAGAGCTGCCCACTCACAGCACAGCTCCAAGCCAGGAGGTCAGATTTCAACTTTTTTTTTTTTAAAAGAAAATATAGCTATTTTTTTACAGCTATTTCAGCTATTTTGGCTGCGAAAATCATCTTCAAATGCACATGTATTACACGAAGACATGTTCACTGATAACTACAAAACCTAAAGAATCCCCAGGATCTCCCAATACCTGCTTCTCCACGTAGCAGAAGTATTTAGTCAATGTGCTAATGCCACAGCCAGAATTGTTTCACTTCCCTCAAGCTGCAAAATTCTCATTAGTTCTTGAGTGCCCAGCCCACCAGTGTCCCCTGCCATAACTGCTGTGAGGTATTTCCACAAACAGAGGACAAATAAATTAAGTAAAAAATAATTTTTTTAAAAATCCATGACGTTGCATCAAACAAATCAGGGTAACTAGAAATCTAAGTACCTTAGGATTGAACCCTTTCTATGTGACGACGGAGACAAAGAATAAAGATCATTATGAGGGCTAAACCAAGAATATTGCAAGAGAACAAGAAAACCTCCTCTGCTGAACTGTTTAATTGACTTATATGAAGCTACACTGATGTGCAGAGGTAAAGATTGCTTCTCTCAGCTGCACTGAGGCCATCACACCGAATGCAATGACAAAATACAATATTATACAATATTCAGCACATAATATGTTTGTTTGTGTCAAATTTCAGACTGTGAAGACATCACCAAATTGCCCGGGTGTCACAGGACACAGGAATCCTGCCACTTGTTCAGTGTTTAGGGTTAAAACATTTCCCGTGAATAAATTAATGAAGTAATATAAAAATTGATAGCTCAGCTATAACATCTGCTCATCCATAAAAAAGTCACTCCACCCAGATGAGTGGGTGAAGGAAATTTTACAAGGCTGAATTAATGTAGGTACTGATGGAAATATTACCTTGATTTTTTAATCAGCGTGATTTCAAAATAAATTTTTAAAGAAATTAAAACACACACGCTATAGTAAGTGCTTTGAGATTAATTAATCAGCCATAGCTGTATTCTGGTAGTGGGCCTGCCCCATTAGTCTCTAAAATTCTCTTCCCAACTGCTAATAAACCTCTAGCAAAATAGAAATCTGACTTACACAACAATGTTTTGAGCCAGTGTTCAAATGTGAAGTGATCCAAGAAAGTTCAGTCTATGTTGTTTGTCCTATTTTTCAGGACAAAACTTTCACAAGTGACACATTAGAAGGAGTGGGAGGGAAGAGAGAGCCAAAGAGTTGAACAGATTTTCTGAAAAGAGTCTGAAATTCAGAAGATCTCATTGAGAAAACTCAGCCCATTACTAGCGTAGGACAAAAATGCCAAGTCAACAAAGTTAGACATCAGATGAACTTTAAGCAGAAATTTTCTTTCAAGACTCTAGGTGTCCAAAAGCCAAATATCCCATCTTTACTGACATGTAAAAGCAGAGGGAAAGCTTGTAAGAACTCAGCATTTTAAACATAGAGGTGCCATGGGAAAACAGGAGTGCTGAGTAACTGCAAGCTCTAGTTTAAGAACAAACCCACTTTAAATAAGAAAAATATCAAAATGCAGAAACACAGTGGTTTGTTATCTCCCTCTTTGAAAGGAGTGCTGGGTGAATCTGGCTGCTCACCTCATGGCTACAGGTGAGAGATGTAAATGCTGTTCTGACCTCCGTGCACATCAGCACCTTGATAATAACATTTCTCTGCCATAACCACATTAGAGCTGCAAATGCCCACGCACACCCGTTACACTGGGGCTATCCAGCTGCAGCAGGATTACAGTGCAAATTGGTTGACCTATGTATGTAATTTTACTATCTTCACAGGGCTGTATTCACTCCTTGCTGATATGCTCAGTGATTATTTCTTGTCTTTATCTTTTGTGCTTGTTTGCTTATTTAAGTGGTAGCAGTGTAGTGACCATGACAAATAGCTCGGAGGATTCCAAACAGTTGTGGATTTTCTCATTTAGCAGCTTTATAGCAACTCTTTATCAGCAGCTTCTACATTCCTGTGCCTTGAGAACACCCCCATTGCTTTGGGGTTTTTTCCCCCATCGATACACGTGCATCACTCAACCCAACGCTGGCTCCTCCAACCCCTTGATGGATCTGCTGAGGGACTCTCTGAGAGCACATCTGCCAACAGGGGTGGCTGCAGTGGCCTGCTAAGGGCTACTCTCCTTTTCATTCAGTTACAATTAGCTCTTGGCAATGTGTTTTAAGAATGAAGCTCCAAGCAGACCACTCAGAGGTCAGACAGGAAAAGACCCTTTGCAAAGATGCCCCAAATGTCCTCAGAGGCTGCTAACATCAGTCTACACACCACTGCCAGGGAACTCCTGTGTTTTGGCTCTCCTAGGTGTAAGTTTTTTCACGAGGAAAGTCCCTTGCCTCTCTGACTGGCAGGAGGAGAAAAAAAACCCATCATCACAACAACAAAACACGTTCACAGGGCTGCTGCATTCAGAGAATAGCCTGCAAGGAGCTGGGGACAAGCATTTTGGTTTAGTTTGAGACTGACCTTAGTGAAGACACTGCAGCAGCTACACAAATTATGTTTAACACTGCAGCTTCATGTGTATTCAGAAGCCAGCCTGAAGTTAATATAGTGTATTTCCAAAGTTACTATACGGTGCACGTTTAGCACTCCAAATGGAAGCCATTCCCTCTGCTCAGCATGTGAGATAAAAACCTGGTAAATTAGAGATTTGTTTATATTCTGAGCAGGTAACAAGAAAACAACATACCTACTGCTGTTCAAGGATTGCATTTCAAAAGTGGACTACAGTACATTTGCACTCCAGTATCACATTTACATTTGTAGCTCTGGTGTATTCTGCAAGTAGCAGGAGCAGTTGCTCGCTAAAGCCTTTTGGTGAAAGGAATAGTGTTTCTACAGTGATTAGGCTTGTTTAGATCACTTCATTAAATTCAGAAATCACAGTTCATCTGCTAACAGCTGGGTTTGCCAAAAATCTGTGTGCACTGGGGTTTTGTTGATAGGGCAAAGTCTAAATGGGAAACTAACTTCTGCTTTTACAGAACCCGCTTTGAGCACAATGAGGTTTTCATTGAAGGCACATTAAGCATCTACCAAACCAGGGCTCTTATCCATGGCTGAGGCCTCCGGACGACTGTCCCCGTATAAATGATAAGTAATCACAATAAAACAAGTTCTCTGGTACTGTAACTGTAAACTGCTGGCTTGGTCAGCATCCAAGGTTACAGAGCAATGCTGAGCCACAGCAGCAAGTGCATACAGATTATGGAAGAGATGTAACCTTGTGCTAGGGAGAGCACCTCGGTTGTGTTCCATATGTATTCTTCACAGTTCTTACAAGGGATAGTTCCAGCTCAGGAACAAACCAGCCTTGCTCCAAGGGTATTGTATGTAAAGATTAACAGTGTCAAATGGTGACAGCACTATCGTAAATTCGAAGCACACAAAAACTAAGATGTTAAATCCTATCTCTATAACTTCTGTTCCTCTCAATGCGAAATTCAGAAGGTGTTGAATGGAAGTGATCACAGAAAGTAGTAGCTTGATTGATAAAGTCCCTATCTGGTCATTTACGATCTGGCTGAAGGAGAAGCAGCTTTTGCCAGACAGAAAAGCAATTAATCTGCAAACAAGCCGAGGAACAGCAGGGCTGTGCATTGGAGTCTCAGGCTGCTGGGAGCTCATGAGAGGAGATAAGACTGCAGCCTGCTATTTATTGTACATTTTAATTAAGTGCTTGTTAACGGCAGTTATCTTAACAGTCATAAAATTACTGTTGTAATGCATTTTGTTTGAGGAAAAAAAAAAATATGGAGGGAGCCGAAGGACTTTATGAAAGCAGTCACAGATTGCTTTCACTTTAAATCAAAGAATAAATTCTGAAGAGGAGGGATGTTGCAATGATCTAAGCCGAGCCACTAATGGTTATTTAATGTGGCCATCAGTGTTTGTAAGTCCCTAGCATACGGAACGTACACAATAGCCTCCAAACCCTCTTTAACACTTATTTGAGATGACAGGAAAAATGAAACCGTTTGTGCTTTCAATGGAAAAGCAATCATTGGTACATTATATTCTGCTTGCCCTATCATGCTAATGCATGGTAAAAATGTCACCAAATGTATTTAAGGACCTGATGGAGTGTTGCTGTTTGATTCCTGTTACTGGGCTGATTAATAAAAATCTTCAATTTGTATGTAAATGCAGCGGGGTTTCATATCATCCGCATACCTGCACCTGGAGAAAATAATAAACTGAAGTTTAATGCAGCAATTATAAGCATTTATGGAACTCTTTAAAAAGGCTGCCTGCCTCCCCTGACCATCAAGATGAGATATTCACAGAGGAATATTACTGATGCTCAGACAAGCAGGGCTGCAGATGGTCCCCAGTGCAAATGCTGCCAATGCAGATTAACTCACTGACTCATACTCACTTTGGTACAACAATGTAAGCTACTTATTGTTAGACAAAAGTGTCGTATTTTGCCCTACGTCTGAAATAAAATCAAATGGAACTGTTCTTTGGAGTAGTGGGGAGGGTGGTAATTAACATTTCAAATGAGGTGTTTGCATCATTTACACTTTTCCTGACATCACTTAATTCCCTCGTGCATATGTTCCCATGACAACATCATCACCACAGACAAAAATTGCATTGGTACAAACAGAAACTCTTCAAGATATATGACAACAGCTGTTTGTTTATTTTTTTAAAGTCTCTCTAATGATCTTCAGACTTTTAACCAGTGACCCCCTAATGGCTGCTCCTTAATAAAACAAAGTATGCATCTATTTGCATCTTCGCAGATGGATATTGGAAAGGGTTTGTGGTTTGGGTACTAATGGAATAATAAGTACCATGTATTGGATATGGTCATGTGGAGGAATATATTACAACAGAGAGAGAGCCCAGCTTTGATGTATGCCCATGCACAAGCTCGCTCACACAGCAACCCATGATTAAGTGCACATGACATAGATGTTCTTAGTTTGTTGTAACCATTTGCTAATCTGCATTTGCAAATTTCACTGAATGTGCTCAAAATGAGAAACAAACATTCTCAACTAGAATCCCTGCGAGACGCCGCGCTGGGTAAATTATGGTTCTATTGTTTCAACACTATTTTTATTGGAGCGTGATCCTCCACTAACTCTTTGCAGGGTACCAATGGGGTTTAATGACTGCGATGCTCCTCGCAGATCACAGCCAAAGAATGAAATCAGCCAGCTACCAAAGCACAACTATAATTAGTCTCTTATTTAATAGTCTCAGACAAGGCTTTAACTTATCCCATCCACAACTGAGTGCTCTGTTGACACTGAAGAGCTGTTTTTATTCTGCTTCCCATGGTGCATGATCCAAGTCACTCTCCTTAAAGAAGTTTAGTGGAAGATCATCCTGTTTTCCAAGGCAGCCCCCAGCCTGTCAGCACACAACAGTTGCCAGGCCCAGCTGTGGCACAGTTGGCAGCACCGACTGCCTGAGAAGCTGCTCCCTGGCTCCTCGGGGGTAAAAGCAAATCCACAGCCTGCTCAGACAGTCCTTTAGCATCACGACCAAAGAGCACACCAAGAGTCACTTTTGAGTGTGCTTTGTGGCAAGTAACTGCTCTAGAGGCAGCTTCCCAGCATGTGCATTGACAGACTGAATAAACCCTTCCCAAGAAAGCCTCTCCCTCCAGATGTAGCTCTAAACCACATTCCAAGCAATACTGTAACTGTCCAGGGACAAGCATCTGTATCAGAGTTCTCCAGACCCAAAAAGAAGTTAGAATCTATCCTGGGGGAGAGGAACTTGGCAATTATCAGCCAAACAATTGTTTGTTTACCATCCTAAGTAGCGAGTGTATTCAGACAAGCAGCAGCACAATAACATCATGCTGCAGAGGAAGAGCTGTACCACCAAGATGCTTCACAGACCCATCAGTCACCATATTCACTGTTAGGTGACATGTCAGACAATGGCAGAAACTAACCAGAAGGTCACTGAAAGCAGTCCCAATTTCTTGACAGGCTCAGAGATTATCTGCTTTTTAGCCAGGGTTCCATCCAACCTGGTAAAGTGCTGATCTGCTCCTGCACCTGGTGGACTTGCAAGGATTCAACTCTTGCTGTGGTTTCACGTGTCTCACTAGATTGAAGTGCTCTTGTTCCAGCACACCACCCTGCTCACCCAGCCCCGGTGTGGAAGGGCAGGGGAAAGAAGACAAAGCATCACCAGATTGACACAGTGACTCAGAAGATGAGTTGTATCATCAGCATTTGATCTAAACTCCAACTAAGTAGGAACTCTATTGTTGTTGCCAACAGACTTTGGATTAGAAACTTCAGGTCTCAACCAACTGCAGCTGTACAGCTCTATCTCTTAGGCAAAAATCACCCTGATACCCCAACTCTGCCAGTGCATGCCTCTTGCAGTCACCCCTGAGGAGAGCTGGTACTACAGCCCAGAACTACTGAGCTGTGCAGGAGTAAAACCTGTGAAAGTCCATGTCATGAACAGAGCTGGCAGCTAAATTCAGATGATAAAGTCTTTATTGCCAAGCAAAACAAGAAACTGAAAGCTTGCCAGTCAGTTTCCAGATCCCAAGAAGGCTCTGCAGCAATTACTAAAAAAAGTATATGCCATCAATACAGAGGGATAAACAAGGATTCCCATGATGACAGTTAAATAGAAACACTTCTGACTGCATTTGAGGTGAGACATAAGACACCTGACATCAAGAAATGAGGTTTCATCTGCAAACAAAATTATAGAATATCAAAAACATCGAGTAATTCAAAACTCAAAAGTATCGTAGATCTCCACTTTCTTCCTCTCCCTCTTTGGCCTAGAATCATGGTGATTCTTATGTGGTAATATCCTCAGAGAGAAAAGAGATTTTATATTTTGGGTTGGCTTGTTGTTGGGTTTGTTTTGGTTTTTTTCTGTTTTATTTTTTTATAGCTCTGCCATCTTGTTAGGATAATGGATCCATGTATATTGCTTAAACCTTGCACCTCGCCCAGCAGAAGTGAAGAGAAAATAGGAACTTTAAACATGAACATCCCTGCCTCTTAGAAGAGAAAACTCAAAATGACAGTTGCAAATAGTCATCCACCCAGATCACTACATTCTGTGGAAAATGCTTGTTTCAGGGCAAGTCTGAATGAGCCAAGTTAAACAATGTTTTCAGGATGAAAGTATTTATTATCTTTTTTCAATAATCTTGCAGTGATGTCACAGTTTCTTCAAGTCAAATTCACTTTTACCATCCTCTGATACTGTTGACCTTCATTTAAATAAGCAAAATGCTCAATCTTACACAGAAACCTGTGTAGACAATACTTAATTACCACATACACCTATATAAACTCTGCAGCATATGCATAGAAGTGACACCAATGACTTGCAAACCCCAATACATACCAACATACAGTCACAACACCATGTCACTAGTAAATACTGTAAATACTCAGTGTTCAGAGATTCTGAACAATATTTTGTTGTCATTTTTTAACACAGCTTCAAAAAAACCAACCCCACAGTCAGTATCTATGCAGCTTGCTCAAGCTAAATCTACACCCCGGTGACCTTACAGCAACTTGGCATCGTGTGGTGTTGTTTTGGGGTTGTTTTGGGGTTGTTATTGTTGTTTTCTTCTCTCTCCACTCTCAGAGAGCTTCTCAAAGGGCTGCTGAGCCACAGGCAGGTGTGCACTGGAGCAGCATGCTGCTTCTTACGTGTAGTACGTGGCAGGAGGGCTTTACAGCTGCCATGTCACAGCATCAGCACCGTCACACCCAACAGCCTGGGAGAGTCACCTGATCTGTCAAACAGAATCACACCTCTCGTGCCAACTCCACATGGATGGGAAGTGTGATCACTCATGTTTATAGTGACCTGAGAACCCCAAGCCAAGGGGACCATGCACTTTTGTTGTCCCCTCCCTCCTTTATAACTGCTTATAAAATGACTGATTTGCTTTAGGTTGACCTACAGGTTTGTGAAATCCCATACCTACATCCTTGTCTACACAGACACACACAGCTACACACCACTTAGTTTCTAACTTCCAGGAATCTCACCATTTATCTTAAACATGTAGGCTCTGAGCCTTTGGACAACAGCCCCAAGCTGTGGTTTGTAGAGCACTTTAGAGCAGCACATGAAATGCTCGTTGAGGGCTTAAAGGGAGCTGGACAGCTACACAGTGATGGCATCTCATTTCTACCTCTGGACACCTCAGCAGCACATTACACAAGGAAGTAGCACAAAGGGAATTTTAGTGTCGTTTAGCTGGTGAGAACCAGGGCAAAGCCAGCTAAAAAGTTTTGATGGGCACCTTAATGTATAGCACATACTGTGAAAAGATCTGTGGTGTCCTGAAGTTCAGTCTCCCATGGCAAAGTTGCTCTGTGAATACTATTTATTCTGTCTAGAAAAAAAAAGTTGTCCTTAAAAGAAATATACTTAGATATACTTTGAATACTTAAAATTAATACTACTAGATTTCTGCTGGACTTTTGGACAGCAAGTCCACTTTGTAGTCATCACTGGTGTATGTCCTCCTCACAGCTCATCACAGCTGAGGCCAGCTACACACATCTGCATACTCATCTAGTTATCCCTGTTATAACACAGGTATTTGTAACCCAGCACAGTGCAAGCTGTAGTGTTGATATAGTAACAGCCACGTAAACATGCCCTACTTTTGTACAACATGGGGCTGCTCTACATGGCAGTGTGCCTGTATAATAAGCTGTAGTATCCAGGTATGCTATTAACTCCACGCTAATTACTGCACGTTCACATGAGGTAAGGGAGTTTAGTCTTATGCAAAAGAGAGCAAACCACTTCACACAAATGTACCCATGTAGCTTGCTAAGGCTCCATCCAGTAGCCCTACCAGTAAAACAAATTCAATGTACTAGGGAATGTTCCAGGGCACCAAGGCTGGATGGCCCCAAAGAGCTCGTGGCTCTGCACTGCCAGAGCAAACTGGCTGCTTGCTAACCCCAGCCCATGGGCAGAGAGAGGGCTTCAGCACAGAGTGGCTGGTTGTGGTCAAAAGCCCTCTGAGAACCCTCCTGAGAACTTCCCAGTGTGGCTTCCCATGTGCCAGCACTCAGGAATGCTCCCTGGCATTGTTTAATTTCCTACTCTAAATGCAGCCTGAGTGTCTGCCAGGGGGAGCACCAAACCTATCTGGCATGTGGGTGAGCATGTATGGGAAATATCCTGTGTATGGGAAACATCAGCACATTTGTATCAAAATAATTACTAGCAAAGTTAAAGGCTGCAAAACTTGTGCTTAGACAAGGCTTAAAAAAAACCTCCTTTCTTCTCTATTCGGAAATTTGGTTTTACTGTTCTTCTACTGTATTTTCAATGGTTTCATGTATCATTCCCTGTTGACATCCAGGACTCCGCATGGTTTGGTGGAAAAAAAATGGTCTTATTACTCTTGAGTTTTATTTTAGTTTTAAATGACCACTGTAAGGATAAATTGCCTCAAAAAATACCTCCAAATCATTAGAAATACTTCCTAACCTTGCCATAAAGATTTCTTTTACCACTGCGACCTTAATGAGAATGTTTCCCTTAAGAATTGAGGGGAGTTTTATGAGAAAGCAACAAAACAGTGAGAAACCTTGGCAACATTAAGGAAAAAAAATCAATAAAAGAAAAAACCCAACAAAAATAAAATAATCTCTCAGAAAAAAGGCCAATACCAACTTTTAAGATGACCACACTCTAATATCCTCTCATTTGTAAGTTTAATTTGTTTTCTGTACTATTTTTATCTCACTGAGCTGCTATTATGTGAAGTAGAGAAAAAAGGTCTTTTACTTAGAATTCTTGACTAGCTTTCTCCTAAATATGATATTCTTGGGAAAACAGGATATCACTTTAATAGATGGAAAGAACAGTCCACAGCCACAATACACAAAACCTGATCTACAGCCTTTGTTAACCCCACTGCTTCACATGTGCCTGGCTTCAAGCATGTGACGTGTTCCCCAAAAGCCACCAGTTCCCATCAAACACCTCAATGGACCCCAAAGTGAAGCATCAGTTTGAGCCCTCTGCCAAACCTCTGCCCAGCACACCATGAGATAACCTCAGCCTATCCCCACAAAGTGCAGCATCCCAAGGACCAGCAATGAAGGCACAATCCTCAAGATGGTGAGAAGCTGTCCCAGCCATAGAGAGAACATTCTGGAGAGAACCTGACCTCACTGATACCCACAGGACTTCTGCTCCAGAGAACCAGGAGCTCTCTCCGTGGGTGCACTTTGTGTATTAAAACCAAAGCCTGACACCCCTGAAAACCACACAAATGCTCTAGTGTTAAATTAGGTAACCCCATTTAAAATAACACGGAACCCCCATTTTGGTTCAAACCATGGCCATCTTCAACCCAAACTATTGGTGTTTTGCTCAAGTAGGGACTCCATTCAAAGACACCACCACACAATGTCAAGGACTTCCTAGCTAGGATCAAGTGAGTTGTCTCCCAAGACGACTCATAGAAGTCCACGGGACAGCTCAGAGGTGCCCAAGGTGCTGAGGGAGCTGGTCAACTTCATAAGGTGACTCTACCATTGTTGAAGGCCACAGAGGCAGCATTTAAAGTGCCACACGAGGCCAGCCTGCATCTTCCCTGCTCAGAATCAACTGAGGAGACAAGCTCTGGGAAATGAAGGTGCAAAAGAACACACTTGTATTCTGGCACATTTCCCCAAGGCACATTCACTGCTTGTAAACCATCATATTTCACAAAAGATGATCTGATGATTAGATTTCAAGCAAAAACTCCAATATTTTAAATAAAATTCTGTCCAAATTCCTATTTAGTGCAAAAGCATTTTTTCCTGTCAAAAACCAAACTCTTCTGTGCAAAAAATGTCAAGCCTTTAGTTGATTGACAGTTCTGGGAAGGAACAGAGAAAGATGTTCTGTTCTTTCACTAGTGAACTCATTGACTTATTACACAACCATTTCAAAAGCCATTCTGAAAAAAATGCATCATGTTCAGTCACACATTCTGAAATTTGGTGACTGTCACAGCTATATGCCATTTCTTTAAGAAATAAAATCAAGTGACATTTCTGTCTTGAGAACTGATGCCACTTACATATTACTTAAAGGACAAGCTGTTCTTGAAGCAGCAAGGAAGTGAAACTAGCCAAGGAGCAGAAAAACCATCAACACTGAAGATTGAAACTCCCCAAATTATATATTATTCTGAGCCTTTAATCACAGTAATCTTTCAAAGGTATTGAAAGGAGTCTCATCCTTTCTGGCCATAAGCTTCCCACACTGGAAGCCAAAGAATCATGCACTGCAGTGATTCTTCCAACGTTCACAGCATCTTGACTGAAACCATCTTAACATCACAGATATAATATGGCATAAAATGCTGATCTTTTCCAAGCTGACTTAAATAGTAAAAGAAACAATCCCATAATGAGATCCACACTTTATCAGACCTTAAATATGTCCAAGTAAATGCTGTAAGAAGAGAAGTAGAACTTCAACTGTTCTACTGTTTTCTACAACTGCTGTATCAGGTCTGATACCATGTATGTGTTGGTAGAACTGAATAAAGCAAGGTTTTACTTTTTGATCTCCTCATATACATGCTGACAAGTCCTTTTAGGATATATACCAATGGTTAGGATGTATAGTACTACACAGTTCTTTGAAGAAAAGTAGTCTATTTACGGGCAGAAAAGTACTTTCCAAAGTTCAACACAATGACCAGTATTTGTTCAGGGATCCTGAAGTGCTCTGCAGACTTTACAAACAGAACCATATTCACAGGGAACATTTTAACCACCATTAAATTCAGGTATCTCAAGCATGTAAGACAGTAACCATTTAATATAGCACCACAATACCATATATGAGTTGAGGATATGAAAAAACAGGAAAAAAAGTAGCTGTAACTTGAACCAATTGCTTAAACTTTGGCCAATGCAACAAAACTTGCATTCCTCCTCCTTCTCAAAGCGCCAACAGACCTTTGATGAAGCAGCCACAGTCTCAACATTACGTCTCCCTGAGAAAGTCACCATCTCCTCCACCCAGTGTCCTTCCCCGTTCCCATCACCAGCTATTACATCCATTCAGAACCTGACTCCAAGGGAAAAATACCACTCACTAATTACCATAGAGTGGTGTTCATTCAGCACTTGAGTTTTCCTTGGAGGCTTCTTACCCAAACATTAACCCTCAACCAAACCAGCCTCAGCTGTTTCAACATTCTCTTTTTTTTTTTTTCAGTATGTATGTAAAGAAGAACCAGACCAGTTGCAGTCAGACTTCTTGGCAATTTAACATTCTTAACCAAAGTCATTTATAAATTATGCAAGTGGAATATTTATTTATGTGAAGAATTTTGTGGGTTTTTTTTAAAAGTGGGATTGGAACTGCTTTTATATACTGACTGAGAAATCTCTGAATGTCGTCTTGTATAAACCTCATGCTAGCAAGCAACACCACAGAACAATTTTGCTTTTGTCGAGGGCATCTGTACATTTTAATTAAATACTTTAATTATGAGACAGTTGCTTACATAGCCACGTGAACTGAAAATGGTTTGGGTGTTAGTTTTTGATCTGCCCTAATATAAAAGATAGTGTAATTCAAACACAACAAAACCAGAGTGTTCTTCTCTCTGCAGTAAGAGGGGAAAGACACACAGCGGGAACTAAACGAGGACTTGAAAGGAGCCGTGCTGGCCCCGGACCAGGGTCCCCACCATTTGCATACCAAAGGTACCAGACATCTGGGGGAGCCTGTGCGGTGCCTCGCTGCCGTCTTCTGCGGGGCCCGTGCCCAGGGGATTCTCCCCCAGCCACAAATGGGGCTTCCAGCCCTTTTATGCTGCTCTGGCCTGTTTACCTACCATAGCGGGGTCAGAGCACAGGAAGAAATCTTAACCCTACATTTGAGGCAGAGAATGCTGCAGAGCCAAGGACCCGGCCACATGTGGGACTCGGTGATCGGCAGCAACGCCGGTAACCGGCGCTAATGGAAACCCCAAAAGTGGAACAAGAAACCTCAGCTCAGCTGCTCCTGCTTGAATCCTACGCCGGGACCAAAGTCACGGTGGAGAAGTGCTCTGAGACGTTATAACAGGCATCACAGAAATGCCAAGTATTTTTTTTCCAGGCTATTTTTAGACAATTACTGAGGAGCAAGACGTTGTATCTCTGCCATGCACATTGTATTTTCCACACGTGCACCAACAACGCAGCCAGCCAAGCATGGTCATGAGTGGATGTGCACACTCAGAGTGAACACCACGTTATTTTTTGTATTTCTCTGGATGTTCTTTGCAGATGCTTCCCTGGCTGACCACCGAGTCACCACACAGCCTCACAGTGTGCTGCTGTGCTTGGACATCCTCCAGCTCTGGACACTCCAGAATGTAAAGTCAAGTAGAGAAAGGAGGAGGCTATAGAAAGATGAAGGGACTGAGAGGAAGGAAACTATCAAATATCACAATCTCAACAAGCCATCGCTTTTCTCTGGAGTTATTACTAACCCTCAGCTAGAGGGTTAGTAATAACTCCATGCCTAACAATAGCAGTAAATTAATAAACGCAGTAAAACAATGACTACCAAATGGATTCCTTGCAAGAAAATCTCTGAATATTTCACTCTAAAGCTCAAGGCAGGTACTAAACGACACTTCTGTAAAATACTATATTGCATAGACCAACAACAAGAATTGCTCTCAGATATGGAGTAGGCAAATGGACTATTTTAAACCACAGCATATTAGCAGGAGAGCTGGCCAAGAACTACAACATTTGATTTTTTTTTAAGAAATTTATAAATGCTCTGCTGTAAACCAGTTTAAAAATTCCCAGTACATTTTCCAATGGAATCCCAGCTCCAGTGCATGTTCTGCTGTAAACCAGTTTAAAAATTCCCAGTACATTTTCCAATGGAATCCCAGCTCCAGTGCATGTTCTGCTGTAAACCAGTTTAAAAATTCCCAGTACATTTTCCAATGGAATCCCAGCTCCAGTGCATGTTCTGCTGTAAACCAGTTTAAAAATTCCCAGTACATTTTCCAATGGAATCCCAGCTCCAGTGCATGTTCTGCTGTAAACCAGTTTAAAAATTCCCAGTACATTTTCCAATGGAATCCCAGCTCCAGTGCATGTTCTGCTGTAAACCAGTTTAAAAATTCCCAGTACATTTTCCAATGGAATCCCAGCTCCAGTGCATGTTCTGCTGTAAACCAGTTTAAAAATTCCCAGTACATTTTCCAATGGAATCCCAGCTCCAGTGCATGTTCTGCTGTAAACCAGTTTAAAAATTCCCAGTACATTTTCCAATGGAATCCCAGCTCCAGTGCATGTTCTGCTGTAAACCAGTTTAAAAATTCCCAGTACATTTTCCAATGGAATCCCAGCTCCAGTGCATGTTCTGCTGTAAACCAGTTTAAAAATTCCCAGTACATTTTCCAATGGAATCCCAGCTCCAGTGCATCAGGTAGCATGTCTAAGTGAAGCAAAGCATTCCTGGTTTTCAGCCAACTAATAATCAGGTCGCATTTGGTACCCCTTAATGGACAAGCACAACAGCTATTAAAGGAACATAGCAATTAAATCAGTAGGGCAAAATTGCCACATCTTCCCAGTTCTCTTAGGAGTGGGCTTTTTGTGATGCAATCTCCACCAAAATTTCTTCACAAAGATTCTCTGGCAATGTGTCACAGTGAGAGAAGGCAGAAGTTTGCTCTCCACCTTTGTTAAAAAGCTGCTCCTAATCCTGAAGGAACATTAAGATTTTGGGAGGCCAAGGCTCCCCGTTCAGAGACCCCGGATTGCCACAGCCAGCCAGAGGCATATTTGCAATGACCTCCCTGCTTTCATTGAGGTAGAAGGTCCCTACAAAAACTCATGTGGTTTGCAAACATACCATCTTTTCATTGAAACTTTTCTGGTAGGAAGATGCATGTTACTCACCCCTCAGCTCCATCGCCAAGCTGTAGTCACTAGCTCATGATGTGGAAGCTTCCACAGCAGGTACTAAAGTAGTCCCATGGCTGTTCCGAAGGCAGGTGTTGAGATCTTCCTGGAGATGCAGAGATCTCTGAAGCATGATCTGGCCCCCGGACATGATAGGTTTCCTATAAAGAACAGCGTTACTATAATCCCTCTCTTGTCATGAAATATTCAATTTTCTTTTTCATTCTTCGAAAATAAAATGCTAAATTACCCAGTTTAGTAGGTCAATGTCAAAACTTATGATGAAAAAGAATCTTCCTAAGAGAGTTTCTTAAAACCTGTATAATCAGGTTGGTAATGCTGCCCACAGGGAAAACCCATTAGCAGAAATCTCTAACACATTTCAAAAAGCTAAACCTAAGTGGATTGTGGGTGTGCCTAACTGTTTGTCAGGCTGCAAGCAGCCCAACTCCTCTGAAAGCATCGCTGCATCTCAGTGCAGTGGGGTCCCTCTGCACAGTCTTGGTGCAGAAATCTGCTGCTGCAGCCAGTGGGCAGATTGTATCAAGACCAGGAAAGTAGATTTAATCTTCCTCATAGAACTGAAGAAATTCTGTAGCCATTTGAAAGGGTTAAACTCTACTCCTGAACTTCAATCCTCAGAAATTCTATGCACTCTCTTTTTAGAGTACTCTTCCTTCCTTCCTATCCCTAACACAATAGGGAAAGCTTTGTTATCATTAATCATCTTCAGAGCCCTGGGGATCCTCCAGTAGGAGCAGTGCTGCAGCCTCACTGCCAACCCCCCCCACACACACACCAAAGTTTGAGTTTGCTCCTGTAGATTTACATTAGTGACTGGATTTACAAGCTGTGGACACAGTTAGTGGTTCATCTAAAATCAAAGGAACTCAATCTTTGATAATTATCACCAGAATCAATATTTTCAAATAAAGGATCGGAACTTTTTTTTCCCCTGCACCATGAAGATCTGTGCTCTGAAGAGGGGGAAAAAAATGATGGATTTTTCAGCATAAAACCAAATAACGTCTTGCACTGCACAAAACATCACAAGATATTAGGAAAGGTAAAATAAGCAGCCTGAACAGAGATGGAAATGTATAAAAATGATTTTTTTTGAGAGAGAATGATTGTGCCTTAACAGAGAACAATTTATCCAGACAAAACACCTTAAATAGCAGGTACTGTATGAGTTAAGCAGCGATTATTTGACTAATTCATCTTGTCAGCCTCCTAACAAATAGGTCCCCCCCCACCCCCCTAAGAGCAGCCTGTCTTGTAATTGCTGAAGACTTTGAAGGAAAAGGATATCCTGTAGAAATTAAAGAAAAGCAACATGGCTGAGAAAACATTTGTAAATAAGTCATCCACATTCTGATCAGATCTCTAACTCCTTGATCTAAGTGTCTTGGGGTTTTTTCATGCATTCTGCTACATAAAACTAGTTTAAAAAATACTCAGTACAGAAATAGAGAATAAATAGCCCTGACTTTTTATCTGCAGGTGCAAAATCTGCACTTATAGCCATTTCCTCAACTTAATGCCTGCTTTTCACAAATCATAGTGGTACCATTAATATAGCTAATTGCCTATCTAGAGCTGGAAAACACAAGGCTTAAATGTGGAGAAGTGAATTTTTTGAAACTCTTCAGGCAACACTTATGAATTCCTCAAACAATTCAGCAACACAACTTTGTGACTAAAAATAAACCAAGAGTTCCTGGTTGAGAGTCCAGCTTCAGCATCCCCAGTGCCCTGCAGATTGTACAGGGCATTTGTGCTTAAAACTATGTGAGCACTAAATAGTTGTGCAAGTGCAGGTCAGGTTAAATGTCCCTACCAATCCCCAAAACAATTATATTTGTGCATAATTGCAGTAACTATGCAGGCAGGTTAGGTCCAGAGCATCGATTTTACATGCCTACCCCCATGCTACTACAATATTGGTAATTTGAATTGAATTTATTCTCATTGCTTATACAGCTAACAAGGTGTTGTGTGCACACAGTGAGCTGAGACTTTGTGTCTTGCTCCACAGAAATTGCAATCTAAAAAAACCTGTGCACTGGAGAGTGGGTTGGTCTCCACTCCAATGAAAAACAGAAGGGAGGGAACAAAACCAAGCAACAAGAGATGAGAAGAACAGCAAGACTGAGGGATTTGGCCTCAAAATAGAGTGCAAAAGGCACATGACATAAAAGTTCACGACAGAGGTGAAGACCTTGGGTTTGGAGACTTCAGGAGGTGCATGGAAATGCTGTATGCTGCAAGGCTTTGAATGGTGGGACTGCAGGCACATTTTACATCACATTCCCAGTTATAAAAAGGGATTTTCAGTGATTTCCTACTTCAGAAAAACATTGAGAAAATAAATACAGTAAGGAAAAAGAGGTTATGACCAACTAGTGGCAATAGTGACCAAAGCTGCGGCCATATCTAAGGTAGATCAAGCCAGGTTAGGATAAGAGATCTGACAAGGATGCAGTAGGAGATAAGTAACTAAAGCTAAGTAACAAATTATTCCCCTTTTTCCCCAGATCATGTCTGCTCCCTCGCCTACCAAGACCTCTCTCCAAAGGAAGCAAGCTAAAAGTCCCATGTATGGCAGTACTCTCTTGAAGCCAGGTTGTCTTTAGCAGGCTTTGGAGCAGGCACACCTGAGACAGGTGGTCCCATGAAGCACAATATCCTCACCCAGGTGTCTTTTATCTGCCAGCCTCCCTGTTGTGGAGCCTGTTCTCCCAAATGCTTTATCCCATCATTTAAATGCTACTTTAGACAACATTTTTTCCCTCCATTTGATTGATGTTCAGCCCAGCACATTATCCCTTCCTTTAAATTGATGTCACTTTCTTTAAGAGCCTAAGCATTACTCTAAACTGTGTTTTAATTGCTATTTATATGTCCCTCAAGTGTGCAGCACCATGAATTGTTCAGCAAAGGCCAGGACATTTTATAAATAAAATCCTCACTCGTTACTGAGAATGATATTAGCTGGCAGCATCTGGATACACTTTCAAAGTGAAGATTTTACCTTTACAAGACAAGGCTAAAAAACACAGATGGCATAAGCTGGTGTGAAACCTGCAGAAAGCTTTTTCCCCCCTGTTCTTCGAATGCCATCGTAAGTCGCTGAGTGGGAGGAAAGTTAAAGCTTACATACATCCCAGCATGCCAACCCGTGCCCTACTGAGATACTTGACTGTCTAGTGCTTCTAAGCAGCTGGAAAAATGTCAAACTGTCATCACTGATTAAAATGGGATTTTATAGAAAGCATCACACACATTGTCAGAATTCTAGAATTATTTCACATGACGGAAATACAAGAAGTTGCTAATTTTGTTTCAAAACAGATTTTCCTCATGTTTCCCTCTGTATTCTACTAGTATTTACTCACAGCTGCACATACTCAGTAATTACAGACTCCAGCTTGTTTTGGAGAGCTGGGGATTTACCCACCATGCTTTTCCACTGGAAAGCCTGTGCTCCTAAACAGCCCAGAATCACACAGATGTCTACACATCAACACTTCTGCTACTTGCTGTCTCCAGGCTCATTCCTGAGCACTTGAATGGAGCCAGTGCTGGTGATTTTGATCTCCACACTCACCTGCAGCTCTTTGCCTTTCCCTCCCTCAGCTAAGGAAGTAACTAGCTCTGTTGTAGCAAACACCTTGTCAGAGAGAAGAGGACTGCAATACCAAGGACCTACTGTATTAGCCTTTACTATTCAACACAGACTTTTGGATTGACAACCCAGAGCCACTTGACTTCTTTCTCCTCTTGCCATCATGAGATTTACTGTTATTTTGATTTCCCCAACCTTAACAGAAAGAGAATGATACTGTTTCATCCGTACTCTCTATTAGGTGGCAAACTTTATGCAACACATGTAATACCTTCCTATGTCTGCAAAGATGGCAGCAGCCAACCTTGCTGATATTCATTCACCAAAATCTCCACGTGAACAAGACCTAAAAGATATTTGATACAGAGGGAAGATCTGAGAGTCAACAGCAAGCAGGAGATGGCACCTGCTCCTAATGGTGTTAACAGGGGAACAACTAAAGCTTCTGCAACCCAGGCCAACGCTGCACCACCAGCATAAGACATAGTTTGCCTTGTTAGGACAACCCAACCCTGCTAGTAACCTGAGGGAGAGTCTGAGTGATGCTCCCCACAACCTCTGCTGTGGGGCTGCCCACCCACCCCCACAGGCTGCACAGAGCTGCCCACGAGAAGTGCCCCCTGTAATGGCGTCTTGTTAAACACTTACAGGCTCAGAAGCTCGGTGCTCCTCAGGACCACCACCAGGACACCATTAAGCACAGCTCTGCACCTGGCACGTCTAAGGAGGTGAAGGCACTCACTGGCACTGCAGAGGCTGCAGCCGGCACCTGCCTGGTCCCTGCACAGCCACAGGCCTTCCTCCAGCCATGGCCTCACCCAGCCCGAGTCCAGCAGCAACCTTCCCGGGCACAGCAACGGCCCCTTTGGCATTAGGATGGGCTTTTCTACCGTTGGCAGGAGCCCTCAGTGCGTGGCCAGGCCTTGCAGCCCCCGGGAGCAGAGCCCACGCCAGCACACACCCAGACAGAGCCCAGCGTGAGGGGCTCAGCACAACCGCCCACAGCACTGAGGGGCCTCACCTGGGTGGGCCCTTAAATAGCCTGGGTGGGGCTGGGATTGGCCGGGGGCGGGACTACATGGAAGCAGGGGATTGGTGCAGAGCAGCTCCCTGTGTGTCGATTGGCTGGCAGCGGGGCTGTGGGGCAGCCCTGGGGAGGCATCACTGTCCCCACAGCAGTCACCTGCCTGAGGGGGTGATCCCGGCCCCAGTACTGTCCCCTGCCCCTTGGGGTGACCCCCCAGCCACACAGGGTGACCCTGACACCCCCCAGATGGACTCAGGGTTAGGGGTGGCCCCAGCCCTGCAATCGCTGGGGCCAGGGGCTGGCCCCAGGTGTCCCACCCAGGGCAGGCACCCCCAGCCCCATGCTGGGTCACCCTGAGGCCATGGAGCAGGGTGACAGTGCCAGGCCTTGGTCCCCACCTCTCAGCTGAGCACCCAGCCACCAGGGTGGGACACAAAGCAGGGGCTGCTTTCACAGCCTCTGGGTTGGTTTGTTATTCTTCTTCTTGTTTTAAATACATCTTGCAAGAAACACACGATAGCTGCTCCAGGCCAGCCCACCAAACCCAGCCCCGGGGTGAGCTGGGCACTATTGGTCTTGTCTCTGAATGCAGCAAAGACATCAGTGGGAGAGAACTGTGAAGGGAGTTCAGGCACGAGCTGGATATTGAGACAGGCTTTGGGGATCCCAATTTTGGCCTTAAAAGCTTCCTCACCTGCCATCCTCCTGCCAAACTGAACCACATCATCCTGGGGATGTGAAGTAAACCTGGGCTGCTGGATTCTCCATTGACATTGATGCTGGGGTGTCTGGGAGATAGTCAGCTCATTCTGGAAGAAATGGGGCTGGTTGGCAAGAGACAACTGACAGCATCACAAAAATGTTATCTCTGTCATAGCAGTTATTATTCCTTTTTCTTTTTAGTCAGTTTCTGCATCACTCCAGGGACGAGAAATGGCCTCTGTGAGGAAAATAAAGTACCATTGCTGCAAACCCTTCCAAATAGAATAAAATTACGTAAGCACAGCCCTCCACACAGTGTGCCCTCACCACCCTGCCCCACTGGTTAAACCTCAGCCTCACCCAGCTCTCCGAAGAAAAAAGGAGGTTAAAAAGTTAATTTTTCTCACCTGGACAGCACTGGATTGTTTTAGCCCCTCCTGGGACAGGCTGCAATCAGGCAAAGAGAAACAGCTGTAGACTGACCACTTCTCCAAACAAATAATAATGCTAAATTCATCAGAGCAAGAACTCCTGAAACACCACAGATATCAGAGCCTGTTGTAAACAAAGCGTTTCCAAATACAATAGCTGCAAAGATGATGTTCAGCCCCTTAAAGCAAGCACACTGACTGCAGTGTCAAATGAGTGC
>VYZX01005162.1:8187-67615 GCA_013401335.1 Brachypteracias leptosomus
ATTTGTTGCTATCACACACAGACACGAGGGAAATAGCTTCCCATTCATACATTAAGGTCTCAATTTTCATGTGCTTCATTTAAACTTTAATCAGCAAAACAGAAGGTCAAGGAAGCAGTTACTAACCTTTTAAATTTGATGCTTTCTGTGGAGAACTGAGAATGGGGTCAAGCATTTACATGTGACAGGCTTTGCAAGGGGAAGCAAAAAATGTTGTCGGTGGGCTAAGGGTCAGAAGTTTGCTATCCCTCACTGATAAGTCAGTCAACGTTTAACGATCTTTAACAAACAGCATCTTAACCGAACTTGATCGAAGAACAGAAGTTTATATCGTAAAGCCACAAAAGATGACTGTTCTACAGACAGAAAGAATACCTCTCACTAAGCTGAAGGATGCTCACAGACAGCCAAAAGTGTATCTAAGAGGAATATTTTATTTCAAGAGTGTGTCATCTCCTGCGCCACGATGTAGAGTCAAGATAATTCAAAAACTTTAAAGACAAAACCATATTAATTCAAATTACTTATGAAATCTATTATAATCACTTTTTTTTTGTAACCTGTATATCTTCATTCTAGTATTTTAAATTAAACTGCTCTCTCCTTATGCTTGTACTAAGAATTTAATTAATTTCAATTAATACAACCCTAAATATTTTGAAGCATCCTGACTGAAATTCTGAGTTCACTGAAATCAACTGTAATTTTCTACAGGACTTTAGTGAGCCAGGATTTCTTCATTCTCTCTAAACAGAGTTATTTTAGGTTGTCAAAATACTTATTTTCCCACTTAAATTTCTATTCCTCAGTATACCATCATTAAATGAAGACCCCGGATCATACAAGTTCAGACTTCTGCTGTGCCTTGCAATATTACACTTAAAATACTATGGTAAGCTTAGCAACACAGGTACAATAGGGAGTTGAAACAGGACAAGAAGCCCCAAGGAGTCCTCTCAGACAGCAAAAATCCAATTACAAGGAAAGAAAGCCTGTTAAAAAACTTGATTCTTTAACCTACAGAACTTCACTTCCAAAAATTTGGAAATTCCAGGTTTACAGTTCTATACATAACCTTGTTTTAACTTGTGCAGCCTATGTACTGAAGAAGACAGGAATTCTCAAGGTAGGAAAAATGCAATCTTCTCAACAGTTGCACCATAGAGCATGAGAATTCAACTTCTACTAACACCAGTAGCTCAAGATTTAAACTTTTACCAACATTATACCATTTTTGTATAGATTTTCAATGTCTGTCTTACCAAACACTCCTCCCCTGCCCTCCCAAAATCCTATATACCACATTTTCATCAGCAATTCTTTAACTCTTCACTTCTGTCTCCATGACTACTACTGTATAAACTACAGATTAACTACATTAGCTAGCAGTAGAGCAGGCTAACATCCTTGAAAGACAGAATAGAATGATGGTTCCCTTTTCTTTCAGTAGTTCTTCTAGAAACTGGGGTGGGCTGCAGCCTTAGGTGATGTCACTTCAGGGCAAGGAATTAGGTCACTGGGCCAAGCATTGAGTTCTGGCAAGGAAAGTGTGTTACAGCCTCATTTTCTCCCTAATCCTAAACCTTCACATGCATCAAGAGATGGCAGAGGGCTGCTATTTTTATGCCAACTACAGTATCTCCAAGATGTAGTAATGAACGTACTGTTACTTTTGCTCCAGCAACTGTAGTGCTTATACCTCAGAGGGTCCAAGAGGTATTCTGTCAGCCTGCTGAAGCTTTTCATGGAAACAAAAGGAAAAAGAAAATCTTTTTCAGTTACAACTCATCAAAACCACAATGAATGTAATGGGCAACACAAAAGGTAGCTTTGTAGCCTCGGGGCCACTTCTTCCTACCAAATATCAAACAACTGCATCAAGAAAAGGAAGTATGAGAGCTTCTCATTCGAAAGGTCACAAGTCTCTTTTATACTGCAGAGTATTACGCAGGTCTAATACAGAAATTGGTACGATTTCCTCCTGTAATGATGAAAGAATTAGGAACAGGCAAGATATGTCGCTGTTTGGCCAAAGAGTATTTACAAAGGTTTTCAGTGAATATCCATGGCTTTGCATTTGCAATTTAACATATAAAATGATGATTGACGGTAGCATCTGATTGTAGGACTGGAAGATCAGGAACTCCCAATTCCTAACTATGGTGCTTTAGCATTAATTTCCCCCGTCCTCCTCCATTTTTTTTTCATCTTATTATTCCACGACTGCAGGTAAGTGTACAATATCAGATAATCTATATTGTACAAATAGCATTGCATATTAACAAATTGTTGTAATTTTCTGTGCTCTTCTGAACTGCAGTGAATGAGAAGAGGGCAAGGACATATCCTTTGAAAAGGAAATACACTTTTGTTTCTAATTAAATGCAGAATATTTTAACAAACCAGCTTTTCTGCATGCAGTGAATCTCTTCGGAGGTTAACTCTATGCTAAATCAAGAGGGACAATGAGTTTATAATCCGTTGTGTGCTCTCACTTCACTTATGTCATTAACTATTACAACTGTTTACTAGGTCCAATATGTCAACACCTTCAGAGCTAACATAAGGTGAGCAAAAGGCCTGCTATCTGGTAGATGGAGTTATAACAAGGAACATGTGTGAAGAGTATTTTCCTGGCCTCCTTCAACTGACAAGCCATGGCAGTTTTTTCTGGGAGTTATTAAAGCTTTTCATGCCTACTTTATTTCAGCCAACAGAGAGGAATGCACACAAAGAAATCTTGTGTCTTAGCACAGAGAGTGCTTCTAAACAGAGTGCTTCACAATATCTTAACATTTCTGTTACTAAGGAGTTCAGCCTTACAACTATTTCTATTAAGGCACTGAGACTAAGTCCTACATAATTACAAGCAAATCTATTAGACAGGCAATGAAATAAACTGCCTTGAAAAGTAATTCTGCTGGTAGCCGCAGCTATTGCCAAGAAGTCTCCTTGTGAAGCAATCCCACTCGTCCTGAGAACAAGCCATTCTACTGAATCAGTGCTGTAGTGTTGAAAGCTTCAATACTGCTGAAATAATTGTGCCTGAAGGTCAGACTAATGGATTAGCTAAAAAAAAAATAAATTCTTCTGCATCAGAAGAATGCACCTTGTTATGACAGTAGGTACTCAGTTTCCAAACAAAAGCCATTTTTGTGAATGAACATTTTAGATATGGTAGTAAATAGAGCATACTAAAAGCCATCATTACTGCACTAGTTAGCCAGGGTAACGTGTTTATGGAACTTGGACTTATAACAGACCACCTTCTGGATCTTTAAATGGCAGCCTCATGTTTTACTTAAGAAAATGAAATCAGCCTTTAGTCCATTGCTTTCTAAATGAAGCCTTAAAACATAAAGCCAAACCAAACATCTCCAAGACATAAGTTCAACTCTGCAGTAAACCATTCACTCAGTCCTATATAAAAGTAACAATGTAATTGCAGTATATCCCAAAGCACTATAGATCCCAACTGACACGTACAGAATGGAATTGACTATGAAGAGAAAGTGGGCAAAATGCAGCTCCTAAGCTTCTCCAAATGCTGAGTCTTGCTTTCTTGTGTCATCATTCATGTTCCATTGTTTCATTTTCACATTAGGATCCATTATTTGCTCTGGGTTATAACAGATACTGCAAGAAAATCTCCTGACTTACTTCCCTAAATCTTTTTTTTTTTAACAGAAAAAGGTAGGTTGCTCAGACAGGTCAAATCCTGCTGCTGCAAAGCTCATCCCCCTGGTAAAGCACAGTCAGTGAGATACTAGGGAAGGAAAAGCTTGTTTATACAAGAGGTCCTGTAGTTATTAACAGGAAGAACACAAAAATGACTCTCTGAGGGAAAAATAATTAAAAGGAAAAAGACATGGAACTAAGACTATTACTGGCAGGGAGGACTTTTTGGCCCACAAATGACTGAGGATTTTTTAATGTACATGCAGCTAAGCATAGATGGATTCTGGAAGGCATCTCTTGTTTAAAGTGCTTTTTTAATCACAAAGCTATTACTACAGAGGATATTCTGCCTTCTGAGTATTTTTATGTGATTTTATTTTTTCTGCTATAAAACAATCCATGTACAGTTAAGTCATAATAATCATCATGCAATAGCAAATCTGGCAAAATATTAAATAAAAAGGCAAAAGCACCTAGTTCTTTCCTTCATACGTTCTGCAAAAGGGGAGAATCGCAAACATGAAAAAGTATTGGGTGATCACGAGTAGAAGTTTGCAGGTTAATTCACGGAGCAATCTAAACCGGGATAATTAGCAGATTCTAGTTGTGACTGAAGTTTTGGTGCCTTTGTTTTCCTTTTCTTAATGTCCAGAATATGTATATTTCTCAAGCTAACTGCAAATGCTAAGCGACATCCTACATTCTCAAATTAATCCATTCACCAAGTTACCAAAAATAATTCATAACACACTATTATCATTAACTGATTCTATCTTTAGAACAATACCATTAAGTAGCATTCCTACCTCATAGATAACAAAACAACAGACAGGACGGATTAAATGACCTTCTGTAAGATAAATACAACACTTGGAATGGAATAATTATTTAAGTCCAAGCCTCCTGAGACCTAGATTAGTGTTCTAGGAGATAAAAATTTACTGTCTGCCGCACATTATAGTGTCTCCCTTGGTTTTACAACAGCAAACTCACTGCACTGTTCTCATTCTCCTGACTATTAAGCTAGTACATACTCCAACACACCTCTCACACTTTTCAGTTGAAAATGACCACCAGCTTTAGTAGCTGATTTCCAGACATCAATATATTTTAGAAGGTAGAGCAGGAAAGTAGTTAGAAAGCAGGAATTAATATGCTAGCTCTCAGAACAGTTAATGTTTTAAAGTGCATAACAATCCTGTGGATGATATTCTTTCTTTCAGTTGCTGTTAGCATTGCAAATTTCCCAAAATAGTAAATAATGTAGCTTTAAAATGTTCTATTTAAGTGAACTAATAAATAGCTTTATAAAAAAAAAAAAAAAATTACATTTCTTAGGTGACTGCAGTGATAAGATCATGGAGCATAGCAAATGTTTCAGCTTTAAAAAACCCCCAAACATGTATCGTATTTTAGAGATCACTGTCAAGCAAGAGGAAAAAACAGCAGTAAATCATCCAGCACCTGCAATAACTAGATAAGAGAGCAACAATTAATCTTCACTATTAAAATATTTTGCCTCTCAAAGCATGAGAACAACCGTGATAATCAAAATGAAGAAAGTTTATCACATGCCAAAACATGTTTACCACAAAATATCATCTGAATCCAATTACTTCCCATGTCATATAACATTGCCCAGGGCATGAACAAGGTTCCCTTTCTGGTGTAGCCCAAGTTTTTCTTTTCTAAGTGCAATGAATATTTTCCAAACTTCTTCACTTTTCTCTTCTAGTTTTTCCACAACCCCTTCCCCCCAGATCACAACCTCAAAACAGGAATGTAGATCCCTATGCAGCAAACAGAAGCTGACTGACCTATAGATTTGTTCTTCTTAATTCTCTCTCATGGATGTTTAAAGGCAGCCCCCCACACTCCCACGGCTCCACAGACCACAGGCAGGAACTTCCCCCGTGTGTTTGTCCTGAAGACTTCTGAATCTTCAGTTTGGCCCCACTTGTAATTTCTGGTTTACCAGATTTTCCAGAGAGGTTTTATTTTTTTCCTCCTTGCCCCAAACTCTCCCAAGAACAAGAGACCTGAAGAACTTTAGGCATTGGTCCAAGATTTCCAGAGGCCCCACAGGCTGGCCAGCATGCCAACAATCTATGCGCGCACAGTAAGGACATCTGATGCACTCGGAACATGTGGGACTCACTGTATAGGCAATATGGAACACATATGCACATATTTCCATCCTAAATCCTACATAATACACCCCAGATATTTCCCTGTCTTTTTTTCCTGCATGAAATCAAATGGAGTTGTTGAAACTCTGATGGATACAGCATTTGTTATAAATTCACTCCCTCTGATACACCTAATATTTTTCTGTGAAATTTGTTTTCAAAGGCATTTTGATATCTGCTTATACCTTTCACACATTTCCACCTTCCATAACCATATGTTAGTCTGGAAATAGAATGAGGTGACAGCACACTGCCCAAGCTTTGAATTACAGTTTCTCTATACCTAAATCTTGTTCGGGCTGGTAAATGCAGTTGTCACGTGGCCCTTTCTGACATTCCTACTGACTTATAATCTAGACAAGTGAGAAAAGGTAACTAAGCAATAGAGATTCCTCAGCTTCTCAGACTTATTTTTCACAATAAATAATCCCATTCTTTTTTGGTGCGGGACAGTGTTTTAGCCTTGCTTAATGGCTGGTTGAATGATCATTCTGAAAATTCTTTTGCCTATAAAATCCAAACCATCTAAAATACGCTAAGCCATCTGATGCCATTTATCTAATACACTATTTCTTTAATTACGGCAAGTAGTAAAGAGAGGTAAGATAACATGTTCTTGTTTTATAGCACTGCTCATTATACAAGCTGCAACTTGATAAAATACAAGTCTTAGTTATGATATTTCCTTGATATTATGCTACTAGATTCCCCAGAATGAGTCATAGTAGAGACTGCCACATTCTTCTTTAAATGCCTATGATGAAAAAGTTCTTACTACTTACTAAAACATTCTTCTATTCTGATGTTCCCAGAATGAAAAAAAATCTGAATAACGTCCCCTTTCAAGCTGAAAGCCAGCTTACCTTTTCCTTCATTTGCCACAGTCATCTCCTTTACTTTCCTTAAAATTACAGTGCAGAAGTCTTTGCCCATCAATGAAAGAGCACTGTACCTTGCCACTTACTTCAACTTTGTTTCTTTAGTATTTTGAGTATGAAGGCATTTTCTGTTGTTGCTGGAGACATTCTAAAACTTCAGTAATTCTATTAACATTTCTGTGATTACAAGCATTTTACATTTTTGCAGTTCCTTGGTTTCACCTAAAGTTTGTTGAAGTTACTTTTATTTCCATATTTTACTACTATACTAGAGTATGAGGATCTGAGGAACACATGGGAACATATTGTGCTTCTAAAATATGGTGCTGGAAATGCAGACCAACTTCCACAGCCTACAATATATTTAGTACATATTTATATTGTGGTAACAGAAGAGGAAGTGACCTCTGGCTTCTACAACACCACTTTCCCAATTTGTATTCATCTGGTAAATTAGTTGCCTGTAACTATGGTAGCAGATTATACAGGAAACTTTATTAACGAGTAGGCCTTAGATTATTAACGTTCACATCCCAGGAAACGAAATATTATTCCCCATGAAACCCTAACACAGGATTTTTACTATCCTTTTAACATGCGGAACACAAAAGCTGTAACTGTTTTTCAGCAACAGTATTTTCCTGACTCCTGTTATCCCCTTAAAACATGATAACAACCATTTCTTCTGCACAGAAGTAAATGAAAAGTAGAATATTTCATTACCATGAAGGAACATATTAAACACGGGGGAAAACATCACTGAATAAGCTACCTCTAAAATAATGAAATATGCTTATATATTGTTTTGTGTAATATACTGTTCTTTCTATACAGACTGTATTTGGTCCAATTTTCCCCCAAAGTTAAACCCACAAATGTAACTAAGATCAGGTCCAGAAAGCAAAGAAAAATCCCGAGTAAGACAAAAGTAAAACAGTAATTACAGAATCACAGAACATTAGGGATTGGAAGGGACCTCGAAAGATNAGTACTTTGCACTTGTTGAACTTCATTAAATTTCTCCCTGCCCAGTTTTCCAGCCTGTCCAGGTCACACTGGATGGCAGCACAGCCTTCCAGCATGTCAGCCACTCCTCCCAGTTTTGTATCATTAGCAAACTTGCTGAGGGTACACTCTATCCCTTCGTCCAGGTCATTGATGAATATATTGAACAGCACTGGACCCAGGACCAACCCTTGGTGGACACCACTAGCCACAGGCCTCCAACTAGACTCTGCTCCACTGACCACAACTCTGTCCTTCAGCCAGTTTCCAATCCATCTCACCACACAACCATCCAAGCTGCACTTGATCATTCTTTGATGATGTATGAGAATTATTTACATGCAAGCAAGCACACATAAAGGCTTTATTAAAAGAAGAAAAACAATTTGTATGCAATATTAGACAGTGTCCAGGATATTATGAATACACTGCTAGTAAATAACACTATATGTGAATCAAATATAAGGAAGAGAGTATTAGAGAATACAGAAAATGTATTTAAATAAAATACAATCACGACTAAGCCGCTAAAAACCTAAGCAAACATCTGAATTATGTAGCAACTGTTAGACAACGTTCGGTGTGTTGCGTTAGAGAACTGATGACAGTGCACTCCTAGTAACATCACAAAAAATATTTCTCACACTGACAAAAGAAGAGAATAGACTAAAGCTTGCATGACATTGCTTTTACCCTGATTTTATTGGTATTTACTAAGTATATAAAATTACATATTATATAAAAGGCATAACAAAGCAGCTATGGAAAATAAGCAGCCATCCCACATAGACTATCATTTTCTTTTTCATAAGTTGCTATATCTAATCACCCTTCTTCTAAATTATTATTTCCAACTGAAGAGTAGTTAAATGAGAATCTTATATACTTTATGAGTTATTACTAAAAGTGTGACATTAGGGCTTCTAAGAATTATGTCATATTAAGAGATGTTAAAATTATCTCAAAATTATGTTAAAATTTCTTGCATAGAGATTTAAGAGAGAGCTTTAAGAGTTGCATCCTTTGCCAAAAACATTAGCATTCAAGTTAAACTCTCACTAGTGTGCTTGGCTCATTAAGATTAACCTTTTTTTAAGTTCACATAATGCTAGAAGCAAAACACAAGTCTGGACTCAAACTGCATGAACATCACCTCTGTCATTTTATTACCCACTTCTTCCCTTTACCTTAAAGCTGCACATAGATCACCTCCAGGTACATTTATTCTTTTCTCTTGAGTCACATGCTCCTCTAATCCTTCAGTCAGCCTACAAATCTCACCTTGCAGCTTTCCTTATTTTCATTTCCATATTTTTTCACTTTGCTGCCCAAACTGTTCTGAGTGCCCTCAGCACTGTCACACTGCGCACCAGGTACCACACGATCCATTCACACCTGTCCTGAGGATTCACTGGTGTGGGTCTAGTACAAAATATAAAAGCCTCAGAAATAATAATAAACTACTAGCAAAAGCAGATCTCTCTGATGCAGCATCATCCTCTAAAGTTTCATAGGGACTCCTTGTTTGTGTTTTGCTATGGACTACAGATCCCTCAGGGCAAGAGCCAAGTAATTTATGACATAATTAAGAAAACAACGGTATTATACTAATTCATTCTTCAAAGAGATATCCTGAGATAATGGTACATATCACTCACCTAAATCTGCTATCTATCACAAATAGGTAGCTGTCAGTTATGGTAACTTCCCAGTACCACACATGCAGGTCACTCAGTAATCTGGTCCACTCACATTCATGCTTCACAAAATCAGCATCATCAGGGCAGCGTAAGCATCTAATTTAAAGGAGTTTAAAATCCTGTTGGTATTTTCTTTAAACACTTCTAGTAACTGTTTTCACCCACTACGGGGTGCAGTAGAGACTTCAGAAGTTAGCATCCCAGTTTGCATGGTGACAGATACGAAGCAAGAGTTTGCTTCAGACCACATGGGATTGTGCCACAGCCATGGTGGGGACACTACAAGGCTCCATCCCCACTGCAGAAGATGCCCTAGGAAATCAGAGACCTCCAAGATGGAGCTCCAGAGGGAGGGTGATGTCACCCAGGACTGTCTGCAGGGTGACACTGCCCCAGCAGTGGGAAATACCTTCTAGCTGGGGCACTGAGTCACCAGCAACAGGAACTGTGGAAGGAGGTGAAGAGACCCCATAGCATCACGGAGAATAAACAGGACACAAACAGGGTCGCCTCAGGGACCTTGCAAAGCTTTCTGAAGGATGTTAGGCTAAATTTCTTCATACAGATATGTGTCATCTCTCAGATCTGCAACTCAGGAGGAAGGAAGAATTAGTTGGGGATATGATAATCAATGACAGCTTTGGGTGTAACAAACATGAAACAATGGAGTAGTGAAGGCAAGCAGCAGAACACAGGCCCTGGGCTTCAGGAAGAACTGGCTGGATCATCAGGGTCTGAGGATGGTTGTTAACAATTTATACTCTAACCTGGAGGCTGATTACAAGTGAAGTACCACAGAGGCCTATGAGACCTATCCAACTTAGTGTCTTTACCAATGCCAAGAAGAAGGAGCTGGAACATTCCCTATGAAGTTGTGGATGAGGAAAAACTGGGAAAGTGGTTGATATGCTTGAGGGTAGAGCTGCCATTCAGAAGGAACTAGACATGCAGAAGAAATGGGCCACAGGAAAACCGTGAAATTCAATGAAGACAAATACAAAGTCCAGCACCCATGATGGCCTAATCTTGTGCAATGGTTCAGGTGGGGGACTGACTATCAGAAGAACATCTCTGCAGAAAATGATATTTGGGTTCCAGTGGATATCAGGCAAAACATGAACCAGCAGTTGACCCTGGTAGTGATGAAGAATAACAGCACTAATAGGATGTATTAGCTGTATCAACAGGAGCACAGCTAGCAAATGGAGAGAAGTTATTAATCCCTTTACTTAACACTTGCTGGACCACATTTGGGCCACTATGGGGACCCGAATACAAGACAGACTTTGATAACCTGGAGCAAGTTCAGTGAGAGCCATCAGGATAGTCAGGGGCTAGAGAATCTGCTCTGAGAGGGGAGGCTGAGGGACCAAGGATTGTTCAGATTCGAGAGGAATCTATAAGTAGCTCCCGCAGTACCTACGGAGAGATGACCAACGCAGCCAATCTCTTTACAGTGATATCTGACAAGAGAATGGGAGATTACAGGCACAAACTGAAACAAGAAGTTCTGACTAGGTGTAAGGAAAAAATGCTTAATTCTGAGGATGATTTAGCACTGGAACAGGTCATTCAGAGAAGGTGTGGAATCTTTGCCCTTAGAGATTTTCAAGACCTGGCTGGACAAATCCCTCACCAGCCCAGTCTGAGTTCAGAGTGGGCCTTTTAAACAGGAGAACGGATGAAAGACCTCCTAAGGTTCCTTTCAACCTTATTAAATCTATTTGCAGTTAGGATTTAGCTTTGGACCAAGAGTTTGCTTTTGAAACGGATCAGATTGTCAACACCTAGGACACTTCAGCTTGCACTGTAGAGTGTCCACTGTCTTGGACACAAAATGAAACTGAGTAAGACTGAACTATACGTTCTCACTAGAGCTATGCAGAAGTCTTTTTGCCCTTCGTAACAGTTCCTGCACATTCAAGGCAAGATCAATAAATAAAACAAGCGCTTTGCCCAACTCAGGTCCTCCTGCACTGAAGGATTCCAAATGGGAAAGAAGAGCAATTAAAAAAATGTGAAATGCAGGTCCACAACAAAGTCAGGTGATAGTTCACTGATTTTTTTAAACCTTTTGCTGTATATGGTAGTTTGATAAAGAGGACTTATTTGAAAAAGCCAGACTGTGAGTGTTGGTCCAGCCCACTGAACATTCCACAAAGACACTAGTATAACACGGTACTTTGTAACTCTCTGAACAAAGGTTCACATAGCATCTCTGAAAACTTCTATAACAGGTGCCTGCAATTCCCAAGAAAGCCACCTCTCTACATATATGAATGATTTAACCCTCTTAAACAGAGGGACACAAATTCCTTTTCAGTTCTCTTCAATACACAACCTCATCATGCAGACAGAGTACCTCCTGTGCATCTCTGGTTTTATTCTCTGAACAGCTAGGCACCAAGGCTGATGGTACTTACAGAACCTACTAAGGGAGAAGGAAAGCAAGAGTCTGGTCATCAGCATTTCCCAAACACAGAGGTTCATAATTCACCAGTTTACAAGATCACAAGATTTCTAAGTCTGTATCAGAAAACCATATAAGCCAATGCAAAGAATATTTTAATTATAAAAACAAACCAAAACAAGTAATACATTTAAAATGTCTAACATTAATCTTAAATGGAAAAATAAAAGCATAGTTGTCAGAAAGTTTCAATCTGCATTAATCTTTTATGGATTGGATCATACTCTATCTGCTGCTATTTCAGGAAAAAAACTAGCTGGTCAGTTGATCTTTTTAATTACTATAAGGCCACCTTCTTATACAGAACTTAAAGGTAAAGCTCTTTCTTACACACAACTTACCAATGGCCTTTGTGTAATGTCTGGCTCCAAGCAACAGCTCTGGAGCTCTGTACCAGAATGTCACCACAACTGGATCCAAGTCTGCCAATGGCTTCAAAGGTGAGTTGAACAACCTTGCAAAACCCATATCAGCTGTGAAGGGTGTGGAGAACACATTTAACATTTTAATACAAACAGACCAGAATTTAACAGTATTGCCAAAAAGCAAGTCTAACAAAAACTCAAAACCATTAAAACTTGCAAATCAAAGTTTCTGAGAAAGCAACGTAACAATACTGGGCCAAATTTATCTAATGCTAAATTCCATTTACTTCATTCATTAAGACTACAAAGAGTGATATTTGAATTTTATGTGGTTTTGTCATGTTATTTTAAAACATCATAACACAGATGCCTGTTTAGTTAAATAGAACTGTAACAACAACCTGGTCAACTAAAGTCAATAGTACTAGGTCTCTAATGTACATTTTCTTTTATTTTTATATGTTTACGAACTGTGAGCCCTTCTGACTGCTATGTATTTACCCAAAGCGCAAAACCAAAGTGACTGCAGTGTATATTGTTTTGTACTTTTTACTTGATTTGAAGGAATGAACTCCAGAATGAGGTAAAAGTTAACTGGGAATTAACAAAAATCAGTGAGTGTACTGTTACAGAGGTGTATTTTAAATGCAAGCATTCATTTTCTATAATTTAAAAATTCTCTCTAGAAACAACCTTATAAGTAACATTTAGAAATGTTAGATGGGAAAGTACAAAATTTGGGTGTATATTCAAAACCACACATTTTAATCCAAATTTGAACCTTATCTTTTATACAACTTCACCTAAATCTTTCTGCTTCCAAAGTTATGAAATGCTGAGTATAATTTTCTTGCAGTTACACATACTACTACAGGCATATGATTCAAAATTGGTTAGCACCATAAAAGTCAATGAATAGAAAGAGGTTGCAGTATATTACTTTTCTTGATGATTGCCACATGCTTTATTAAAAAAGAGTTTACGTCCACATGACTAAGACTTATGATCTGCACAGGTAATTAGATTTTGGATAAAGACCATCACAGTTACATCTGTTTCCCATCTTGACACCAAACAGCCTTTTACACAGCAACCCTTTGGACCTCTACAAACATATGCATTGATGTTATTTATATAAAAATCATTACGAACAAACAAAATTTATAAGTATCAATGTTATTCTAACTAATCATAGTAGAAGTTAAAAGAACCCTGGCCATAGCCATTGATATATGTGCTTACTACTTTCTTGTTTCTTACAGATGCTTTTATCTTGTCAGATATCCTTGTCAGGCTTTATAAATGTCTAGTAATATACTTGGGATCTCTTAAGCTTACAAACTCAGTGAAATAGATTTAAAATTGAACTAGATGTTATGCATACATACACTCAAAGAATAATAAGATTTGTTTCTATCTGACACTGAAGATGCAGTTTTTAAAGTAATTCTTTAGCTGTGCAAAGAAATTTTCTCAAAATGTTTACCTATTTTGACTCTTCCTCTTTCAGGACCTTCACCCATTACCAGAATGTTTGCTGGTTTCTGGAAAACAAAAAGTGGAATATTTACATGAACAACTTTTGATTATTATTTTTAAGAATAATAAAAATATGTAAATTTATTTCATAATTAAAACATTTCTATAAATACCTTTACAAGTCTAAAATTACCATACCTTTATGTTTTGCTGACATTTACTTTTTGTCCCTAGTTGCCAATTTCACAATTAGAAAAATAGTAAAGTACTTTGACATTTCACAGTAAGAAATGCAATCATTAATTAAATCTGCATTTTCATTTTACCAGAATGATCACGTTCATTGGTGAGATTTTCTTCTACAGGAAAATTTTATACCAGGCTAACGTTTATGCTACACATCAATAATTTGGCAAGAACTACTTTTGCTAGTATAACTTATTGAAAATTATGCCAAATCTTGGTATGCAACTGCATAGATGAGAGCTGGGTTTGTTATCATCATATATAATTACATTTTTAGAGTTGTGCTTGTTTTTAATATATGAATGCCAAAAATCACAGTGGCAGAAGCATTTTTTTCCACAAAATAAGTTGATTTCATACTATGAGAATTCACTTTAAACAGGAATATACACAGACAGCTACACCCGCATGTTTTTGACGGTGTAGACAGCAGCTTTACAAGTAGAACAAAACTTTTATAGGCATTTTATGCTATCTGCAGTTGTTCGAACACCATATAAAATCTGCACATGACATCACAGCAATTGTTCTGCAGTTAGGATCTAGGTTCCCTCAGACATCAATAGTCATTCCTTGGAAGCTTTTCCCCTATTATGTTAACAGCTGTAAAGTAGTAAACAAGATTGAAAACATGAACTGATTTGAATGAAAAACTGCATTAAAAAGTTTCAAAGTAGAATTTTTAGAAGGTTCATCCTAACATTAATTATATTTAAATCTTTAATGCCTGAAGGGGTGTGCACGAGCAGGACTTGTTCAAGAATCTGAAAGAGTTGTCCAAAAAACCAACATCAGAATCCCACTTAATTTCTCAGTTCCTAACACTTGCTGCTATTTACCTGAAATGAGACACTCAAACTAGGGTTACTAATTTGGCTCAAAATTGCAAAGCAAACCAAACAAATAAAAAAGCACTATTTCACCTCCTCTTCCTCTTCCCCCCCACGAAGTTGTTCTCCCTTCCCACCTCACCCCCAGTGCTAGACGTTGCTTCTTCCCTGCCTCCAGCCACAGTCTCTTGTTCCAGATTCCACTGGCTCTTTTACTTTTTTAATCTCAGGACAAAATCCTGACTTCTCATTCCCCAACATATTTTTGGAACCCTTAAAGAGGGAATATTGCACTCCCTTCTTGGAGAATGCAATAGCTATTTTAATTGATCTTGAATACGCATTCTCCAGCAAATCTAGGAAAGAGAAAGATGATGCTTGCTCTTAGCTAATATTTAATGATAATGAAATCAACACTTTCAGGCAACTGGGTCAAATTCTGGTTTTACATTTATGTATTACCTTGAATTGAATATTCCGGAGAACAGAACAATCCCATTCTGCATATTCAGAAACCAGGCAGCAAGTTCATACTGTATTTTACCTCTGTTACAAATCACATAGCTAAAATTTTCCCAACCAAGGCAGCAAAATTCAGTTTCCTTGTTGAAATTCTCCCCTAAACTCCTGCCTAGCAACCTTGATTGAGAGTTGAGTATGAATCAAAACCACTTTAACACATCTTTACATTAAGGATTGGATTTTAGGCATTATAAAAATGTATCTATTTGTCAAGTGAACAAAGTCCAGGTTAAAAAGGACCTCTGCAGATCACCAAGTCCAACTGCTCTGCTCAAAGCAGGGTCAACTGCAGCAGGTTACTCAGGCCTGAGTCCAGGTGGGTTTTAAACATCTCCAGTGATGAAGACTCCACAGCCTCTCTGTGAAATTTCTTCTAGTGTTTGATCACTCTCACAGAAAAAGATTTCTTGTTATATTTAATTTATGCCCGCTGCCTCTTGTCCTGTCACTGGATAACACTGAGAAGAGTCTGGCTCAGTCTTCTTTACTCTCATTTATCAGGTATACATACACTTTTTAAGACCCCGTCAGCCTTCTCTTCTTGAGTCTGAACCATCCCAGCTTCCTCAGCCTCAGAAGACTCCTTGAACCCCTAAGCAACTAAGAGGTCCTCTACATACAGGGTATACACTAGGTTAGAATCTATGGAAGCAAGGGACTTGTCCATTTATGTATTTTTTAAGCCTGAATGTTTTGAAGAGATATTCCATTTAACATTTAAATGTGTACTAATACATAATCCACTGAGGATCAGAACTCTGCTCAGGCAACCAGCAGAGATTTATCAATTTACCAGATTACATATCCATTGTGAATCTCTGAGAGACTCATGGAAGGGAAAGGGGGGGGAAACAGAGAAGGAATAACGTGTGAAACAATTTAAAACTTAGTCTTATTTCCAAAAAAGCAAGTGCTTTTCCTGAGGCACCAATGTGTGGAGACATCATGCATTTCACGGATGGCAACTCGATGCCTGCAGGATCCCCACTGATCTGCACATCGCTGTCTCAGTAACAGCTTGCACCACAGAAGCTTCCTGCAAGGGGAGAAGTCTTCATTCAAACCTGTCCCTTAAGTCAGAAGGAGAACACACCTGAACTACTTATTTCCCACATAAGCAAATTAACCTCTTGGTTACTGGCTACTAAAAGACAAGAACTTTGTGGATTCCTCTTGCTAATCAGAGCTGTCCTGGTTAGGAAAGCATTTTCAACTCTACATATGCACAACCAAGTGAAGACTAACACTAATCTGGTAAGACCCATCTTTCTGAGGTGAGACAAATGATAACCAGCTCCTGTGCCCATTGATTTGTATTTAATATAAATAAACAGCTTCAGAGGAGCTTTAAACATAGGTCATGTGTTTTGTGGTTGTTTTAGATAACAATGGTTTAAACAGCGGGAAGCAAAGTCCTCAACTTCCCAGAGTCTCCACAGTATACAAGCCATGCTGAGAGCAACCCAGCCCTCAAGGAGCAAGAGTACTTCCTCGCGGCCTTGGCTAAATGTGCAGCATCAAGAGTAGTAGAACTTCGGGTGCTCAGGCAAGGAGAAAGATTTTGGGTTATTTCAGAGGGATTAATTTAGTATCAGAGATCCTCAGGAAGGTAGGTAATGAATATTTCCATTGTGAGGTAAGAGAGAGGACTGCTAGAAGGAATGCAAACAACTTCTGCTGTTTGGAGAACTCTGAAATAGTCACGTAATAGTCTACTGTTACAGTTTAGTATAATATAGTTACTGGACAGCTGCAAAAATCAGAGTAAAAAGTGGGAATCAGAGAAATTAAAAAACTCTGTCTCCTGTACATTCAGGCTACATGCAAGTTACAAGCACCAGTCTAGCTCCTGAAACAAATCATTCCCACATGACAAAGAAAACAGGGGTTTAGGTGGAAGAAAAACTGAAGACCCAAGCAGCTAAGAGACCAAAACCTGACACATTCTTAAATCACGTCTCCTTCCAAGAGGACAGAATTTTATCCAAGAAAGTTTGATAAGCCCTGCTTAAAATTATTAGCCAAGTCCTTAGTAAAGAGTGAGGTAACTCAACAAGGACTACACTTCTGAGCCAATTAATCCCAAATACATCCCAATTAATACACTCAAACTCTTCCCTTGTTGATAACACAAAGCACCAGCTGGGAAGCAAAGCGATGCTGCTGCATCTCCACCTATCTAGTTGCTATAGGAACAATAGAAACTGTAAGAGTTAGGAGTCTCACATTTAAGATCAGCTATAAAAATGAACAGACAAATCCCTGCTGAGAAATGCAGCTGAGGTTTGGCTGTCTAAGGAATATTTGCAAAAAGAGCAAGGTCAAAAGCAACAAACAACTGGAGCAAAAATCAGAAATACCTGCAAAAAAGGATGTAGATGACAGTAATTTAATGGGTTCTCTACAAGTAATAAGTACGGATAATATATTTACTTTTCTACGTCATTGGGAGACTGGGAACAAAGCAATTAATAGATTTTGGAGGGAGGGAAATGAAAATGTCAGGCTAACAAGTATGTTTTCATTAATAATAGAAGTATCATGAATGAGACTCATATGGACATCCATGTTATGTTAATCAACATGCTTCCTATTTAGACAGTAGATTAGAATAAAGGTTGAAGGAAAAGAAACACCAATTCTGGTTTTGAAAGAGCATAACAGGTCAAAACAGGAACAGACGCCTAACAATAGATGGCAATACTTTAGTTTTAATGGTTATTGTTGTTACCTCCCCAGTTAGTGGTGACACAATTCTTAAGAGATTTGGTGCAGAATTATATTCCTGTGAGAAAATGTCCATAGGGACACACTTCTTTCCATACACCATTCTGTATTGTTTATATCCAAACAAATGTGTTTTCCTTTTGGAATGCGTCACTGGACAAAGAATAAACTGAAATTAAAAAGCTTCTATTGTAAAAGATATTGCAAGTCTTTTAGATAAAAGCTCTCTCCACAATAAAAGAAACTGGCTTGTGATGAGGTCTTTTCAAGTCTCAATTATTTAAAAAAGCAATTGCAAACAGCACAGAGATGTGCTTTCAATTCACAAGCCAAAACCAAGAGTACTGGTGGTTTCATCTTAGCTTTTAGCACACTGCACAAATGACAGAGGTCCTAAATGAGGTGACAGTGTCCCACTCAGTGGGCACTGCTCAAAAGACCATTGAGCCTTTAAATTCAAGATGAAGCAGGAGCTGCAGATTGCTCACAAAAATTTGCAAACAACGCCTTAGTTCTTCCCATCCACAAGGAAACATAGGCACTTTCCTGCTTCAAGTCAATGCTATTCAAATTCAAACCCAGACATTGTTTTCAGATCAATATACTGACATACTGGTACTAAAGCTTTTGATAACAATTTATGTAATTAAAGCAGGATTTAAAAAAAAAAGTTCTATAAAGAGTGTATTACGCACTGCAAACCTCCAAATCATTATCACTTCCACTCACATGACTTCCATATATTGAAAACCATATAGAACATTTTTTATTATCACTTCCCTCTCCTTTTTTAGAAAACCGTTTTTCTGATACTGAAGCACTAGGCAAAAGTATACCATGTGCAGCAAAATATCCTCATGCCTGCTTCTCTTTACAAGCTTCACATACTGTGAGCTCCTATTAGAGTCACTGCTCCAATTACACAACATCACTTTCAACCTTTTTCAGCTGTTACCCTTAACTTTACAAAAACCCTCTATTTCAATATATTTTTGGCTTAAATTTGTAAACCCATACAATTTTCTTCTGCTGTTTCTCTACTCTGTTAAAATGATTTGATATTGCAGAGCAGTATCATTAACACATCTTATCAATATATTTATCATTTAATTCCAATCAACAATGTTTCTACAGATACCAAATCAAGCAAGGCCAAAACTAAAGCTGATTACTACAGTACATGATCTTAAAAGGCAGTAAAATGATAAAGAATGCAAAATGCTTTGAAATAGTACATCATGCAAATTAAATAAATACTTGTTAAAATCTAGAAAGGAAGGGGGGGAAAAAAGGCAGACACATTAGGTAAATATATGGCAACACAGAAAGTAAAAATGTACCACAGAAGGGGTTTATAGCCAAATTAAAAAAAAAAAAATCAAAAAATTTTTGCAATAAAAAATGAAAACACAAACAAATGTAGACATGTAAAATTTTACGGTGAAGTGACACCAGATTGTTATCATTAAATTCAAAAATGTACTTGATTATCATCAGAGGAGTATCAGTGACAACAAAAACATTTTCAAATGCATTTGCAGCATGTGGGAAACTATATTTAATGCATAAAAACATTTACTAATATGATAATAATGCTTACATTACAACTATTATTTTTATGTCCACTCTTGCTTCTTACAAGAAAATAATTTTAAAATGAAACATATGCAGAACTGATAAAAACCTGGAAGTGTTCCCTCTCACTGAGAGGGAAAAAAATCTTTTGCTTAATACTGAGAGATTGAAACTGGATATTCCATCACAAAACACGGTATCAGATTATGTTAAGGACTTACGTATTTCATAGTTGCTGAAATGGTCATAATAATCATTAATTCCAGATACCAGAAATTCTAATAGCAACCAGAAGTGCAGAATTCACTTCAAGCTCTGGAACTGATGGTAAGTAGCTAGAAGTAGGAACAAACTGTACAGAAGATATCTGAAATATTTCCTTGGAATGCCTTAGATAAAGATTTTGGTTAAACACATTCCTTGCCTGTATCTGTTACATGTTGAGAGGGGAAACATACTATTTTCATATCAAAGTGTGCTATCAAAGAAAATTTTTCATGTTTGTTTATTCTTATAAAACTCCTCTATGCACAGGAAGTAAAAGAAAGCAGAAATACTAAAACTATGCCTACAGTGCAACCATAAATCTGCATATATTGAAAAAAAAATGCTCACTTAAATAGACTCAAGATTATCTAGCCTACAACAGCAGCAAAGATGTGACTACACAGGCTTCATTACAGACATTTAAAGTACCCCATGATTCTGGATACTCTTTGGAGAATCAGTCAAAATCATACAATGGTTTGGGCTGGATGTGACCTCTGGAGGTCATCTGGTGCTCAAAACAGGGAGGTCACCCCGCTCAAAACAGTGCTAACTTCAAAGACAGAACTGACTTTGAAGTTGCATCAGGTTGCTGAGTGTCATAACCAAGAGAGCTACAACTGTCCAAGGACAGAGGTTCCTGAGTCTTTCTGGTGGGCAACCCCTTGCACTGTCTGACCGCTCTCATGACAAAAAATTGTTTCCCATCACCTAATCGAAATGTCTGTCTGTGGCCCTTCCTCTGCATGCTTCTTCAAATGATTTCAACTTCTCTAGAACTTCCCAGTTAAAGGCAGTTTAAGTTCACACTGAGAACGCTGCAGGCTGCTGAGTGCAGCAGCAGTATAGCTGATGCACACAAAGTGATCTCCATCACCCTGTTACACTCCTACTGCATCTTCAGCTGAACAGTTTCATAGCTATGTATTTAACACTGGAAACATTTGAGATGACAGAGTCAGCCTAGAAGTCCAGACTCTGGAACACACTCACTACAAATGCATTTTACAATGGGAAAGACAGACTTTTTTCTTCCTCCTTTCACTTTAACCAAATCACATATAATCACTTAGAGATGAACCACCCAGTACATTCTATATATAAACATCCTTATGATAATGAAATCAGTGTTAGTTTCTCTGTTTTCCTTAATTTCTTACAGGTTGGATGCTCTCGAGAGGTAATTAAGCATATATCTTAACTGACATCAATTCTTTAAATTCACTCCCCTCAGTCCTATCCAGACACTCCCCAGAAATGGTCAAAACATCCACATTCCTTATAAAAATGCTTTGCTTCAAAACCAATTTGAAACAATGGTTTCTTAGGCAATTGCTAGAAAATATATTTAATTTATCAACTCAGGGTGTTTGAATACTCTTTTCCTGTTTTGACAACTATCACCAAACTCTATTTCCTGGCTAATCAATGGATAATATAGTTGCAGTTATGTTACTGGAAAATGGATGACAAACATGAGGGAAATGTGAAAGATGAGCAATCACAAGAGGATAATATAATTCTGGGCTATGTAAAAGTTCAGAAATGAAACAATCTTCCTTTCACACACCATTTCTTTTAGGTTTCTCATGGCTGACAGAGCATCAAATTACTGCAAGTCAAAAATGAAAACTGCAGACAACTTTAGACGCCGATCATTGCTTCTATTAGAACAATCTCCACAATGTATTGGTGTACCAGTGGTTTCACCCCTATCAATGACAATACAGTTCAAGTGAAAAAGAAAAGAATGAAAAAAACCCCACATTAGGGGAATGCCAAAACATTTGACACAAATTAAATTTTCTGTTACTATGCAACATTATCCAAAGCATTCTGGTGGTGCTAGTGCTGCAATAGCATACTTGAACTTAAAATGTTACATGCAACCTTGAAAAGGACAAAGAAGGGGGAAGATGGAAACAAAGAGAAAAATATGATCGTAAATCATCAATGAAAAACAAAATGTCGTAAAGAAAATGCTTAAATAATACACTGAATTCACATTGTCCCTGGAATTTTCAACATGTTACAGTACATAATCCAGCAAAATTCCCGTGAAGCTACTCAGCAAGCATCTAGGGCCTTATCTTTAGACCTTGCCCAGGCTCCTTGGGAGCATCAAGCACAGCACAGGACAAGACAGATTGCTCAACCTCTGCTACCCCATTTCTGAGCAATTCAGGCCCATTGTGCATGGGAACCTCGGAAATAATTTGGAAGAATATTTTGCTTTTCAATATATTACAAAGCAGAAATGGAGGAATAAATTTCATTTAATTTCATAAAAGCACAATGAAACTCTTACTTTGTTGTATCTGGTAATTCTTTCAGTTGCAGCACTAAAATCCACCATTGAAATCCTGGTATTTGTTTTATATGATATTCTGACTACTCCTCTCAGTTTAGAAGGGTCATTAAGACAGGAGGACGAAGCCACTAGCCAATCAAAAGACAAATAACTGAAAGTGAGAGTGCTGACACTGTCATAAAACATTTTGTTAATTGCCTTTCACAAAGTATCCTTGGCAGTAAAACTCCAATACCTCCATTCCCCTGAGAGTCTGGTAGAGTCGAAGAATTAACAAAGCTTTTCTGACTGCAATAAATAATATAGTACCAAATGAATAGATATTAATATAACCCATTTTCATTACAAAACAGCTTCTGCTTGGCAAGCTTAGATTGACTGAATTAGGTTGAAATATAAAAAGTTCTTTAACGGAAATTCTAGAGGAAAAGAGTAAGGAAAAGGTAGCATGGTTATCTAGAGAGGTTACTTCCATCTTGAGTGGGTCTTAAGAGTTCCTTTTTGCCTGCAAACAGACATGGGAATATAGCTTAAGGGATGCAGAACTATGGAATACATTTCTTTTATTATTATTTTAGGGTTTAAACTTTTGGTAATATTTACAAAAGCAATAAATACATTACATTTTACAGGATTTTAACAATCAAAGGTTTATGTCTGGTATTTAATTAGCTCTTGTCAGTTTATTACATACGTCATTTTGCAGCATTAAGCGACTTTATTTATCCACTTCTCATATAGGCTCTTTTCCTATGCTTTTAATCTCAAGGAGAAAGAAATCAGTTGAGGACTCATCTCTCCTCCTTGGTGCTTTCATGATAAGTCTAAAGACTAGAAAATCTAAACTTTATATGATCAATTTAAATGTCTGTTATACTACAGCATCAACTTCTCTTTTGTGTGTAATTTACTACGTAAATCCAATCTTTCCATAATCCTTCTCAGAGTTATCTTCTTGAAGCAAGCCCTTGCCTTCCAATATTTGCATGGATAAGTTGCATGTCACTCTCACTGTGGTTTGTCCAGCGGATCAGTGTTCAGGCTTCAGGAAGAAATTTAATCACCTTAATACAAAGCCTTGATGCCTACGATAATACTAATTGGGATTTAACAGTCTAGTCGACCATAAGGCCTCAGCCTCACCACCCAGTCACCATGTTCCAGATGACCTACTAATGTATCAGTTGAGGCAGCACAACCTCACATGGCTTGCAGTGGAATATGGCAACTGTGGATTGACTGCAAAGTGAGCAGATGCACAAAGTACCACTGCTTAGCTGACACATTCATTACAAAGTTAAGCAGAACATATCTTTTAAAATCCATCCTAACAGAAATTCTTCCCCTAACTTATCACCATCACTCTGTTCACCCCAGGTCTCAGACAAAAAGCTCTCTCCATCTCTCAGTTCACGCTGATGCTGTTCCTTCACTCAGTTTCCTGACTTTTGGGGTATCCTCAGGCCCATTCAGGCTCTGATTTCAAAGGAGCTGAGCACCAATGACTGGGTTCTTCAGTAACAGCTGTATTTCAGATCCAGTCTTGTAACAGAGACAATTGATTCTCCTAGTTTCCCCTTGGAGGTTGTCTCCAGGTGTCTATATTTGAACAAGCAGCTATGGAGTTTTTAAAGTTAACCAGTAAATGTGGTCTAGCCTAGGACATGCTACAACTGTGGTCACAAATGCTCCACTTCATTTCCACTGTTATTCAGAAGCACAGTGTTTCACAACATTAACCACAGTTTGGAGTGGAACAGAATTCCCACATCATCTCAAGAGCTGTCCTGTATCACGCAGCCCACACCTCCACAGCCGTGCCCCTTAAAGCCGAGCTCCTGGGTAGCTGGTGTGCTCTGTCCCCACACTGACAGCCTGCTCTTTGTGCCTGAGGTGCTCTGTTGTGGCTGGGGCTGCAATGGTTCATTTGGATCCAAAGGTGTTAATGAGATATTATGAGGCAGTGAACCTAACAGGAGACACAGCAAAACATTTTTGGATATGCTGTCATACCAGTATTCAGTTCTAGACTTGAATACTACAGGTGGTAAAAGACCAACATGATATGATGGTTCTCTTAAGTGTTTTTAGGCTATTTTCATGTAGAAGAAAAAGTTGGGCAGAGGTAACACAAATGAGATTAAGAGATATTAATTGGTACATCTGTGTGTGTTCATCTTAGTGATGACTTTATAATGTATCTCAGTGCCAAGTATTTTCAATATATGCACCCTCCATAAAATTCAGAAGAATACAGCATTCCCTTTCTGCTCTTTTCATCTGTAAATGCCATGGAAAGGAGCCTAATGTACATCTGGCATTCAAATTCTATGGTATTCCTTCTCTAGTATAAGCTCCACTCTTCACTGCAGCATAAGCCCAGTTTAACAATAAAGGTCTATACAGTCTAGATCTGGCTGAAGAATTGAAGATCCAATGCTTAAGTAAACAGTAATTCAGAATTATGAGCATCTCAAAACAATGTGAAGCTTTCTCATCAAGACAATTCTTCAGATAAATTTAAGGTGATATGTGCTTAAGCAGATTTTCCACCAGTTCAAAATAATTTTCTAACAGGTCAGGCAGGAACAAGCACAAACCGTTTAAATCCAGAACTTATTTTCCTTAACAACCATAAACAACTGACAGTTACAGATCTAGAAAGCTGCTATTCCAAACATGAGTGAACACTGCCTACACAACAGCCCAAGTATTCTATTGCTTATTTATGCCACCCTTCTTGAACACAAAGTGCAGAAAGGGTAAAGTGGGTAAACAAACTGCTCCTGCTTTGGAAAGCTGGAGTCCGAGAGGCCAGCACAGTCCCAGGGCACAGAGTGAGCGCAGAGTGGTGCACATTGTGCAAGGAACAACCAGTGACTGCACAGACAGGGCTCAGGGGTTTGTGTTGGAAAGGGTGAGAACATGGAGAACGGTAACCAGGGAGGTTCTTTCAAGCAAAAGCCAACCCATAAAACAACAGAGATAGCAGGAGCAAGGGACAGAGACTGAGGAAAGTCTCTGCAGCCACAGGCATAGCTGGTCAAGGCTTGGAAAGGTATACGAGCAATAGGGAAAATGTTGGCTCAGAATACAGAAATTGAAAACCTGAACTTGCTTCAAGAAAAGAAAACCCGTTTATAGTTAAGATTTAATACACCAATTAAAAAGTTATGGGAGACCACAAATTATCTTTTAAGAGTCTCAAGCATTTGTCCCAGCTACTTAGCTACTGTATGTATAGTCCAAGATAAAGTTTTCTTGTCTTGGGAAAAAGAAATACTTTCATTTCTCAGACACCATAGTATTTACACAGCTTGATAAATACTCATTTTCAGTAATATTTTAAAAACAGTTTCACTTCGTAGAATAGCATTTGTAACTCGTGTTTTACTATCAACAGTCATAGCCTAAGACAAGCTGGAAGCACTGTTACGTACCCTGCTGACTTGGGCATGAGAAGCAGTTTTCCCTACCCATAGCTGCTTCTATGATTTCCTGGTTTTCACTCAGAAAAACATCACTTGCTTATTCAGAAGAGTCTGTCTTTCCGCAGAATACTTTGCAGCCATTCATTTCAAACCAGCACCTCCAAAATTTCAAAATAAAGATTCTGCAGATACAAAGGCAAAGCTTGCTGGACACAACTAAGGAAGATTCCAAAGTCCACAGCACTATCACTTTAGATCTGGGAACACCGCTCCCTTCTTTCCATCTATGAATCTCTTACCAGCAACAAGATAGTGTTTGAGGGTAAAAATTTCACAAGAGTTTAGGTATCCTAACCTTAAACCTAAAAACCCTGGCCACAAAGAGCTCACAAGGCACTTCAGTCCTAGTGGGAAATGCCTGCACCCCTCATATATTTCATTGAATAACCAAATGCAGTAGGCTTAGTACTTCTCAACAGCATAAATGAGGTGTGAGATTCCACTTAAAAATGGTTTATATATATCTGTTAAACAGTCATGGTTACATTCTTAGTATTTTCTACAGGCATTTTCACGTGCAGAGTAACACATCTGGAGTAGCCATAGAAATTCATGCAGGTAGATGAACGAATAAATTAGGGTAAGCAAAAGGGTGAGTTATCAGCACCTCTGCTGACATACGGGTAACTGCCATGGGCACACTCTTATCGTGTGGTATCTTGTGGTAAACACTAAGCAACTTGCTCCTTTTCACGAAGGTATCTCATACTTACCACAGGATACTGCTGGTAAAAGCGTGCCCGCAGGCAGGTAGAGCACCCACAAGGTTTTGAGTTCATATTCACACTTGCACTCACAACTAAGTTGCCTCCATCAAGAAAATGGGTTTATACTCTGACCTGCAAGTCTCAGATGAAGAGGTTCCTCAGTTCAGAGACTAGGCATACAATAATCGAGTTGTAGCAGGGTAGTGGAAAAATCTCGTTAGAGTAATAATGAGTTTATCTGTCCGCATCAAATTCTTACTGTGTTTACAAAATCAACACAAGACGGAGGCAATGACATTTTGTCAGATTCATGATTATTCCACTAAGGCTTCTATAATGTTTATGGTATCTTTCCAGCTGTCAAATTTAAAATAACCCAGGTAAGAAAGAAAGGTGTTTGCATTGAACGTATTTGATACAGTGACTTGAAGTGTTCAGAAAAATTACTACAGTTTATTAAAAGCTGCACAGTATATAGTAAAATGTTAATCTTCTGTTCTAAAAGTGCCTTGATTTGTTGATGTAAATGGAAGGAAAAAAAAAAAGATGTTGAAACAAGCAATGAAGGCAACCAGGCCAGAATAATTTAAACAAGAAGCAAGTCATTTCTTCATTTCTTTTCTTCAGAAGCATACAAGAATTTGGGGGAGTAAATATGTACATTAAATATATTTCTTTTGCAATAATTAGTGTAATGTACTGCTACATTGTGGCATTTCAGATCCTAAAAATTTGTTTCTTCTGTTTATTGCTAGTATCTTCATTTTTATTTTACTACCTAACAAAAAAAATGCATCAAAAGACAATTATGTTAATAAACAGTTTCATGAAGAAACACATTAGCTATTAGTATTACTTGTCTGCATAAATGCAAACCAAAAAATAGTTCTTGGCAGGATATAAACAAGAGGTGCTTAAATACTTTACGTAGCCAACTTAAGACAAGATGTGGGAGTCCAATTGCTAACCACTTTAAGGAAAAAAAAAATAATAAATCATTAAGTCATCTTAGGAAAATTTAACATGTTATCAAGTATATCATTTATTAACTTGTTCATGTTTCTGGAGTTATTTGCAACCCTATTATAATTGTTCTATAGTAAGCATGAAGACCTCTCTTACATATTGAATTGAAGTCGCTGTACTGTATCTAATAGCATGTGGAAGATCTAATTAGTTATTGACTTGGAATATCTATAGCTAGTTTTCAGCACCAACTTTTAGAAGCTTTTTCAATCAATCATCAATTGAGGCTGATTCTGAACTGGACTCTGTGGCTGAAGACTTTCACATACATTTACAAACTTGATGTGCAAAACACCTGTAAGTTAGTCAATCACAATAGAGGATCAGATTGACTTCTTCAAAAAACCTGTAGCCAGTAATACATACACTTCCAATAACATAAATACAAGCATTTCTGGAAATTTCCTTTTTTTTGTTTTAATTTGGTTGGGTTTTTAAATTTTTTAAATATAAGGAGAAAAAGTGATCTGCTGTTTAAAAAAAAAGCCTGTCAAACCCGAAGTGGATAAAAGCTCCTTTTAACTTCACAAAGGATTTTCCCCACGATCTCCAAAGGCTTTACAAGAATTAAACTAAGACATGTGAGAACTATAGACTGTGGTAGCTTAAATATATATGACCATTATTACATTATTCATTCTTAAAGCTACCAATGGAAGTTAAAAGCTAGAAGGCATAGGGAAATAAGATTTGGTACATACAATTTTGAGTGGGGAAACACAGAAAAGCTTTTTGGGAGGCAAAAGCCTTAAGAAAGTCAGTCTCAAAATCTTTTCTGAGGCAGAATGACCACAGCAGGGACCATTACCAGCTTCAGAATCTAGAGAATCTTTTAATGAATCTACAAAGTTTTTGAATGAGTATGGTACTTTTAATGAAATCCTAAAATAAAGAAGGGTCATTTCATCTGGAATGAGTAAGCTCTTCCCCGCTGTGTCGGTCAAGATATGAAATGTAACGTTCTACCTGTACCAGCCATGAAGAGCCAGCAGCCTTTTGCAAAGGCCAAAGGGAACAGCAATAATTAAGGTTTTGAAGATGAAGAAGGAGGAGGATTTCAGGAAAGTCAAAGCTGAGTCAATGTTGTATGAGTAATGTTAAAGAGTGGCAAAAGGCAGATCAACAGATACAGGAACATGGGCAGAGGAGCAGGAAGTTGGAAGCAAATGAAAGATTTGCATCAAGAAAGAAAACAGAGAAGAAGAGTTGTGAAGAAGGCTCTACGTGCCGAAAACAAAATCTGAAATAGTTCAGAACTAATTATAATATTTTTCCATTCAACAATTATGCTCTTTTTAAAAATGAAAAACAACCTGCATAGACATGCAGTAGCTGTGAGATACCACCAACTCCTGAGAAACATTCTGTGATTCATGTCAAAAACATGAGCATGTTAAAGTGTGGCAGGTCAAGCGGTCCTAATTATTTTTTTTTAATTAAACAACTCTGAACACATAGCACACTTTCAAAGAAAGACACAATTGTCCTTCCTACAGCAAATCTGCCCAAATTTAATAGGAAAAATGTCTATGGTTTTAGTGCTCGACATTTATGATTTACCTCACTGTTGATGTTGCTAGTAAGTCCTTGATGTTTTGTGAGAATGTCCAAGTACTTAAAATGCAAGTAAACTCCATGTGGGAATTTTTATTTTCTTTTTCCAAATTGCATAGGTAGTCTAGGTGCTCAACACCTGTTCCTCAAAGTCAGATTATGACTTTTGAAAAGCCTAATATGCAACAAAATGCCTTTGAGAAAACACCTAGCTTTCAGAACATACCGTCAGAGCATTTTCTACTCCCATGTACACATCCCACGTTTTGTATATTCTATGTCCATCAGCTGGAATTCTTCTCTATAGATGCAACATCCTTTTTGAAAATAGTCAAGTTACACACTTAGGACCAGGATGAAAGTTTAGGGAAGGTTTATTAGAGGCAGCAATAGCTTTAATACAAATTTAATGGCTTTAATGTCCCTGCTACTAAAAATCTCAAACCTATCAACTCATTTGATGACTTGAAATTTGATATTAATAAGATGAAAGAGATACTCACATACCTCCCATCCTCCCCAGTTCTGAACACAAGTTTCTGTAAGACTGAAGTGGTTCTTACATACCAAAGACTAAACCAGACAAACACTGTAGGACTGTACTCAAAAGGCTGAACTGTTCTACAAGCTTAACATACAGAGAAGTTGGGAAAAAACCTCACCAACCATACAGTCATTACTATATCAACATTTTAGTCACCAGCATTTTAATGAAATCATACTCAGAAACAATGTAAGACACTTGGAAATTAACACAGTAGCTGTCCAGTTTTAGTGATGGTACGTTAGGCAATTTTATCTCACTCTCATTAAGGAATGAGATATCAAAGCACTATGCATTTTCTGCAGGATAAAAACATGCAGGTGAGCAGTTACCACAGAGTAACTAATGCAGACTAAACCCACACCCTAGGCTGCCTTGCTCTAACTTGTTCATATAGCCATACCCTTTGCTTTAGTTTAAGTTTTTCAACTAAATTAAATTAAAACTACCTAAATACTGAAGAAAGGTTCCAAGTTGTGTGCACCAAGAAAAACAGCTGTACACTTTCAAACGTTACTGCCTCTAGCAGTCCACGCTGTCTCTCTGCTGGAGATAATCACCCAGACAGCAGACAGTTGCAGTGAACGGGCTCCTCTGCCACTGCCTTCCAGCCCATTTCAGCACCTCAACAGGAATAAATATAGCCTTGCCAAGGGCAAAAGTTAGCGTGGGGACCACAGGCTGGGAGAGCCACGGCGGAGAAGCCCGCTCACATCAGTGACTGCATGGTACCCAGCATCTCCTCCAGTGCAACAGAGGGCTGGGGGGCTGAGCCAGCATGCCTCGCACTAGCACAGCCGAACTGGGCACAACTCTGTTTTCAGACTGCTCAGAAGAGCCACAAAGAAGTTTAACACAATTTAGTTAATCTAATTCAACAATTAACACAGACTTTCCTGAGTGTTCCCATGTACGTCACCCGGGAGAGATTAGCATCTCGTATTTTTCCAATGAGGCAAAAAGAGAAGTCGTAAGCGAGGAGAACTGTGTGGATCAGCACTTCAGTAAACTACAAGTTATAAAGGGATATATATATCCCTATAGACAGGGATAAAAGAAGCATCTTTTGATACTCCACATTGCAGGAGGAGAAATAGCTTGAAAATGTGATAAACTAGAAAACAGCTCCACTTGTTTAACATCTTTTCCAGCTGAACACACCACTTGCAATATACACACAGGTATTTTTATGCTACATAGAAAAGATTACTTTTAGGTCCCCAAAGACGTTCACTGCTACTGCAAGAAGCTGAGACCAGAACAGCAGCTCCCCACCAGAACACAGACACACCCACAGAGAAATAAGCTTCCAAGTAAATCCTGCATCCTCGCAAACAGCAGCAGCCAGCCAGCCACAGCACATGTATTTGCTGACAGTAGAATTAATAAGAAGCTACTGCAAAATTATTATATTACCCAGATAACCAGAATTTCAAGCATACACATTATCTAAAACCTAAATGAGTCTACAATTCCCTTGGTTTTAACTATCAAGAATTCAAATTTATATTTACTTGATAAGCAATCGGTTTTAGGGCTGAGACTGGAATTCACATCCTGAATTTCAAGAAGCAAAACCAACTCTAACATCTCATTTTAGAGACTTAATTTCAGCTGAGCTGGCAAACAGCTAATCATACTTGCAGTTCAACAGCCACAAAAATAATTTTCATAGCATTAGAACTCAATATCAGCTCATTAAAATGTAACCTACTGGAGTTTGCACTTAATTCATAATTCTAACAATCATCATCCACAACTGCTACATCAAAAGTAACTATATGGAAGGCAAATCAAAGTAAAAATGTACAAGTATGTTTCATAGATTAAAGAAAAATGTAGAAGAGGAGACAGAAAAACTCACTTTTTGGCAACAATTACAGCAAATTACAGTCAAAATGGCTTGAGTAGCTGAATCCCCCATTCCAAGAGGAATTTCAGGAATGCAAAATATTGTCTACAGATTTTCTTAGACATGAGTTATAATTGAGAACACCAGCTATACAGATCATTATCATGCTAAGCTTGGGGATTTGTGCTAAATATTTAAACTAGCAGTATAAGCAAGTGCAAACTCTTAATACCAACTTACTTTGTTTTTATTACTTTTTTTTCCCCTAGGTAAAATGCTTCAACAACAACAACAAAACAACCCAAAAATGGTTAAAGAGAAATCAAGAAATAGAAATAAAATAATACAAAACCAACAAAAAATTATAATCAATGTCTATCATACCAGTAGGAACAAAAGCATCACAGAGGGGGGGCTAGCTTGGGGGTGGGAGGGAGTGGTTGAGAATGCAAAACCATAAACCCAATATAAAAACCATTTTTCAGATGCCATCAGCTTATTTAAATAGAATAAAAGAATTTCCACACTGTTTTTCACTATTCTACAAAGTAGCACATCAATGTTTCTGAAGTGTTTCTACAAACCACTAAAAGGAAACCAGAAGGTCAGAGCAAGTTGTGCTCTAACACTAGAAAGGCATTGAACAAAGTCGGTTGGGAGTCTGTCAAAACATCTGCTGGATATTCACTGGGTCTTTAGCTTCCAGAGAGCAGGAAAACACCACAGAAGAACAGTTTAAAAAATCCTTTTAGTACAGAGACTCGGTATACAGATCTGTATGTGTTTAAAGACTACCTGCACTATAATAAGCCTTTCTTGTCTGGAAACCTTCTCTGCTTCACTGTTAATAGGTACAAGAATACTAAAAATACTTTTCCCTATGGTCCAGATGTGCTGAAGGTTTGTTCCTATATTTATTAGGATGTCTTGAAAAATTAATTTTAAGCCATTTTTACACAAAATTCAGAAAAAAAAAAAACCAAACCAAAACCCCAAGGATAAGACTACGATAATTCTCCCTAAAGATGAATTTGAAGATCTAATGCCCAGTTCTGAAAGGATCACTTTGCATAGCTGGTCACCTCAGACTATATAAAGGATTTCCCTCATTTTCTTTAACAGACATAACTGTGGTCTTAACAGATAGAGTTAGGACGATGATTTCTAAAACATCAGCCAGAAATCAGAAAGGGTGGATGTTGGAGAAGACAAAAAGGCCCTGAAATCAGCCTTCAGTGAAACACCAGCTGATCAGTCATTTTCTGCAGCAGAGTCTGTTTCCTCGACAAGTTTCACTGCAGCTTCCTGGATCACCGATGGAAGATGCTTAATTTAAATGCAACATCATTCTGCCTCAAAAAAGATTTTGAGGCAGCTTTCTGAAGGCTTTTGCCTCCCAAAGGCAACATTATTGCAGCTGGGTGAGGTTTAGATTGGACACTAGGAAGAAATTCTTTACTGAAAGAGTGGTGAGGCATTGGGACAGGCTGCTCAGAGAGGTGCTGGAGTCACCATCCCTGGAAGTGTTCAAAAAGCAAGTAGATGTAGCACTTCAGGACACCGGTCTACTGGTCAGGGAGATGCTGGGATGAAGGTTGGACTTGATGATCCTAGAGGTCTTTTCCAATCGTAATTATTGTACGATTCTATCTTAGCAGAGCAGTAATAACTACAGTATGCTTGTAAATGAAGATAAATGAACAAGAGAAAGAGTAAGATGGCAAAGCAGCATGAAGAACAAATGAAGTGTTTTCATTTTTTCTTGTTTATATGCTGTTACATTAGTTGTTTTCATTGATTTTAACATGCTTCTTTTAAGTTTCATTAATTTCCATTACTGTAATACACAGCTGTCAACAACATGGTGCCAACCTTTCTAGCCTTATTCAGAAGGGGCAATAAGTCCAAACAGAAATGACAGACACACTTGTGGCCAATCCCATTATCCCAGGGATAACAGAAAAAGTGGTATGCCTTTTACAAAAGAAAAACTTTTTAAAACTTCTTCTAAAACTTTGCATTTTTCATTTAGAATGCAAAACCCAGTTTGCTCACTCCAAATGGTTGGCTGCGCCAGTAAGCTAAACTCCTCATGTATTTACTAAAAACCTTCATAGAGCAGATGGTATCTAAATTGGGGCTATTAAAAAAGATGACATTTTCCTTCTGGTTTTTTCCATGTCAGGAAAAACCCAAATAAATTCTAGAATTACTTTAATACTTTTGCTTCCTTCTCACCCTTTTTCCACCTCAGGAAGAAAGATATGAAGCTCACAGGAACCATATGTCATCTGTTGACTTTAGCAGCAAAATGCAGCCAAAAGATCATTAAATCACCCTCTTTGTTTCTTCTGACTCATCTGAATTTATATCCCAGTCAGGGTTTTATGGGCATGAGCTTGTTTCAGAACCTGAGGTAAAACATTTTTCTTCAGCTGTAATTATTTTTATTAGCAAAAATTAATCTATAAACATCTTCTTAATACTCTTGCCACAAACCAGAAGGTATGCACTAGTCAGTCTTGGAAAAATTGCTGTTTCCATGTACTCAGTAGAGGTAATACTCTGCGCACGTCTCCACACACCTTTCTAAATCATGTGAAGATTAGTTTTCACAGCTGAAGGAGAAAAGCAAACTTCTGAGTAATGAGAAACGCACCATTTTTGAGTAAGTGCCCCTCAATATATGCTTCATATTTAAAAAGAGAAAAAAAAAAAAAAAAAAAAAAAAAAGAGAGAAAAGCATATGCTGATAAAACTCCGTTTGCTATTCAGCATGTAAAATTTCCGGTTCATTTATCTATCTAGAAGCACGTCTCTATATGGATACAGATATACGCACCCACACACTGCTGTTCCTTAGCAGTAAATAAAAGTGTATCCTCTCTCTAACTAGGTATAACAGAAGAAGAATATGTTAACCTTTCAGCTAATAAATACAAGTCACTTTCTGAAGTCATCATGAAGTCTAATCTCTCAAAATATGCAAGTTGAACTTCTATTTCCTTTTGGTACCTCTGCAAGCTGAGTATGACCATTGATGCAATTTTTTGACACTGTGGTAAGTCCCCTTCACCCCAAAGATGGAATAATGAAGGATTAAGAAGCCTGAACCCATACTCAGCTAGGGAAGAACGTGAGTTGGGAGCACGTGTCTGTACATTCATGTGCCCTCATGCACGCACACACAAACAAACAATGACACAATAGTGGGGATTAATATTAAAGTGTTTTTACAAAGTTTAAAGAAACTAGCAGACAAGTTGACTCGTTATTTATTTATAGAAGGCGTGTGTGCACCCAAATGGGTGAACACGGCCAAGAAGCTTTTCGAGCCAGTGCAAAATGACTGGCAGAAGGCAGGACCCAACAGTTCTGCATTCCTGCGCAGCAGCTGCTTGTCAAGAGATGGATGCACGAACCTACATCTAAATTTACTTTTGATATCAGTACATAAAAATCCTTTTTTAGAAATGCTGGTGGAAGGGGAGTTTCCTGCACTCATCATTTTACATTTCATCTTTCAAACCCACAGTTTTGCTTGCTTAGCAAAATGCAAGGAGGACATTTAAAAACCACTTCAGTTCTGCTGCTTTTTAGGTACATTTTGTAATAATTTATTGGCCTGGAAAATTTTCTTGGGAGGAAGACAAGGGAGTAGTTAAATACTATAATAATAATAAGGACTGAGAGACTTTTCTTGTTTCTCAAAAGCTTTGACATGCAAGTAAAACATCAGTATCCACTTAACATTTTAGGAAATCTTCTGGTGCTTTCATTTAAGATGCAATTTATTTTAATTCTTAGTCTTTGTTAATACTACCAAGTTCATTAGAAGAAGAGTATCAAACAACAGCAAAAAAGTTAACTACATAAACCACACCTATTATACTGCTTTCACTCAAAGATTTCATAGCACATAAAGCATTAAGCTAGAAATTAGACCCATAAACAGCTAACAGATTGGGAAACAGAGGCAAAGACAGGTTAAGTAAGTTGTGTAGTGTGGCAGTAAAGTTTCAGAGCAGAGCCCAGGTGCATGGTAAGGGACTGCAGATTTACATACTGGCTAGAGGAGAATTACCATGAGAAAATGACTTTTTAATTAATCCATAAACTAAAAGTCATCCAGTCAACTAAAATCTGAAAACTGTTGGAGCTTTATTAACTTTAATATAATTGAATTACTGAAAATTTACTAAAATATTGGCATTCTATACGAGCATTGTGATGGATCATTTAAAATACTCATTCTAAATAAATAATAAATAGATTTACTTTCTTAATCACAAATTATCAGAGTTAGAGGATGAAACACTTAATTAGTTTAATCATTTCTGAATAGGCTGTGCCTTTGAGGGAGAGAGAAGTTGCTGATTCCCCCAGAAAGTCATCTGTCTGGCCCCTTCAGTTTGGGCTTTCTCTTTCTGCTTTACTTCTGACAAGAGAAAACCCACATTCTCCAGATGGCTATAGTTTCTAGACAACCCTGAGAGAGAACAACTACTGCACTGTCCACTACACACTGCTCCACAAGAGATGTGGAGCCGGAGCACCAGAGAAGACAATTTGTCCTGAGTGCAATCATGGTCAGCTGGAGCTGGCACTGGTCACCACGCGGGTGTCTCTTGACTCTGCTGAAGATTGACCCTTGGACAGATACTGAGTTTACAGTTACTGCAGCAGCTGGATATTTAGGGGACCTGTTAATAAGCCTGAGCCTGGGAGCTCACATATCTGATCATCCTAAAGACTGTCTATAGAAATTTGCTATATAAACAGACATGCAGAGTCAAAATTATATCAAACCTCAGCTGTCTGCTATGTCCTCCCACCAAAAATGCCCAGATTAGCACTCCATAAATTCTGCAGGTGGCAGAAGTGCATGGACACTCCATAATCCACTCTGGGAGGAAACACAAACTGATTAGCATAAGTATGCAATGAAAATAGCTTCTGCTAATACAGACGATATACTGAAGCAAACTACAGAACACATACATGATCTTCTCCTGCTTTAAGAGATAAGAGGATGGTAATAAAAAAGCTGGAGATGGGAAACCAGTGTTGAAGTCTTTGCCACAGTTGGATTCCTCCTCCCTTTCCCCTCCTAATGAAACAAGAGCAAGAGGGCTGATTTGGAGAGAAAGGGTTACTCTGAGAAAGCCACAAATTGACAAGGAAGCACCACCAACTTAGACACTTCAGTTGGAAAGTGTGCAAGGAAAGGCCCCTTCAAGTAAGATTTGGTCCTAAATGGAATGATGAGGTGGGATATTACAAAAATCCTGAGAAAAAGGAGTCTTGGCTATGAGTGAGGAAAAGTGATGCACAGAAAGACTTTTTTGGCTCTTCTTGCTTCCTCCACTAGTCATGTCTTCTGAAAAAAAAAATCCACCTTTGTTTCCGTTTCCCATTGACATTTCTTTTACTTGTTTTTATTCCTATCTTCTACCCAGTATCTCTTAGTAATATAAGTCACAAACTCTATTATTAAATCCATTTTGTTGTACTTCTATCAGATTCAAAACTCTAAAACATTTGCTGTCTTTCCAAGTGACAAAATACAACACTTAAGATTTCACTACAACTACCTTTCTTCACCATGAGAGCTGTCCTGCAGTATAGAAAGACCCTACATCCAGAATTTGCTTCAGGATTTAGTCACTTGGTTGCAGAAGTCTGCCACATTAACACCCATTCTCTTCCACAGCAGAGGTAGGACAAATACCATTTCCTTGCAACAGTTGTTTGCATTTGCTTTAAATGTCAAAGAGGGTGTATTTATACTGGTATCTTGGACTGTAAACTGGCTCTGAGAAATGGGCTCACTCTGCTTTCTGCCACTGGCAAAAATATTATTTCAAACAACAGTGACTAGGTTCTTCAAAAAAACACAAGTCAAACCACCAAATCTTAGATTTCTTATGTTGAGAAATTTCAGGTACTCATTTTATTCTCACTGTTCAAAAGCTGGGTGCCAACAAATGTCCAAGTACCAAACAGTTAAGGAGGGTGGGGATTGCAGATCATATACTTATCACTGCCAGCAGAATAGGACAATGTTGCTGAAAATGGAAGTCTACCCTTCCCTTATGTCCTATCCTTGTCCACTTGACTCCCACACGTATATCTTGCCCATATATCCACCTTACATAAGCATTTGTGTAATTGTGCGCTCAACCAGATTAGAGATTGAGCTTGGATACAAATCAACCTCTTCTTTGTGAGTCTAATTTTAACTAGTGTTAGTTTGTCAACCCACAGCTTGGAGGAGCAGGAGCAGCACAATGGAGCAGAGGGGAGTAGAAGCAGCATGGCTGCCTTCTGCATCAACAGTATGTCATACACCAAAACCTACCCAGAAAATCATCTTGTCTAGAATCTACTGTCTCACTCAGACATCTAAGTCTTTTTCTAAACAGAATAATACAAATTATTAGAGTGAAAAGGATAATTTTTTTTTAGTCTCTGCAGGTTAAGACTCATGGACGCTTTCTGTTCCATCAGAACACCTTAACTCTGCCCTCTGTACATAAATAAAAATTGGGAGGTCAAAGGCACATCAAACATTGACTATTTTCACCTATACCACTGTTGTTTCATCTAAAAGACTTTTTCTGTAAAGTCAATCTCTTTCATTTGTAAAAGGACACACACAGTCAATTTAAACATGCTAAAGCTGTAGAGGTGCAATACAAGAGAAACAGAAAATCTCAGTCAACAGGTATTTTAAATTGAAATAAAAACACTTCAGGAACTTGGCTCGTTTTACAAAGTTAGTTTATACAACTATTGCAATGAACAACTTTCTGATTTCAGAAAGCTGAAAGCAACCTTTTAACACAATCCTAGGGGTAAGGGGCAGGGGGTGTGGGTGTTGGAGAAATAATCTGCATTTCTCTGATGAGTTTGATATCTAACATTCATTTTTCAACCAGTATTTTTAATAACGTTAAGCAATATTCTAAAGAAATGCTCAAGGACGTAAGTGGAATCTTAAATGAATTCCTCGATATGGTTTTTGTGCACTTAAAACATCTCACAGATAATAACTCCCTCCAGGAAAATACATCCTATTACATATAGAAATTGCTTTTATCAAGTTCTAAAGGAAATGGTCTCTGCCTGCTTTTGTCCTTAAGCAACTAACATCGACTACAGAAGGGTTATTAGCACAAGATGGAATGCCAAAATCCTTTCTGTTGCTAACAGGAACGTGCACTGTGAACAGTGTATGGAAGATCTCCATTTTTAGACATCTCTGTAAAGTAAAGCCTTTGCTGAACATTCCTGTAGAATCTAAATAACTCACATTTGGGGGAGGAGGGGATAAAGATATTATCATACCCTGAAATACTGTACTCCACATGCTGCATCTTCTAACTTGCTATTGACTCAAGGTACAGAGCACAATTTTAGATCTCCTTCAAGTGGACAGCCCACAGTGTATACAGAGCACTTTAAAAACCACAAGTTCAGTACCAAAAGGTTCTTCTCTACTATCTATCTATATCAACCTCCTGTTCATGATGAAATGCCCCAGCAGCCAGCAGAGCCAGCAAAGCCTCCCTCCTCTCATGCATGGCTTTCAGGAGTGCTGCTGTGTTGGAAAGGCAAAATCATTACTGCCCAACAACATGCAATCCATCACTTCAAATGGCTTGATCGGAGAACAAATGTATGGCTCTTTATAGACATGTCACTCCAAGGTATATAAACTGGCACAATGCTATTCAAGAAAATCAAACCTCTAATGCTCCCTGTCCCATATTTTGCACTGGTTTGTATCTTGCTGTAAAGAAAGTTACTGATTAATATTTTTTAACTGACAGAAATTAACAGCTCAGCCAAAAGCTGTACCTAAAAAGACACATAGTACCTTTCAGTTACCTTCAGGATAAGAAAGTTGGGGAAAAAAATCCCACCCAATATTACAAGAAATCAAAAGATACACCACACTAAATTATTTTCATATTACTAGAAGTACGACTGTGAATGTATTTGGGGCTGTAATTTGCCTCAATTTGGGTACTTTGCCAAATCTGGATTTGTGTTGGGAGAGTTTAAGATGACATAAGTCTTACACCAGAAGAGATTCAAGGTAAACATAAAAGTTATACCGATTTAGAATCACAATTGAATTTGATCTTTTCAAAATACTTTCCTCTAAGAATTCAGAAGGCGCATTTTAAAAATAAAATAATTTTATCTAACGGCAGATGATACTAAAACAACCTGTTGAACTTTCTGCCACCACTTCCAAACTCACACTTCTGTACCAGCTCCCGCACACACATAAGCTCCCAGAGAACTCTGGTCCTCAGGGACCCAATCCTGCAGAAAAAGGCCCAGTGGTAGTAAAGAGGGGAACAAGATTGTCTCCTTGTGGTAGAAATAATCCATTAGCTCAGCCCAAGGGCAGGACATGTATTGCAAGTCTGCAAGTTCACACTGTTCACCAGTTTTATTACCCTGCCACACTTTTGCTGGCTACTGCTGATCTTAAAAATAACTTAAGAGTAACAATTTTAAGGTATCTAAAAATACAGCTCCATTGAGAACCAGGAGTTTTTAAAAGGCACATTTGGTATGTTAGCCTCTTTAAAAACTTTCTGATTGAAGACAGTATCAAATTAAGATTTAAAAAATGTTCTTCAAATACTTCCAAGCAAGTACTCTCACAAATACCTAACCTCCCATGTTTCTGTTTTTTTCTTTGTAACACTTGTTAAATAAATTCTAAAGGTCATTTCCATGGTTCAGGAAAATTTGACTAGTACTATGATAAATATTATTAGGGAAACTGATTTTTTTTATATTAAAGCAATTAAATAAGCATAACATGACTTTTATGGATGTCACCATCTTTGGTCTACATCCAAATGCATGCTAAAAATAGTAAGAACAGAGCTATATTAAACCAGTAGAGTACAAGGTGTCTTGATGCAAAATTTGGTTTACATAAAATAGAAAAATATTTTTCCAGTGGGTTTAAGCTAAAACAGCTAAGAGAGAAACACCAAACAAACTGCTCCCCATCTTAAATAGACACTGAAGAGCTGGTATTTACATTTTATGCAAGAAACTGATCCCAGTGAAATCGTGCCTGAGGTACCATTCTTAGAAGCAAAAATAACAAGTATGAGCATATAAATAACAACTAGAGATATATAAACTTTTTGGTTAACTTGAGAGTTTAAATTGGTTACTGAATGATTACATGAAGTCCTAATTTCAAGAGCAGACAGGACACATACAGAATAACATCATTTTTTTCTTACTGTGTTCAAGATACAAAATAACCGTAAAAAATATCTGAATTCTTCAGAAATCTGCAATAATTTTTTAAAAAGCAGAAAGATTCTGAATACACCTTTAAACTACCAGTGTACCAAAGTAATTTTTTTAACAGTTTCCTTTCTCTCACTACTGTATCTCAGAGTCCATTATCTTAAATTTATTCACATACCAAGAACACATTGAGATTTCACAAATTTTTGTTCTTCTCCCTTCTCTATTATGCCAACATCAGATAAGCATTATCATTCCAGAGCCATGAAAAATAGCAGTCTTGTTCATAACATTAACCATCACCTTTCCAAGTTCCAAGAGTAAAGCCAGAGACATTAGGCACCAGCTTTGCTGCAGCTCATCAACCATAGATAAGACCTGTGAAGTAGCAGCACTAGTCACACAAAACACCTGGTGCTGCAGGCTGGAAATAGCAACAGTGGCAAGAAAATTCTCTGGGGTATTTGGTATTATTATAATAGATACCATCTTCTATTTCCTATCAAGATTTCACCTACATGTACCTCATTTGAGTGTGTATATATATTTAATAGTTCCATGAACACATATGCTTCCCTTAAACACAGCTGAATATAGACTTTTCAGGTGTTCCTTCCCAAACTGCATCTAATTGAATCTCATCACTGCCAAAGCAACAGCTGTCTCCTTAGGAAAGGAATAATTGTAGCATGAAAATCAAGGTCACTTCCTGCTTTTGCTCATGGTTACTATTCCAAAGGAAAAGAAAAAAAATCACCAAAAAAAACAACAACAAAATTAAAACCAAACCAAAACAAAATACCCAACAATCAACCTTAGTTTCTTTGCCTAAGAATTGTCTAAGTAGTTTTCATGTAACTTAGATGGACATTCTTATTTTCTTTCTAGTCTTGCTGTGATATTCACAGATAAATATTGCCTTATNCCGAAATCTGAAACCCCACTTCTGGCTACTGGTATTAGGTATTATGACCAAAATTAAATAAAATCTATTTCAGAAGATGTCTGTGACTGATTCCAGGCTTGCCTTAGTTTATTCGTATCTTTTAAGAAAACATGTTCTCTACTTCCAAAAATGAATCCAAGCCCCTATTTACTGTTAGAGACTCAAGAACAACCTATGCCTCACAAAACTTAAATAGTAATTTTAAGTTTCTGGACATTCATCCTTGTTTTGACGTACTGGTGTAACCATGAAAAATAACCAAATAAAAGCAGTGGCTTTATACACAGACTACACTACATTTCCTACCATACCTACTACTCATGTTACAAAGAGCATAACTATTAAAACAAACCTGGCATATTAACCATCATGTTGTCTCACTTAAAAAATTCTAATTACAATGCAAGTGGCAGCAAGCACTACACCACATTAGTATCTTCTTTTTGTAACCCTTGGTAGCACTTCACTTAAATATGAGGATTGCCGGGAAACATTAAGGGGAAAAGGGTAACTAGGACAAGGCAACTGGCTGCCCTTGTAACCTGCAGTCAACTTAAAGAGCCACTTCAGGTCATGAGAAATTTTGAGATGACAACTCTTTCATAGTTCTCTTCCCACGGTCAGAAAAAATACCACATGGAAAAGAAATATTCCATGAAAAAAACCAAAACTCACTCTCTCACTAGCTTTTATGGCAACTTGCACATAAACCAAACAATGTACAAAGGTATCAATCACTTTTCTACTTAAATGCCTTTTCAAAACCATGCACAAAGTTATAAGAATGTTCAACCAACGTATATCAGCTGGCTCACGAACTGTTTTCGGATATTGGTATCTGCACCCCTTTTACCGGATCTAGCATCATTGTCTGAGCTCAGATGACTCAGATAAAAACAATGTGAAAACAAGAGTTTGTTTTCATGTTTAAAGTCTCCATCGGTCTCCTACAACAATAACAGGAAGAGCTGTACGGATCGATACGCAAGATTACTAATAGGGACTTTTCTTCTCCTACACAACAACACACACATGAAACTTTCCCAATCAGGTCATACATGCAACACTTACCAGATCTCTGTGAAGCACCCAGTTTGCATGGAGGTAATGGATTCCATCAAGGATCTGGTAGAGTAGGGATTTGACCATAGATCTTGGCAACTGCATGGGCTTTTTATTTGCTTTTGAGGCACGGTGGAACTTGATAATATGCTAGAAATAAAACAAGTAGAAACACGAAGCATGTTAGATACGCAGAAAGGTCTTTTGTTGTGTTGGTTTTATTAAACTATTAGCACTAAATAATGGAATGAAATACAAAATTTGTTGAACTTTGTCATTAAAGGTAATAGCGATGTGCTCACAATTTTCTTAAATTGTTTTCATTCTCTGAGTTGTTTTAAAAAACAGCTGTCAAGCTTTTGTTAATATCTAATGACTGGCTACTTACCTCCAGCAAAGGGTCTTTAATACTCTCCTCCCTCCCTCCTCCCCATTTGGGATCCTCTTATCCTCAGAGCTGCTGGAGTAGAAGCTTCCAAACCAGCAGTATCTACCAGGAAAAGGACCACACTCACTGCTTTCACAGCCTCCCTCCTCCTCTCCAAAAACACCCAGGACAGAGCGCTCGCAAATAAATTTACTGTTCCCCCTAAATCAGAATCCCAGTAGAAAGTAAGTAAACAAATATTTAAGGTGGAGGGAGACAACTCCAGAAACTCCACACCACAACATTATGGTGAGATCATGTTCAAACATCTAAAAATGGCTATATTCTTGCTTCCAAGTTTTGGCTGCATACTTCATTGATGATGACAAGCTAGTGGCTCTTGGATTACAGAAGTCAGTCAGCCCATTAGAGGACAAACACCACTTGAAAACATCAAATGCAGGAAGGGACCCCAGCATTAGTCAGTTGAAGGAACGAAAAAAAGATCATGAAATGGTTGCTGAGAAAGCATGAAATATTCATAAACTAATTAGTATTTATTGTAAGCTCAATGTGGAGATGATGGGTCAGGTTTGGTTTTCCTATCCTGTACAAGAAATAAAGTGGAGTGAGGCCCTTCTACCTTTTCAATCTTCAGACAAGGTGGGGCTATGCAAGGCACAAACCCAATCTTAAAACATAGCAATTCAGCAAACAACTAAATCCATTCATTCGGATTAAAAAAAAAAAATTAAAAAAAATCTCCTTTTTGAAAGCAATTCAAAGAAGCATCTCAGTAACAAAATAGTTTTCAATTATATGCTTTTTGAAAGACAGAAATAATAAAGGCATTTTGCATTTTTACTGAAAACGATTCAAAATGCTAATCTGTAGAGTGACAAGACTACTAATTACCCAATTCTTTAAACAGGATTTTTCTAGTTCGAGATCATCCTCCTCCCCAGGTTAGAGAGGGGTAGCCAACGGCTGTGCTTTCACTGGACCCCTGCTCCTTCCACCACCACCACCCCTCTGCCAAGTTTGTCACTACTGTTCCCAATGAAAATGCTAATGAGTTATTGTTTCCTCATGCTACCTCAGGCAGCCACCAGTACTTCAGTCACTGTCAAAATGGGCTTATCAAAGGTGTAGACAATATTATTTAAGGAGAAATTTTTTTAAAAAGACAAAATGTTCCAAACAAACCAGAACAACAGTCTGCTTACTCCCTGTCAACAGCAATGTTCCTACTGAGCCTTCTGCTACGAGACATACAACAGTGATGTCTGTATATCAAAAAACAGTATAAAAGAAATCTACAGAATTATTGTTTTTAATATATAAATGAGGACCAGTAAACAAAACAAGCTCTTATCACCTGATCTTTTAATTGTGCAATCACTCTGAAAACTACAATAGAAAGCTTTAAGGGATTATTTTTCATGTCACAAGAAGATTCCATGTTAAAAGCTTCAGCTATGAGTCCCTAATGTCCAGTACTGTGCAATGCTCACTGGATAATGACCTTCATGTGTAATCACAACATGAATAATAAAGCAGTAACAACACCATAAACATGTCTATCCTCATTAATAAAAGGTATGAAAAAATACAGAAGCAACAACAGGCAAAGGTCACAACACAGACTCACAAACCCAGCCCAGCTGTTTTTCAAGGTGCATGTAATGACTAAGAGGGATTCTATACCCATTTAATAACTGACGAGTATCCACACAAAGCATTATTCCTTATAATAAAGGCATACAGAAAACGAAACTGAAAGAGGTTCTCATGGGACAGAATGGGACACAACTAACCACAGATGCCTTGAGGAAGGACACTCTGCCTCTGGTCCTACCATAGTCCCCCAGTACTTCTGGAGGAAGGGAGTGTGACAGCACCAGGATGGTGCCCTCTGATTTCTGTCCCTGCCTTCCTGTGCGGCTCCCCATTTTCTTTCAAAGGATTAAGAACCCTGCCAAAGCCTTTGTCCCATGAGGAACTAAAGGACTGAGCAGACATTTAAAGCAATGCGAGAATCTGTTCAGAAACAAGCCACTATCAATCAGGCAGCTACTGGTATGCCAGGGCCATCCGCTAGATTGGCAAAGCAAAGCTCACAAGGAGTAGAGGGGAAGGTTTTTTCCTGTGGTGACCCAAAGCAACAGCATCCCTCTTTCTTCCTCTCATTCCACAGGAGCACCTAGGTGAACTTCAGATGCAGATAATCTGCCCTTCACACTGAGGGTGGTGAGACAATGGAATAGGTTGCCCAGGGGGGTTGTGGATGCTCCAGCCCTGGAGGTGTTCAAGGTCAGTTGGATGGGGCCTTGAGCAATTTGGTCTAGTGGGAGGTGTCCCTGCCACGGCAGGGGGGGGGGTTGGAACTAGATGACTTTTGAGGTTCCTTCCAACCTAAACCATTCTATGATTCTATGAAGTTACCTCTAAACCAGAGCTACCATAACTAGATCAGTGCAACGCTAAGCTCAGTTACTCAGCCAGAGGTGCCAGGTGAGGCTCACCACCATATTTACTAGCTCTTTCAGGAAAGGAGCTTGCTTGCTTAGCCTTTCTAGCTGGGACAAACCAACATCAGAGCAAGATTACTTAGGACGCGTCTAAGTGGCATTTCAGAGGAAGATAAGAGCAAGCTCTGCTGTCTTCTGGAGTTACTGAATTGCAGAAGCTAATTAAAATGGATAGGTTTGCTTTAAGCAGGCAAAATTCAGTTTCCTACAAAAGCAAATAAAAATTGTTGCCAACTTACTCGATGGAAGTTAATATTCATTATATGGCAAACTTCGCTAAAAACACACTGCAGGGTCAAATAGTACAGGGAACTGAAAAGCTGAATTTGCCCCATACCATTGGGATGACCAAGTCCTACTCTCAAGAGTGTTGTAAAAAAAGTAGTTCATCCAATTTTCTTGTATGCAAGTAGCCATATGAAGAAAGCCCAACGCACATAACCAACACTAAACAGCAATTTTAATAGCAGCACGCATCTAACAGAAGGGCAAGCAGATGCCATTGCTGACCAGCATCTTTTCCACTGGGAGCAGCAGGCCCAAGATTTTTCTTATTTCTTTGTATTTTCAGAAATATATTTATATGGTCCTGTTGTGAGAAAATATTCCTCAAATTAAATAAGTAGTATCAATCCAGAAATAAATGAATGGATATAACAATTTGACAAAAGTTTTGGGGATCGGGTATACAGTAAGCTCCAAGGCAGAGGATGCCATACCAGTACAGCTATGCTAAAGGAATTTTTTTAACTTGAGCAATTCTGCTGACTTCAACCATGGCAAGGAGATGTGCTCTTTCTGTGTCAAAACATTTAAGATTAAATCCTGGACCTCAGGTATAGAAATGGGCACAGGTACCAGCACAAATTAGGACGTTCTTTATACACAACTGCACTATGCCAGCAGATGAGGCATTCTCTAGTAGCTCCACTGCCTGAAGAGTCTCAAAGTGTAGCCTCAGGTACAGCACATAACAGCCATAATCTTAGACTTAAGGTTGGAAGGTGTGGAATAATTTATGGGAATTGTAGCTCCATTTCCATTCCCAGATGATTGCCTCCTAGGCCTAGTCACAACTAGGCTTCAAAACCACACTCTTCCCTTTCATTCAACAAATCTTTCTGCAGACTAGCGCAGCATCAGGACTTTCCTGTGAGCTGGGAGTATAGATTTGAGTCCTGACAGGTATGAAGGACATTCTGCATCTCTCTCCAGGAACCAGTAAGCCTGCTTGAATATTGCAGCTTCTAATCTCTGGTTCTCAAGTTCTTTGCTAAATATCACCCCTAAGAACAAAATATGAGGACTTCCACAATTCAGTCAAGTCAGGGGCATGTTTGCAGCAAGTCAACAGGCAGACAGAGGGTCAAACATCTTCAGCATTCTCCATGTCTTTTTTCACTGTCATTCCCTGGAGATAACTTAATTTCCATATCCTGATAGACCACCTGGCCACAAAAGCTGAAAAATACCCAGACACTCAGTAAAAGTTTAGGCAAGCCTTGTCAGTGTGCACTATTATGAGTTGTATGCTACAGAACAGAAGAGAAACCCATCCACAATCTTAACCAGCCATAATTCCATTTTAATGGAATTAAAGTTCATTAGAACACTGTAGATACAAGCTCTCCTTCTGATATGTCTAGAATCCTTCATAAAAAAAGAAGGATACATGTCACACAAGGTACATGAAACTCCAAGGAATATTCAGATCTACTAAGCAAAAGCAGCCACAAGTCACTTTCCCTTTCTGTGCTTCTGTACATTCAGATTCCTAAATATTAGAAACATGCCAGCACTGACTGGATTCAAAAAATGCCATGAGCCAATTAGGTATTAACTTTTGAAAATAAACATAATGTGAAAATATTTCTATTGCTTTTCATAGAATCATTTAGGATGGAAAAGACCTCCAAGATCATCCAGTCCAATCATAACCATGTCCGCTGCTAAACCATGTCTCTAAACACCACATCTGCCCAGCTTTTAAACACATGCAGGGATGGTGATTCAACCACTCTTCTGGGCAGCCTGTTCCAGTGCTTGATAACCCTTTCAGTGAAGATATTTTTCCTAATATTCAACCTAAACCTCCCCTGGCACAGGTTGAGGCCATTTCTTCTTGTCTTGTTACTCGGGAGAACACACTGACCCCCACCTCTCAGATAGTTGTAGAGAGCAATACATATTTTTTAGTATGCGAAAAAAAGAGTGAAAACATACTTGGTTTAAATTTTAAAAAGGCATAAACTTTGTGGCAGTGGCTTTAGGTCTATATTCTGAATTAAATTAATACTTCACTGAGCAACATGAAAATACACATTTATTAACATTATAGAAAAATAATGAAGCTTACAGAGGTTTGCTTTAAATTTGCTGTTTGCAATCTCTGGGACTACTGGTTTTATTTACTAACTGCCAATTTTCAGATTTTAAAAAAAATGTAATAAAACTGAAAAGAAAAACAGATTAACCAGCTTGTATCAGTAAGACTGTTTTATAGTTTTTGTAAAGGCAAGACCCTATAAATGGTAACAGATAAAGAAATGAAACAGAGCTAAGCACCTGGAAAGGAAATACAGGGGTGACTCAGGAAGAGATATTCAATCTAGCTGTTTGTTTGCCTTCGATGTTACCTAGTGTGTTGAAATTGGTTTGGATATTGGCCGATAAGGAACTATTTACATTTTCTAAATCTTCCACCATAAACAAAGTAAACATAATGCATGACAATATCAAGTAAACTTATCTAGTTTGTTTCATGAAAATCCCTAATATTTACCCAGCAGTTAAATGAGGATGCTAAAAGATTCTAATTTTAGCTTGCTTCTATGGAAGTCAAGCTGATGCAAACATATTCTCTCTGTTTGTGTTATCCCATTCCCAACTCTGAGAATTGCTGTTCTGCATGACAGAGGTTAAAATAAACAGTCAGACCTGGAAAGTTTTCATGGAAGAAGTCAGCTAAAGGAAAGATTTTATGCCTGAGTAAATGAAGTTACAGTGTGACCTCCCACCTCAAGAGAAATGAGATGATCCATAGACCTCAAGACACAACCCCCTAGAAAACCTGACTACTTGAGTTTTAGTGGTAAAGGCAATGCTTGTTTCAAAATTACTTGCATCTCCATCAAACTGAAATGCAATCATGTCAACACAGATGCCTCTCCCTACTAAAGTAAATTGTCTGTTTGCTCCTACACTGTAGCAAAACCCCTTCTTTCTAACCAATCTCTAATCCAGCCTTTGAGAATAAAACAGAATTACGTCAATGCACCAGCAAAAAGTAAAATTACATTTTAATATTAAAGGGATGGAAGCTTGGATACACATTAAATCTGTGCTGAGGTCAAGAGGAAGATTCAGATTATATAGCTTTAAGTCTCATTTTAAACATAAAATTATTTCCATCTTCTCTCTTCAGCAACCAATACCCAAAGGTAACTAATTGTTCAGTGTTAAATGTAAAGCACTTAAAAGGCTGTGGAAGGATAAATCAAAATCTAAAGGTGGTACAAAAACTAACTGTGCATTGTTGCACCATTTTCAAAAAGAGGAAGCACTAACCTGAGTAACATTTCTTTGCTGTTCCAAAAATAAATCTGTTTCATATGCTTCCACTTAAGACTCATTTCAGACACCAAAGTTTTAGATACTAAAAAAATTTTGTCAAGAGTACATCACAAGTAAAATAAAATACAATCAAAAGGAAAGCTGGTAAAAGTCCTTTTACAGCAATCGCTTAAGTTTCCAGTTTTGTAAGCATTACAGTCATCAATGCTAACAGTCCTTCAAAATGGGGGGGGGGAGCAGGAATGTGCCTCAACAGGTCCCTTTTACCCAAAGCCAGTACATGGCCATCATCAATCATCAAGTACCTTTAGACCATCGTTAACCGAACTGCCCAATGAAAAACCCCTTTCCAAGTGACAAGAGGGCAACATTTAAGTAACAGTGGAAGGAGCTTTAACAGACTAACTTTTGCTAATGCCAACTTGCTTTAAATACCTAAGCTTTGAAGCACAGTGCACACAGATTCGGTGTAATTTTCCTAGATTTTTCTGGAGTCTTTCTAGGTCTTCTACATGTTTCAGGCTGAAGTATGTCAAAAAAACTCTATGCAATGATAATAAAACCATCAGAATTCAGCTACCCTCAGTAAACACTCAGTATTTATGCCACACTGTTCACATTAATTCTTCACACACTTTATACTTTTGTACCCTTGCCTCTAACTTTGAGGTTTGTTCCTACCTGTTGTTTCCTCCCAATTCTCATGCTGCATGGTACAGAAAATGAACTCACATAAACTACCCTCAAATCCCTACAACCCTGGCAGAAAAAGCAAGTTTTGTGTGACAAGCGTATTCTCAGAACAGACAGTAATCAACAAGGAATGGTGCTGCTTCCCACAAGAAATCCAGACGTCGCTTTAAGTGTCTGCTTTACTTGGAAGGGATAAATCATTCCGTAAAAATGGCTGATGATAAAAATTGTAACTTTAAAGCAATTAAAACCTATGCCAGCCCACTCCCTTCTGCCCCAATAAATCTTACATTCTTCTGCCAGCTAGCAGAATCCTACATTGGTAAATATGAACACGACGGAGAAGACAGCACAAAGAATCACTTAGAGGAGGACTGAATTAAAACAAAAACATACACATGATTATAGAAAATTCAAAGAGAAAAAATTCACTGAGAAAAGATTTTTCATGTATATAAAAATATTTGTGATCAACTAGCATCTGAATTGTCCTCATCACTAAGAGCTAAACTGAAGCCCAGTGGAAGTGAATTAGAGCTGATTACACTAGATTTGAGGAACACTTTAAAACTCAGATCTGTTAGAAAACATTAATATGAACAAACAGGTTCATATTATGCAGGTTTATTGCACAAAATGCAACATCCTCACAATTTCTTTTAACATGTAAGAACATTATTCAAAATGACAGTAGCTGAAATTAAATATATTTTTTTGTATATTGAGAGACTCAGCTAGTGCTACATTATTTGAGGATAATTTTTAGGTACACACGAGTATGCTTATGATTTCTATCCTACATTTTTAAAAAGCATAAATTATATGTAACAAGTATTTCATATAATACAAAGGCCAGTCTGTCCATATATTTTTATTATCAACAATCATTTCAAGATGAATTATACTACACATTTCTCAGTGGTATTTACTGCTAAAGCAGTTTGTTGTTAGAGATCACTGGAACCTAGTTATAAGAGAAAAACATTCAACCAAACTTAAAAAGTAACTAGATCATGGTTTAACTGGTCTTGGACAGTAAATGTACCATCACCCTCAATATTACAGAATTATAGCTAATAATTTATTGAATCACATTTAAACCATTGTGGGTTCTTAATACAGCTATATAATATATTTAACACATTTTACTGTGACAAAAATGTCACTGTTTTTCAGAATGAGATTTATAAAACTTTCAGAAGCTTCAGATTTAAGTTACAACATAGATTTCCATAAAAGGAGATCTAAACTTTTTGGAATTACTAGAAAAATAGAATGCCCTATCAATTCAGAATATTTAAAAAAAAAAGCTTAAAAAATGTTGCTTAGAATCAAAAATCCTATTAAAAAATTTACAGACTATGTAATTGAAGACATTGAATGTGTGCTTATCTGCAGTACTAAAACCAAAAATGTGTGCTTTAGAAAATATCTCCAGAACTCAAAATCTGATGCTGTAAAAGTATAGGAGAGTAGCACGGAACGAAAGAAAAGCTCTAAGTATAAACTCTGCAATGGCTAAAAGTAACTAAACTGACAACAAATAAAATTCACCTCCCAAGAAGATCTCTTTTGTTCAAACTTCTCTTGAAGCTCAATTAAGCAATCATCATGCATTTAATGTATTTAATATAAATTTGAATAATGTCTTAAAGTGCATGAGCTTTACATAGAAAGTTCTGGACAGCAGTATACAACTTAAGAACATACATATAAGTCAAATAGGAAAACTAGTTATTTAGTGATAAAAAAGCAGAGACTCATGCATTTAAAACCATCTTTTTTAAAAAAAAGGTCAAAAATGAACATAGCAGAAAAATTCAAAAATATACATATCAACTGAAGGAATTATACTTTTTCTTGGAAAGATTTCATCCATGCAGTTTTGCAAGACTATGAAGTTCTACCTGTGTACTGGAAAATGTAATTTCAAAATAGTATCAATTCCACTTGTGGACTTAAGACTAAGCTATGTGTTAACTGAATTACATTTATTTTTTTTATCTCAACAAATTAATCAAGGCAGAAAACCTGGATACAATTTGGATTAAAGGCATCCCAAGACCTGATGAGTGGATACTGAAAAAGGAATATCCCTCCCAAGAGAAGGAGCAGGAGTTGGGCGCTTCTGTGGCCATGGACATCTGAAGCTGACAGTTTCAGACAATTGGAACATAAAGGTGCAAGACTGAAGCAAGTTACAAGAAATTAAGGAAGGATATGACCTAAAATATCAGAGATGGTGTCTGTGGACATACATATTTTTAATCTAGCATCAGATGCTACTTTTACACTGAGATACAAGCTAAAGAATCTCATATTTACTTCACAGCATGAATGTATATAAGCAGTGATGACAGTGCAGACAATACATTATAAACAAACATTTGTGGTGCATCCAACAGTCTTAAGAACTTTACCAGTTTACAGAGACTAATAGCCAAGAAAAATAATAAGGAAATAATTTGTGGATAATGCTAAGAATGTTGGTAATTAAAGCAAATGAGTTATAAATCAAGTGGTCAAAAGAACTCCTATATTCTTAAATAGTCTTTATTGTGAGTTCATGAATGGCTTTGCATTGTTTTGTATAATGTAACTTGAGAGGTGATGAAGGAGAAATCTTTGATAGGCTTAGTTCTTAAATGATTAATATGTTCGCAGACAAGGAAAACATAATAAGTCTTCACTGATACCTGTCAAAAGAAGTTCAAATTAGCATAGCTTTCTTCATCCCTTGGTAATGGTATCAACAGAAGTTATAGCAAATCACAAAGTATGCTGCTATCTATACTCAAATTCCAGATTTGAGCAGTCTAATCCTTGGGCATTAAATGTGAAGTAGAAAAAAAAGTTATTGCTCACCATAAAAGAACTTTTTAATAAGTAAATTGGCACCATTATTTTTCCTCATTAGAACAGGACAATTTTTTTTCAGCATTACAAAATGAACAGAAGAAGATAGCATCTAACACAGCTTATTCATCTCTTGCCAAATGTTTCCAGTACAGAAGCTGAGAAATGTAACGATTTAAATTAATCTGATGTTTGTAAGTGATGTGCATTTACTCTTCTAATTGAAGCCAATAGTAGTTGCTAAAGCTGGGCAGCTTTGAACAGGACGATTCCCATACTTACAGACAAATTTTGATAAGTAATGCTAAGCTATCTACATCTGAACCTGTTGGTCTCTAGGAATCTGCATCTCTCTAGTGACAGCAAAACTTAGATCCTCCTAAATCGATACCCACAATGAATAGACTTTTTATGTAGGTTTTACGTAGTGCTGGGGGAGCACACAATGCTAAGCAGTAACAAAATGTGCCACCCCCCCACTCCAATTTCTACCCCAAAGAGCTGAAAGGGCACAAGCTGTAAAGCACCGGAAATGCAAAACACAACACAACACAGACAGAATGAGGAGTGGTTGTTATTACTGAAATGCGTTACAAAATAAGTGGATTTTCAGGAGTTTTTTGAAGGAGGATAGTGAAGGATCTTTACGTACGTTAATTGGGAGGCTGTTCCATGTGTAGGAGGCAGCGTGGAAAAAGACACAAAGTTGGGAGTGAGCAAAAGAGACAAAAGGGGAATTAAGAGCGATGCTTGGGAAGTGTTGATGGTAAAGGAAATGAGGACCATGGTTAAGCCAGAACCAAGAGTGCCTTGAACATGGCTAACTTTATGCAAGGGAGGAAAAAGAATTCCTGGAAAAGGCTTAAGAAGCAAGGAAACATGAGCAATTACACAGGAAAGGAGAAATGATGTAGCATGCCCCATAGAAAAAAAAAAAAAAGTAAGTGAGTTAGGAAGTGGGAGACCAGTTCACATCAAATAACTAGTGTAACAAACATTTCAGTCTCAAATAATAGAAAATAATTAACTTCACTGAGATTATGACCAATACCCAGTCAGATGTGAGGAGTCATAAGAACATTAGACTGCAGTGATTCTTTATCTAAAGCTCTTAAATCATGTGAAAAATCACCATGTAATGTAAAAAACACATGCCCAAAATAAATTCAAATGGAAAAGGTTAGAAAAAAGGTGTTCAAAACATGTTAATCAACGTAGCAGTAAAATGTGTTTGTTGTGGTTGTTCTATAAAATGAGTAAACTCATTTGATGCACAAATAAATTCTGTCCATACAGGTTTTTAGCCACTGCATTACTGCTCATTGTCACCAGTTGTAGAAATACATAAACCTTAGTGTACACTGAACTTTAATGATGAAAACTTTTAAAATACAAAGCTGCTACCCCATAAGAGAAATCAAATATTTTTAAGCATACGGAGGGGAATGAAATACCATGACTTTATTTGTTCTGAGCCAGAAGTATCTTTTTGTATAGTCTAAGTTCACTTTCCTTCCAGACTCCAATTTTGTGCCATTTACAAGTACATGTTCATTAGCTCTTGAGAGCTAAGTACAAAAAAACCTGAGCAATTCGTCACTAACATTAGAAACAGCAACTTCTCTATTGCTGAGGCGTTAAAAAGTAATGCTGGAATTAATATTACTACTTCCACTCTTTGCCAGTATATTTGAAGGAATTATATTGAGTATCCTTAGTAAGTGTTTGATATCTTTTGGGTTTAGACACAAATCCAGGTCCAAGCAACTCACATCTTATCAATAAGTGCGGAGCTTGAATATTTGTATCTGAATTCAACTCATGATGTCACTGATGTCCATCTCTAAAATAGATTAAATCAAATTATATCGTACTTTGCTGAAAACTTAAAAACAAATATCTAAGTCTCTACTCCTCTTCCATGTAGTGATAGTCCATCACTGGACCCAATTAGCAGTGCTTAGTGGGTTTTTTCATATTTTCTATTCACTCATGCTGTCACAAATTTACTATTTATAACTAGATGATTGAATGCTAGTCACTTCCACTATACCTCAGTGAGAGTAATCTGTAAAGCAGTCCCTTTCCTTTATTATTTGTGTGTGTGTGTAAAACTGCAGGGAAAAAAAAATTAAATACATGGCCTCCCCTTAGAAATGCTTTCTTTAACTCCAGTTAAAGCCTGTAGGAAAATTTTTAGCTTCAAAATGAAATCTGACTTAAAAAAAAAATCTACATATCCTTTTGCAGGTTTTAAAGTGTACAAAGATCAGGATGACAGTTAGACCCTTAATTACAGAGCAAGAAATTTATGCATCTCTGCACTATATGAAGGTACTCCCATGAGAATGTCATTTTGAACAAGCTCATATTACACTACCTCAAACACTCAGGGAAATCTGTACTTACCCACAAATCATGTTCAGCATAATCAAACAGCAGCCAAACCTTTCTGTCACTGTGAGAAAGGAAAACCTTCTGCAATGCAATCACATTTGGGTGCTTCAACTCTCGTAAAAGCTGCAGAGAAACAGAGAAGCTCTTGTTACTTCTGTGCTTGTTAAGAAAAGCAAACAAAACGACAAAAAACCCACAAAAAAACAGATCTTAGCACAAATAGCAACCAAGTAATCTTAAAACAGGCCCTAGAAGATGACACTGATTGAGCACATTATCTTCTAAACGTGCAAAATCAGAACACCACAGCCTCCATGGCATGGGCTGCTGTTCTGCCAGCACTGCTGACCATCACAAGCTGCCTTTATCTGTCCCACGTTCAGCTGCCCATCCCACCTATTCATCCCACTCGCTCTCAGCTTCTATCTTCACAGAATCACAGAATGGTAGGGGGTGGAAGGGACCTCTAGAGATCATCTAGTCCAACCCCCCTGCCAAAGCAGGTTCATGTAGGCAAGGTCACATGGGAACGTGTCCAGACAGGTCTTGAAATTCTCCAGAGAAGGAGACTCCACAACCTCCCTGGGCAGCCAGTTTCAGGGCTCTGTCACCCTCATGTTGAGGTGGAACTTCTGTGTTCTAGTTTATGCCAGTTTCCCCTTGTCCTATCACTAGGCACCATTGAAAAGAGTTAGAATAAAAGATGTTATTACACACAAATATAACTATTCTCTTATCAAAGGCGACCATCACGATTTGAGGATGTCAGAATGAAGCTTGCACAGCTGGCCTGGTTCTTTGTGCAACCAACACAGTTCTTGATCACCACATAATTAATGTATTACCAATCATTTTCTTTTGCATTGGAACCCTGCCTCACTTGCCACGAAGTCCACGAGGTTGCTGTTCTCAGAACATAGGGGTGTTTTCAAAGAAAAGCTTACCAAAACCATTTTTCTAATTTTTGTTTCAACTACTATCCTGTAATCCAGAAATAAACCCAAACTTATTTACTGCTTGCCAGGAAGAAAATTAGGTCTTATGACCAATTAGACAGCACATTAAAGCAGGCACTGCTGCTGAAGTCATCCTTCTGCCAGATTAAATCTGTCTCAGGAGAAGTTGGGAAGTGATATTCCCAAAAATATCATTTCCATGGAATCACTTTTTTCCCTCTCCATACTGCAGTCACAAGAATGATTGATCATTTCTGTTTTATCTGAAAATTGCTTGCATCTGCAGAGCTAGTATATAAACTGCCAAGAATCTATTTATAATGGTGAAATACTAATGAAGAAAGTTTCAAGGCACATTTGAGAGAAATGAATCTTCCTGGTTTTCACCTTAGAGAAAAAGACTCGATATGCTTATTTTAGGGGAGGAAAAAAAAACAGAAAAGATTTAAATTTAATTATATTATCCTTTGGCTATACAAATTTCTGTCAAGATAAGAAATCTTCTAAAGAATATTACAACTGCTTAAATCTATTCCAGTTTTCTAGCAAATTAAACTATTTAAGTGTTTTAAGTGTTTTCTTCTTTCTTCTCCCTAACAGTAAGCATTTCTAGCTATAAAAAAAAGAAATTCCTCCCTAATGAATTGATCAATAGTCACACCCAAGTATCCCTTACAAAATACAATAAAAATAATTTTTGTCACTTAAAAAACAGCAACAACTTGAAGAATTACAAGCTAACAATAATGCATCAAGAGATGTTGCTGTATACCTTGTCTTAATAACATTAAAAACCCTATTTTCCAGTAGGGATTTGATGCCTCTGCTTTTTTTATTTTCTTTTTTTTCAATAAAGAGCTCTTTTCATTTTAGGCTAATTTTAAAAATAGAGGGAGAAAAAACATTACTGTAGACACTTCTTTTTTCTAGTTGTTATAAGATTTTTCTTAAATATACTGTTGACAGAAATATCAATATAAAATAATTACAAATTGTTAAAAAAGTGTATTTTCTTAAAATAAAGCTTTGCAGTAAGAAAAGCAAAAGAGAATATAGCTCCATATCAAATGCTAGCATAAACAAGTTAACAAATATTATGTAGAGCATAAGAATAGAAAGAATGCCTAAAATGTTGTGCATTAACAGAAAGGCGCTATATGAAAATGAGACAGGAATGGGTATATTCTGCAGCTCTCTGCTCACACGAGTCCACACAAACTGTACATAGCAGTGGTCACCACCCATCAAAACAGCCTGATTAATTAATGAAAACTGAAACCTCTTCTTTTCAAGCAAGTCATGAAGAAGGATATTTTAATATTAAAGAAAGTGGAAAATTTCTTATCCAAAACAACGATATACACTCATGTAAAATGAGCAAGTTATTTCTAATGCATCCTTCTCCTCTTTTGATTCAACTGAGATGACACACCAAGCATACTTATCTAAATCGAGCATTTTCCAAATGAAGGAATCAAACTCTTACTGGTATGATTAAATACCGATTTTTGTAAAAAACAAGAGAACATGAGGAAGAAATCATTACACTGGTGTTTTCTATCAGAGAATGTCTGTATCTGACCTGAAGCTGAAGAACAGAGCGCTCCAAGGCCAACAAATAATCTCTGCAGAGAAGCAGTGACACTTTTTCAGCTATGGGATGGCTGGTTGTAGTTGCAGCCATAGATGGCAAGAGCTCCTGCCAAACTAACAAAATCTGTTTACACAGGTTACAGATATACCCTCTACCCGCCTCCTTTCAAGTCGGCTCTGCTTGGAAAAGACAGCAATTTTTCTAAACCATACTGTAAATCAGCATGTTAAAAGCAATAAGGCTATTTTTAAAGTTGCAATCTAGAAGATGCTGAGATGTTCCTGATATCTTAACCACAAGGGCTACAGCAGCCTTATAAATAACACTGTATTTTTTTCTCTCACAAGGAAGAGTTACAAAGCAAAACATTTCAGAGACATGAATGCTTACCAAAACACATCATCTCTAATAGTTTTATTTAAGAGGATATTCATAATTTATACAGGACATTTTTGAACTTGATTCCCTGACAAACTCACTCTGTAGTTATTTAGACACCAACCAGTATTAAAAACTAAACTGAAAACTTGTCAAATCATATTGTTCAATCTAATGTTGTGCAACAGAAAACAGTGATAAGTTGCTATTAAGAATATTTAAATAAGCTTTTGTGTTATTGATTCTCTACTCCAACAGATGAACAAATTTGTCAATTAAGGAGGAAGGCAATTCAAATTTTGTTATTTGCATCTGTATGTCTTAAGTGAATGCTTTAGCACTTATGCCAGTAATTTTGGAAGTGCTTTTGTAGTTCTGGCAAACAATGGACCTTTACATCTTCTTCTACTGAGTAATAATCCTAAATAGCAGGAGGCTATTAGAAATTTCATGTGAAATAGAAAGCTAGAAGGGGAAAGAAGTGGTGCACATCCAAACCAGAACACTTTTAATGGCTTTGTTACATCCTGGCCGTTGAGACCATGGGTGCTGCAGTGGGAGCCAGACCAAGGAAACATCAGCTCTAGAGTCCAATATGCTAGGTCAAGAATGGGAGCTCTGCTCCAGCTACCCTGGGCTTGCAATGGTGTTAGACACCAATTAGATGAGATCAGAAACTATAGCCTAGGGTACAAGTGACTAGCATCAGTCACAAACAGAAATGTTGGTCAGATTTATGTCTAAAACCACTCTTGTCTAGAGACAGACTACAGCTAAAAAGAGGGCGGCCACAAGAATCAAACTGATGTTACTCACAGGTACGTAAAGAGTGGAGATGAGTGGAGTCATTCAAAAAGCACTGGAAAGACGTGATCAGAAAGGAATATAGGGCAGAGCCAAATGGAAATCAAGACAGAGCAATTTGAGACAAGTGTTTTGAAGACAAATATTGATCCAAGGTTGAACTAACAAGATATTATAGACTTTGGAAACAATATTTTCATTAAAGTAGGCAGATGGAAGCCAATAATGGGAAAACACGATAACTATTTAAAAGCTACTTGCATCACAGTTGTGTCAACTACTTACTCTAACAACTTTTATGTTTGACTAGAACTTGGTCAATATTTAACTTATAACACCAACCACCTAACTGTACTGCCATTAATTTTTTCTAAAAATACTAAGGGAGCATAAGAACTAATTTTTAATATATTGTCCAAATAGGAGACATAGGGCACAAATAAAAAAAACATGTCATAAGATTATAGCTAGGTAAGACTTTAGCTTAGTCTAATGGCTCATCTTTCAATTCCATCCTTCCATTACTCCCTTTATTAGCTGTCACATGCCACACATGTCTAA
>VYZX01005165.1:231-27669 GCA_013401335.1 Brachypteracias leptosomus
ACAGCCCCCAGCACAGGCAAAGGGCTTTTCCCAGCTTCAAAAAGCCCCCAAAAGAGCTTTCCTTCAGCCCTTTTTGCTGCAGAAGCCTCCCCCAGTGCCGTCTTACCTGCTCTGAAGCTGGTCTCCACAACAATCTCACTTCCATCTCCATCTTACTTCCTACATCCTTGTTCATTTTGATTTCCAGAGCACTATTTTTATTTTCCCAATTTTGTTTTTTTCAGTTCTTCTGCCTTGCTACTCCCTCTCCCTTTACTTTGTCTAAGGCACCTTTATTCACCAGCTTTGTCCACTTCCTGTCTCTTAAATGGACTGTATTTTATTTTGCATTTTCCTATTTGCTCTTTTCCAACACCCTCAGATGTATAGCCCAGCTTCCCACTGCAGGTCAGGCTCCATGACTGCTCAGGCTGACAGTAAGCCTTTCAGTCCAGGGCTGCCCCCTGGAAACAAGCCATTGGCTCCATTGGTGAAACGGGGTGTGGTTCTGAGGGAGCCTCACTCCAGGCATCACTTCCTCTGTTACAGCAGTGGTGAGAATGCACCCGTGCCAGTATTTTCCATTCCCACAGTCCTATGACAGTATCCAAGCTACTCTCATAATATTAAATGCTCCCCATATGCCTGATGCCACACCCTGGGCATGCAACATATTCTTGACATCATGCTATAAAATGGTCACTTGAGTAGGCTTAACAACTCAGTTAAGTAAAGAGTCTCCATTGGGAGTGGAACTGGCTCTTGAAACAGAGCTGGGAATCAGGAGAAAAAGTTATATTAAACAGGAGCTCCTGTTTGGAGCTATCTGAAATAACAAAAGCCTCAAAAACATACAAAAGGTGAAGTATAAAAATCTTGGAAAAATATCAAGAAGAGAGCACAGTATTTCAGAAGAGCACATCCTCTAGAAGCTGAAAGAGGGAAATACCTGCTTCAGATTATCATATGAACGAAGCTGTTATACAAATTTGGATTCCATTTCTGAGAAAAGTAAAAGACTCCTCAATGCCATTCCTCCAGTCTTTACATTTACTCCCCTTTACTGACAGCAATGTATTTCACTGTTTGTCAGGCACATACAATTTGCAATATATTCAGAATGGAGGTTTTTTTGGCGAATAGTTAAAAGGCTACAACTTCCATTCCTTCCTCTTTCTCTACTTGCACTGCCTCCAAAAAATCAGGAACCCATTTACCAGTTCTGCAGGCTTTCTATCTGGCTGTCTTTGGATTCCCTTAGTAGGGAAAGGCCACTTAGGGTGGGAAAGTATTTGGATTCAGTGCCTCTGTGCTCTCTTAGTTCCAGCTTGTTGGGAGTAAGGTCATACTTGGATATTTATCTGTGTTTTGCAAGACATCCTTTTTTATATCCTAAACATGCACACTTTAATCATGAGTATCTTGAAAGTTGTATTTTCACATTTCCAAACACTAAGACTTAAATATTAAGCAACATGGATGCATTAATTATCTTTGTGAAAAGCTTTTCCTTAGTAAAATACATGCTAGTATATAACCCTCAAACAAAAATAGCAGACTGTAAACCTCACCTTCATGTGCCTCATGTAAGCAGGGAGAGATACAGAAATGTATTTTAACCTTCTTGAGCAGTACTTTTTCCTGCTATGATTGTTTTATAATTGTATTATGATTTTGTCAGATTTCCTATACTGAGATACAGTTGTTAATACAATGGTTTGATTCCTGATTCTGTAGTATAAAAGGTTTGGGAGAATTTGTCAAAGACAAAAACCTCATAGGCATAAATCACATACAAGTCGAGGTTAAAAGTTTACACTTGATAATAAAAAGTCTGATGGAACAGACAGGGTTTTAGTCATACATCCCAGCATCAGAATAATGTTGAAACACCATCAGTCTATCTAGTCATCAAATTAGAAAATAACCTAGATATTATAATGGATTCCTCCCCCCCCATGTTATTTTTAGATTCTCGCATCTGCCCTCCTACATGCTTGTCCAGTAGTAACCTTGATGGACAAACACTTTTTTTTTCCTTTCAGGAAAACACAGGACAGATGGTGTTGAAAGTATTTCTCTCTGAGATAACAAGTTTTCCGCTTTTTATAAATTCACTCATCTTCAAACTGTGACAGCTACGAGTTTAAAGATAAAATCGAAGTGATCCAGATCTTGTTCATCTCTTTTCTCTAGGGTCCCTGAAAGGTCACACAAATATGTCTCACTTAGAAGTTTCCCACTAGATGTGAAATGCATTTCTTTTCCAAGTTCAAGCTTACTGGTATGTTAGAAAGAAGCGATGTACCTCCCTGCTTTTTTTCAAATTTGTGTCTCAGGACTGTACTGTGAATTCAGGATCTTCTGGATTCATTTGTAAAGTATACCAGACAGTATTTACCTCCAAGATCTATTTATAGCACTAATGACATTCCTTCATTCCTCCCATAGTAGCGCACATGACAATGTTACTAACCTACATTATCTACTCCCACTTAGTCTCTCATTTTAGACTGTACTTTCTACACCCTGTTTATCCTCCTCATCCTCTCCTGTATCCTGTTTGGTTTGAATTTATCTTTCTCCACCATGGCTGACCAGAATTATGTACGTTAGTTTAAAAGCACTCTTGGGAGCAGCTGTATGGGGACACCAGCATGCCTCTGTTCCAGGAAGATCCGTCTCATACACCCCAGTAACATCTGCAATCATCTTGACGTCACACAGCAGGCTCACAGTTCTCTAACTGGCCAGAAGGCCAGCGCTTCCGCTGGATAAGCTCTCGTCTACGTTTGCCATCTGCTCCTAAATCCACCACTTTGTGTTTTATGCAGTTATGTTTTGTTCATTTCTATCACTTTGTTTCTCAAGGACATTCAATTTTAATTGCATAAAAAAACCTTCATCCTCTGTGTTAAAGGCTCCTCCTATTCTGTACCATCTACAGATTTAATCAATTAGCCCAAACATTTTAGTGAAAACACAAAGTAAGTCATTCCCAAAATGTGTGAACAGCTATTGGCAGCCAGACCTATTTCACCACTACACTGCTCCACCTATTTCAACACCACATAGCTAACATCTTACAAGCCAATTCCTATCTAATTTACTGTTCATGCTACTAATCTCCGTCTTCCTCTGATCGTTCATCACTTGACATACTGTGGAATGCATTACAAAAGTCTAGATGAGTGATATTAATTGTAACTTCTCATCTCAGAACAAAGCCGACCAACCTTTTTGTTCAAGTGGGTTCACCATGTAGCTTTTCAAGAAGCTGATGACAAGAATACCCCATGATTAAGGTGAAGGGCAAGAAAAACACAGCAGATATAACCAGTCTGTTTGTAAACACTTAAAAGCAAACAAGGCCATTAGTAAAAGCCAACCTGAATCAAAAAATAATACATTACGTCAAAGCAAATTTCCTTTACAAATAAAAGATCAGACTTAAGAAGCAGATCTATATCTTGACTTAAATAAGGTTTTTGACACTTCTTCCTATGATATTCATGTACACAAGCAAAATAGATTAGACCCAAATGAAACTAACATGGATGCATATAAAGAAAAAAGGAATAAACAAAACAAAAACCCAAAACATTCAGAAATCATCACTAACTCACTGTTAAAATATGTATCTAGAATGCAGTTCCCAAGTCACCTAACACTGGGTCTGCTCTTACTCACTACTTTCATTAATGACCCAGATGCCAGAATAGAGACTACATTTATTAAATTGACAAACAACCAGCTTAGTGGGACTGCAAATTATATTGGAGGACAAAAAGACAAATTGGATAAGTGGTCTGAGAAAAAAAAAAAAAAGATGTAATGCAAAACACACCATGGAGGCAGAAGTCATCAGCAGAAATACTGAATGGCTAAGAAGAAATTTCACAGAAAGAGAGAAATTAGGTTCAATTTAGTTAACGGTATCACACTGTAAAAATGCAAACACAATACCAGGATATACGAATGTTAGTACAACCTGTGTTCAGCATTCATAAAGCCTCAGCTGGCACACTACAAAGTAAGCTGAGTTTTGGATATTGTTCTTCCAGACAGGTATGTGCTCAAAGGAGAGCAATAAAATGAGCCCAGTTTTGAAAAATACCATGGACAAATATAGACTGAAGAGACTGGAAGGGGAAAATGGAGCTGTGTGTGTCTCCAGCTATAAAAACAGGATGCTGCAAGGAATAATTTCTTAATCTCTACAGCAGACACAACAAATTTTAATGGCCTTAATTTAGATTAGATGATCCCAAGGTCTTTTTCAGAAAGTTTTATGATCCTAGAGTATCTGCAGGGTCACTTACCTCTCCCAGATAAAACAGCATTTAGCAACACATACCCAAATTAATGCTGTATTTAAATCTGTTTTTATTATGCCATTCTCCTCTCTGCCCAACATCACCTACTTCATGGCTTCTCTCAACAGCTATAAAACATTGATCCTTGGTGGGCCACAATGCAAAAGGAAGAGTCTCAAGACCTTGCTCCCTGTCAGCAATACTCTGGGACTCTCAAGAGCTGTGAGGTACCAGCTTCCCCCACCTGCAGTAAACCCAGCCTGTGGCTTCCCACTGATGTAACTGAACAGGAAGATTTACCTGCAGATCTTGGGGAAGATTCTGGCAGATCATGTCTGACTTGAAGACCATGGCCTGGCCTTTCCTGCCTAGAAAATTAATTCTTCTGAAAGACAGGTATTGGGTCACTGAAATTAGCTCTTTGAAGTAGGTATAATATGTTTTGTTTCATTTCCCTTAATTTCCCAAGCCCTTGATTATTCCACTCCCAATTGTGAGGGCAGACTGACATTATTTTAACTGCTTGCATAATTCTTCCTTTCTCCCTCTTTATGTTGGCACTGCATTCTCCAATCATTGGTACCACCCTGAAGGAAAGATTAGCTAAAATAAGTTACAATCAGCACTAATCCTTTCCTAATTCCAAGATGGAAATTTTTTTTTGTCTGAGTATTTTACGATCCTTAAGTTCCTTCTGATTGCAGTAATTTCCATTCTCTTATTCTTATTATCTGTCTTGCCTTTTCCTCTGTAGTTATAATCATCCTTACTGAAAATTAAGCCAAAAATATTTAATGTTTTAGTTATGTATTATTGTTATTCTCTACCTTTCTCACCATACAAAAGCTGCTTCTTTTTGTTTTCACATCATTCATGAGATCAAATTCAACTTTTAGAAACAAAGAAATAGAATTAAGTCACTACTCAGAGGATTCCTGCATTACTCTTAACTATGTATCTTTAGGCTGGCTATTCATACATTTTGGTCTGCAGGCCAGGAGAACTCATCGTTACTTGGGATTCAGTTCCCAGGCAAATTTTATATATCTGTGACTTAAAGCAATTGAGTCCTCAGGCTCCTTACACCTGTGATCAGCCTTGCTTATTTAAATTTGCACTAAGATTCAAAACCTAAATTCTAAACCACCTTTCCTATATTTTTTCACATATTTCAAACCAAATCAACTCATGATTACTAAGCATGCAATTTTAAGTTCCACTTAATGTGATTAATTGTAAACTGCCACTGAATGGGAAGGTCCTTAACGCCTCACCATCCTCAAGCATGCACTCTACCTCCTCAGGCAGCCTGATCCATCAGAGTTCACCCCCCCACCTTGACTGACTCATTTTCTCTAGAGTCACCTTGCTGATGTAACTCATGCCTTGGCTGTGTGACTGCTAGGATCAGCTAGACAGGGTCATAAAGAGAGAAGCCAGCTCTTTCAGCAGCTGATTAAGCATAAAGTGAAACTTAATCCTCAACCCAAAATTATTTTCTAGAATCTCCTCATTGCTTTTCAAAACAGTCTGAGGCAACACTGATTTCCTGTTGTTTCAGTCACTAGTTTAAGGAAGAAACTTGCCAGCAATCACATGTAGGAATACCTTGGCTCTATCATTTCTTCTCTAATCTCTACCTGGGAAAGTAAACCACCTCATAACAAGCAATATTTATCTAACAACACTACAGAGATCCCTATCTCTATTTGAGTCTAACCCTGGGGCTAACAACAGATTCTTTACTCTTCCTGTCATCTCTCTCCAAAGTGATTTTGAGACAAACTGATTTCATCTGTCCTTTTTACACCAAGGTATTTTTCCCAGTCTACCATATGATAATCACTGCACAACTTTCACTTTTGTTTGGTTATTTCTGAACAGCACAAAGGACTTCAAATAAATCTAGTTCAGCTCTTAAGAGTATTCTACCATGCTTCTGATACTCAGATGTTTTACATCCTGACCTCTATCAGGAGCTCAGATTTCTTCATTTTGTTGTCCAGGCTCTCAATATGTATACATAACATTTCAGTTGTTTCTTAGTAACCACATCCCGTTATCCAGTGAAAAGCCTTCCCCAGCTGCAATGCCTGACTATCCTTTTCCTTAATCTTGAAGCTCTTTTCCTTCTCAATTAGTTCTAGTCTTCTACCCACTGACACGTCTCCATATGCTGAGACAGAAACAAAGGTTTATCCAGCAGCTCTCTGTTGCGAGCTAAAGCCTGGACAGAAGTTTCATTGGTTCGTCAAGGCTTTTTTCCTTACACTGAAGTTCCCAGCCATTGAACCAGATGCCTTCTCTGCAGGCATTTTTTCTAGGTACGTGGGGTCTGAAGTGCTGGGGCCTGAGTTGTGGGCCCCGACTTGGAGTTGATCTGTGGATGAATCACAACCTAGCAGAATGTTTTGTTTTCCCTATTGGCTTCAGGTTCCAGAGGCAGAACCTGGCTCACTTGTGTCTCTGTGGCTCTGTCCTCACCCAGGTGATCATGGCTGGGGTGGCGGGTGAGGCCAGGACTACTTTAACCAGAAGCCAATCAGTTGGAGGAGCTTCCTGTTAGGTGTGGCTTCTGTTGGGGCTGGTCACAGCTTGCTGAGCCCTCTCAGTGGTGTCCTTCAATGTGAAGGGCCACTGAGGGGTCCATCTCTGTGTCCATTGTGTCCAGCAGGCAATGCTAGCACCACAGTGGGCAGCGGAGGAGCTGGGCCCACAGGAACAGAATTGCCCACAGGGCAGAATTGTTTGAAGAAAGGCTTCCAAGGGGATGTTGCTGAGTTCAGTGTTGGCCTGTGTGATGGCAGCATAAAATGATGGCTGAATCAGCACAACAGAGGCAGAGCCTAGCTCCTCAGGGCTCTCTCCTCCAGGGACCATAATTCCACTTAAGATTGTTAGACCATCTAATCTATGTCTTCTCCAGTACAGTATGCACATCTGTAATCTACTATGGTAGAAAATTTGCTGTCGTTTATCCTATCAGGAAGGCTAATGATGGAGTCTTTCCTCCCCACTCCCACTCAAATCCCTTTCTCACCTTTCTCATTCTTCCTTATCTTCCCATTCAACAACATCACAAGTCCCACCAAGAAATCTGCAACTCCTTAGCCACATAAGTCTTCTCTTAATTTTTGGATCTGGTTTAAGTTCCAGCCTTATTGCCAGTTGCATCTTGAGCCTCCCCCCTTCTTTTCTTTTTTCCTCTCTTCACTTTTGAACTCTATTAGTGATTTCGTGCATACTATATTTAGTCACCATTATTAAATCTGCCATTTTTCAGGCTTCCTCCACTGCTCCTTTGATTATTAACTCCCATCTCTTTCAAGTCCTTGCCTTTGAAAAGGACGCACACTAAACTGTCTTGATATACTCACCAGTTACACAGTAACTACTTATCAGCTGCTTGACTTTTGAAACCTTTTGTCTAAAGGAACTTCAACCCTTCATTCAAGTCTCACACTCAAGTTCAGATGCTGTCCGTAAATTACATCTGAAATCAAACACTATTCACTGATCCCAGCCTCGATGGGGAAAGGGTCCTATGGTGGCTTTGCTGACCTTTACTAAAAGCTCAATGCTTTATAACAAACAGGATGTGTCAAAGATGTCTAGCTTTCACTAGTCCCACAGAAGTCTCCAAATTTAGCACAGTTAGAGACCTCAAAAAAAAAAAAGAGTTCACAGTTTAACTGAGAAATACTTGCAAGCAAGGGGCTGTTTCCTTTCCTGGCAATCACTGTTCTTGACTAGTGAGGGCTCTCAAGAGGGCTCATAGATCAGAACAGAAAGTGTCCCCCACTGCTGCAAGCAGCACTAAAGGAAAAGGAAGATGTAAACTGAGGAAAGGCACAGGGGGCAGGAAAAGAACCACAGGAAGGGTGAGAAAGAGTGAAGAGGTACAACAGCTGGCAATGGATTAACAACAACAGAAAGCTCTGTATATACCACCACATATGCCCCATAGAGGCTGGAAACACACCTAGAAACCTCCTGTACAGTCTTCTGTTTTCTACTAAGACAACTTACTCCTATTTCTTGTACCTGGGCCACAAAACTAACCAGCCAAATAGTGCAAAAAAACCACCTTCACTCTGTAAAATGCTTGAGTACTAAATGATGGACTGAGGAGTTAAGCTTCTCCCTACCTCGCTACCTTCTTCTTTGGGACCACCTCCCCCCACACCCTGTAAATTGACTGGAAGGAGTGGTACTTTAGTCCTAAAAGTACTACCTGTTCCCGGTATCAAAGTAGAAATCACCTGTGCCATATGCTGTTCTGTTTGACACCCTCCCCTCTTTCCTGGCCTGCATCACTTCCGAGTACTTCTGCCATTTGCAAGCCACAGCATGTTTATGTGAAGATGAAGAATACTGTCTTTTTTTTTTTGCCCTTCAACTTAATATAGCTCTTGTAAATTTATCTTTTTAATTTTCCTAATCATGTTCAATTTTTTGTAAAGGTATTTTAATTGACTTATTAAATTATTATCTTTTTTGACCCAACAAGACAGGCACAACTGATACAAAATTACCAATAAATCAGGTAACAGCATCAAAAGTTGGGAGGGGAGGGGGGAAGTTGCCCCTATTTAAAAAATCCTCAAGTTGTGCTTATTCAAGACACAAAGCAAGTAGTGAACTTTAAAAATGAAGCTTCCATTTTAAGAACTTTACTCCCTTCACCACCCCCAAAGTAATAAGAAAAAACTTTACATCAGCTAGGTATTGAGGGAATGACAGAGTAACTGCCACTGATAGGTTTTTATTTTTCTCTGAAAAAGAGCTCTTTCAGATCAAGATCCACAAACGGAGGTAGACAACAGGGCAAGCACTAAATCTCTAGGACACTTAGACCCCCACCCCACCCTTCTTTTCCCTAGTGCTATAAAATCGTACATTGAATTACTTCAGGAGAATCTATAAAATGAATGACCCATTTCTGATCAAAAATCCCAGCTGTGAATCACAGCCATTTGGCCTATAAAAAGCAAAAAACATAACCTTTTTTTTCCAAAACCTGTTCTTGTATTAGAAAAAAAAAAAAAAGTGGGGATGATTTCCAATGAATATTAAAAGATAAGAACTTTCTGAAAAAGGTGCATGGCTACTTTTAGAACCACCTTTCCTTATGAAACAACACTAAACTCTCAGGCATACCTGCATAGAAATGTTTCATTTCTCTCTTCCAGTCATTATTTGGTGTCTGAAACAGTTCCTCTGTACTTTTCTCTGTAACTGAATTACACCTGACTTTCTCTGTAATCTGTTCATCCTGACAAGAAAGGGGATAAAGAAAAATATATCCATGGTTTTATTTCTGCAGAAGTAAAGGTGCTTTGTATTAAGTGTCTATAACAGTGGTTTTAATGATAGAAGAAAATACATGTCCAGTTTAGGGAGATGGAACAGAGATATTCTAGCTATGGAAGATCTCTTAAACTCAAGTATGTTTACAAGAATTGTGCCTTACCCCCCATTAGCAACTTATTTTCTGCCTTCAAGCTAAAAGATTACTTAAGTGACATAGCAATGGACTTCAGAAATAACTAATTCATCATTGTAATGAAAAAGAAATGGACTACTAGTTGTCAGAGCAGAATCTAAATTAGGTTTCTATATTTAGAAGTACCACCTTTCTTTTGAGGATAGTAATGTGATTCAGTTGAAGGGCAAAAGAACTCATATGATGTTGGTACAGAAGCTCCCAAACATGAGTGGCAAAAAAGAGTGAAGTGAAATAAATTTATATGTAGTGACGATGACTATCAAATGTAATTATAACATCAAAATTAAACCTGATCTTGTAGATGATGGGAGGCATATGAAACTGGAAAGTGAAGTTTAACTAGTTAAGTTCTAGATTTTAAAAGAAATTAAAAGGACAAAGATATTCATTCCATTACCAGCATTTTATTTATGACCTTTCAGACAAATTAATTAAGCCATTATAATGACACCAGATATCAGTTATAGTAGTAGTGCTGTAGTTATTAAGGTCTAAGGAAGAAGATTGACACTTCTATTTCAGAACTGAAGAAGAATTGGCATTATTAAATAGCGTAGCCATTTAATTCCTTCTGTATCTGTCAATCCAATAAAATATATTAGCTCTTCCACAAGCCTTACTCCACCTATTATTTCACAAAAACATAAAGCATTTTTCTCTCATTGCATTTCCCCCCCTCCAAACTCCGTTATACTTCAGTTTCTCCCCTACTTTTGGTCACTGACACAGACTTTAGAAAGTTCATCCTCTGTAAGTGAAACACAGTATATTAAAGTAGATCCTATGAGTGAAAATTACTCCTGTTCATTCTTGCCTTTCATTCCATCTCATTGTCACTGAAATGTTCCCAGTCTGCATTTATTAAAAATGGTCAAGGTGACCCTAAGTCATTTATTTCCTATCTAAAACATCTAGCAACTCCAGATTTTCCATTCCAAATACATTCAATTTATTTTCATTTCCATTTTAACCAGACATCAGATCCTCTAGAACAGATAAGTAGAAAAAAATGCAACCTGCTGAGCAAAGCTGTGGTACTAAAAAAACCTGCACCATGCAAAGTGTGACTTTGATTCAAACATATGCAGTAGGGAGGGGGGGGGAAAAAGGATTAATACAAACTATATTGAATTGGCCACAATACTGGAACATAACAATTAATTAGGTCAGAAAAAAAAGCAATTCCCAGAAGTATGCAATACACATGTAATCCTAACATTCAGGCATGCAGCCATGAAGAGGAACTGACCTGTTACCCAGGTGCTTAAACACTGAGAAGAACATTGGCAACTCACTGAAACACTTCTCTGCCTTCTTGCTAAACAACCCTGCCAAGTCCAATTTCAGTAAACGTTCTTTCAGACATTATTATTTTAAAGAAAAAGTGAAACCCAACCTTTTTTTTTCTCTGGTCTTGTAATACCTTGCAGCTCTACTTCTCACATGTAAAAAACATAGACCTTTTTCAAAAGTGCTTTCTCTATGATGCACAGGCACATCCCACTGAACTTTAGATTATAATAGTTTTAATACTATAAGATGCATACTTCATTGGAGTTGTCATTCTGCTTCATGATCCAGCTTTTCCAAACACAGAACTCTGACACTAGGATAAAGATAACATTTTAAGGACCATAGTAGCTTGATGAAGACAGGCAACGAAAAAAACCCCTCAAACTTCATGCAAACTTTGCTGGGGAGGTATTGTGCTGCAGAAGCGAGACCATAACCTGACTTTTAGCTGAAGCACAGCACAAAGGGGAGGGCAGGGGCATGGCCATTCTTTCACAGAATGCTTTGCAGCAATGTGGCTGGAAAGCAGAGGCCAGTGAGACCACCAAATTCTCCTTCGAGAGGATGACACTCCATACAAAAGGCTGTCTATGAATGCTTCCTAAGCATTCCTAAGGAATGCAGCTCAGATAAATACATTTTAATATATTTTGCCAGTCATTTTAGGAGTTAAAAAGCATGGGCAAGAACTAAATTTCAGCTTGCTGATAGGCAAGTTCAATATAGAGATTATTAGGAGCACTCAGACCAGATTCTGCGTTATGCACAAAACAACCATTTAAGCATTTACTTGAGAGCTTCCCTCTGTGCCTCCTGGGATGGACTGCCATTGGGAAGTATTCTTGAAAATTTATACAGTCTGGATTCTTCAAGGTTTTATATGCTAGCAGAAGATACCTGCTAACATATTAAACAATTTGTCTGAAAATCAGTACTGTTTAGTGATGTCTGTATCTCTAATATTTTGCTCCCGAGTTTCTTTGCCTGTTGCACAAGCTGGCAGTAGAGAAGAATATTGACATTCGAAAAGGGAAGCCCAGTTTCAAGATCCTCTTCCATCTGCTTCAGAGCAGTTCTCATTATGCCTCACTGTGAACCAGGAACCTGAACCTCCCTCTCCGACCTCCAAGCACTGGCAGTAAAACTATGCTCTGTCAGGGAAAGGGACCACTTGACCAAACAACTTCCCCATGAAGGCTTCCATGAGACTTCTCTATCTTATAGAAACAGTTTATTTTGCCAGAAAGTACATTTCTGTGGCTACCTCAATGATCTAGCAATAGCTGGTGGCCTAATCCAGTTGGGTTTACTAATTTAAATGGACTTTTAAAAGTTTAAAATTTAAACTCCATTTGAAACAAAAGCTGTTTCTACATCTACCATATTATTACAGCTGACTGGGGAAAAAAAAACACCAACCCTTGCATTAGAACAATGAATATTATTTCCCACAGCACAAAGTACTGTATTTTAGAGGGCATCCCACCATCAACTCTGAGGTCTATACAGTCTTCAGTGGAAGGCAGCATTTAATCCCGAAAAAACAGATTTTTTTTTAAACCAAGTTTTGCAAAGGATTTCCCATGGGTAGTCTGTTTTGACAACAGTTACCACATTGGAACATCTGAAATTACTATAGCTTTTTCCATACTAAAAGCGGAGCCTAGATGACCATCAATTTCAGAAGCATTCATGTTTGTTAATTAAACGCTCAAATTCTCATATTTACAAAGAAAAGGGGTGAAATGGGACCAATCAAAACTTACAAAACTAAGCATTAGGTTTATGTTTTAAGATAAAATGATCCCATAGTATGTTTCTTCTAGGTACCACCAGGTTACAGTAAATGTTAACTTTTTAATGGTTAAATAAAAAATATGCAGAAGATCCTTACACTCATTAAAATAAAAAGGCTATTGTGTTATAGTGTCAGCTTAGCTAGCTAAAACTCATGTATGTGAACGAGTGACCTGTTTTTTCCATAATAGATTAAGAAAAAGAAGGTATGTTATATTGAAGGGCATTAAGTATGATTAGATGCTTCTTTTTCTGGAAAAGGATCTGTTCCTATACCAGGAACTGAACTAACAGATATCTGGGAAGAAATAACCAGATTTTTTTTCATGTACTGTATAAATTTACTATGTAAATATATTTTCATGATAAACAATTAGAAATAAACTAACTTCTGCCTCAGAGTATTTTCATTAACTGTAGGTTACCTACTTTCTTTTTCTTAACAGAAGTGATTTCAAACAATTGTGGCACATCAGCAAGAGTTCTGTCCATTAAATTCACCTATTTACATGAGAGTTGCTCATAATGTAAAGGCAGCAGAAGCAGCTGACTGATGTGGCAAATGTACTTAATTTCCTAGAGCCAGATTGAAGGAACTACAGTTGTGCCTGCATGAACCTGCTAGCTTGGGGCCAGACTGTAGTTGGGAACAAAACCCCCCACTCAGCACTGGGACAGCCACAAGAGATCCAGACAAGGCATGCTCTGGAAGAGCTCCCACCACTGGGAGCTCCTGCCTGGAAGATGAGACAAGAGCACACCAGAGTAAATGCCCAGAGTGTGCCCCATGAGGGCATCGCACCCTGCCCATCTGCTGTGCTGCTCCACATCATTTGCTCCAGTGGGCATAGCCTGTGTTCCTGTCAGGCTTTGGTACTGCTGCTTATCACCGTAGGGTCACAAGCTGCTCTACGTTCCTGAAACTGCCTCAGTAAGGGCTTCTTTCCTACAGAAGCAGAGACAACATCACATGGCCCTTATGCTAAACATATCAGCACCCCTCCTCTGTTTGCGAGTAGCAAGAATTCACATCTTTTTTACTAGCCCACTTTTGATGTGAGGAAATCTTAACCTTATTGCAAAGGCCAGGAAGTCCTGGACCAAGCTGGTAAGCGACTGCATGCTTTTCCCTACAAGAAGTCTTCTGTTGGACTGCTGCTGGCAAGGCTCCCTAAGAAGTCATGTGTTTTGGCATTACTCTTTTATTGCAGTATATGGTTCCTCTTATAACTTCCTGATCTACTGCTTCTGCTTCTCTGAAGCAAGCAGATGTCCCAGTATTTGTTACATTGACACCATGTTTCATTTCCAAACATGAGGGGGTTTTTTTCAGACTGAAGGAAAAAAATAAAGATAGGTCTTCCTCAAAACTGCAGGTGTGAGGTAGCAGACCAAAGCACTACCTGTATCACTCCTTCACATTTCTCTAAGTTCAGAGAAACATCTTCCAGCCCCACAGAGACAATAACCCCGGCTGAGAAACCTCAAACATGAGAAACCCTCTGACTGACAAAAGCAACCTGGAGTGGGGCTGAAAAAAAGCAGCTTTTAATCACAAGTGTCAACATGCAGAGCTGCTATCAAAACATCCATGTTACTATCAGAAAACACAAAGCATGCCAGGTGCACGTTTTACTTATTGTAGGTGTGAAATTCTAAGTGCCTGGTATAGTTTTCAAGTGCTGATATCTCACTGCATTTACTTCTGTAGCCTGAAGATCCTCACATGAATTGCACAGCCCAGCTTCTGGCACAGGAGACAGATTGGGGCTCACCTGAAGAGCTCTACCTATATGTCTCTGGATTTGCACCTGGTATCCACTCGAGATGATGAAAATTGTTTTATCTTATCAACTGTCTTGGTACCTGAGATTTCAAGTGCTCTTTTTGGCCATGTGCTGTGACAGCTAATGCAGTGATCAGGTTAACTGGTACCTTCTTCATCTGGTTCCCCACTAATTCTTTTGCTTTGTCTGATGGTTGCAAAGCAGTTGACTGCACACATTATTAATAGGAATTGATGGCAGAAAGTTGTCTTCAGGTAGCTCCATTTCTTCTCTTCAAGGTGCACAGAATAGCATTGGACAATTGTACATTCAAACCAAAGACTCTTTCATATGAAGTGCCCAAGGCTGATGAGGCTCTGTATGTACAAGGCTGTCAGGGAGCTGATGAAACACTGGGTTTTATCTCTGTGCCTCACAGACATGTAATAGCCCTCAACATAGGCTGAGATATGACAACTTTGAAGCTAAACCTCGGTAATGGTTTTATTGTTTAGTTTTGTTTTGTTGGGGTTTTTTTCTTGCATTGACTAAATCAGGCGAGAAAAGTAGAGTTACCTTGCATTTCCAAAGTCTAAAATAAACCATATCCAAACGTAGGGATTGCATGGATTTCCTGCCAAAACCATGAAAATCACAAACTGAAAACTACAGATTATTTTGTCTTGCTGTATGAGTTTGTTGTTTTTTTTCTGATAAAGTATACTTCTAACTGGTCACAGAAGATCTGAATGAAACTTTTATTTGCCAGCCACTTTCAGATACATACCATGCTTTGATAGTCCTACGTAAGAAATGCTTCAGGTTGAGAAATACCCACAGCCATGCATGGCACCCAATACTGTGGAATTAAAGCTGGGAGGGTCATGAGAGGGCTGGGGAGAGCAATGGGAGTTTACAACCCAGGCAGCTGCTGAAGCAATGCTCATCAACTGCTGATGCTAGGAAGCGGAAGGAAAGAAAACTGGGACAGCCCAGAAATGTGACTTTACAGCTTCATTTCTTTGTGCTGTTAACATCATCTATCCTGTCTTCATTGAAGAGAATGAAATCACTACAGAGAGAGTTACTCACTTTAATGCAGGGGCACAAGAGGGCATGAACAGAAACTTCCAAGAGGGCAGAAAGACATGTCAAAATGGAAGAGCATAATTCCCTCTCTGACCACACATACAGTTCCCTAAAACACATCAAAGGATGTTACAAGAAAAAAAATAAATCAGAAACTCAAAAGGGAAAAGAAGAAATATTTTCTAAGGAAGCTAGCTGACAAAATCATGTTTCAGTGGTGTCTAACAGTAAAAGGAACTGCTAACTACTGTTATTCCCACCTCTTCCATCACATGAACACGAGCAGCGTTACTAGGTCAGACTCGGTCACTACCTGGTTTCAGCAATTCACACACACACTTTCCCCTCCTCAAAAATGGAAGGGGGCACACAGAATGATCTAGCAGCCAACTGGCAAACAGTGGTTTACAGACTGACTTCCCAAGCCAGAGTTCACATACTATTTCATCGTCCTCTTCCCAGGTCAGCATAACTGCTTGCCCTATCCATGTACAATTTTTACCACCATAGCACAGCATTCAGTGGCAAGGGCAATGTGGCAATAACTTTATCATCCCCTTGTTGGATAAAGTATTTCCTTTTGCTTGTTGTGAACCTGCTGTTCCAGTGTCCCACTGGGCATCCATTGGTATTTCAAGGCAAATATTTTCCATCTGCTACCTCAAGAGCCTCCACTGCCATACAAAAGCCTGCCCCCCCCCCATCAGCCCTCTTCCAAGCTAGAGAACACAATCCCATTTAAGAGTCCTGAGGAGACGTTACTACTTAATATTTTCTTTTGACTCTCTTTACTTTTATGGATCTACTATACAATCCTTGAGGTAACCAGACCGCATTCACTATGCCAGGTAGACATGCACTGTTAGTTTCTACAGTGACACAGTTTTTGCTTTTGCTTTGTCCTTATTCATACTCTATTTTTCTATTGCTTGCTGCTATTCAGCTGATCACTAGAGCTAAAACCATGTCGGAAACAGCAAGCTATCATTAAGACTAATTAAGGGCATATGACCACTACCTGGTCTTCAGAATGCACACCTGATTGTTTATCAAGACTTAATTATTTCAGAGGGCTAGTGCTATTGCAGTACCAAAATACTCTTTTTTAAAATGCCTGAATGAAAGAGCTTCTCAGAGAGGCTTGCATCAGAGTGGGGTGTTTCACAAAGGAATTTCTTCATTTTACGGAATTCTAAGTTCATACAAATATGAAATTCAAAACAATATTATTTTGATTAACAGCTGATCTATCAGAACATTATGTTTCCATTAGTACTTGACATTGTCAACAGTTGTATGAAATCAACATGTGCCTCATGTGGGAGATGGGTACAAGCCAAAGTAACAAAATATTTTAAGTTGACAGTATTACTCTAGGGTCCTGAAACAAGCTTGCATCTGGAAAGATCTGTATTATTTGATAAAGAAGGCTGTAGCAACAGTTTTAATTCCCTTGTTACTGCCAGTAGTTAAAAAGATGGCTTAGATGAACACTTTTAATGCATTTACTTTATGTATTTTTAAAAACCTGACTATTTTTGATATGGAAAAGCTTTATTTAAATTTACTGTAAAAATCTTCATAGTCTCACAGACAAAAGTATTAGAAAACACTAGCAAGACAAAGCTTAGAGGGAGAGAGACTATCAAAAGTTATGACTATTAAAAAAAGTAGACCAATTGATGACTTACAACAAGGAAATTTGCAAGCATATGGTATCTTCAGACCATCAGAAATCCATACCTCTTATCTGAGAAAAAACCATATTTATCCTAGCTTCATTATTTTTATATCACAAAATCTTTGTGAGCTGATAAATCTCACCTTGGTGTCCTCCACGAACACCAAAGCAGCATTCTGAATCATTGCCTTGGGTGAACTTCACATGAAAATAATTCCTGAGGCTGTTCAAAAGGATGTCTGCCAAAAAAGCAGCTTGTAAAAGTGCAGACTGTGGAGGAGAAAGATATACTGATAATATTTTCAGGATCACACAAAAGACCCCTACACACTTCAGCCACGAAAGAGAAAAATTTCCTTTATGTTTCCTGAACATTTAAAGACAGGATATATAAGGCTCTAGATGGTAAGACTGCATTCTTAATGGGAACAACATCCCATCAAGCATTTGTCAGCAAATCCCTTTTGGACAGAAAAGGAGATGTAGGTATTGTAGTTTATTCTCCAACAAGGGCTTTTAGTAGAAGTAAGAAGATTTTCTTCTTTTCAGAGTTTAAAAGCATATTTGAATTCTGTGCTATACTGGTGTAAAACAATCAACTGACCTGACTTTAATTTCATCTGAACACACAGCATTATTGACATGAATTTTTATAGAGGAGGAAAACAAGGTATAGCTGTCTTCATAATTAATGCTTTTTAACTGGGAAACTATTTTGGGCATTAGAAAGTAGAGCAGAAATTATGCTTGAGCAGTACTAGGAAAAAACCTTATATAACTCTTGACCTAAAGTAAACATCAAAAAAGTGATGCTTATAATAAAAAGATTTCTGATAACTTCTATTTTTATAGCATCAGTGATGGAATGCAAGAACTTAATTCCCGATTAACATTTAATATACCATGTATCAAGATACTATCTGCTCAGCTTTTTTTTTTTTTGAGTGCAACAAAAATATTCAGAATACAGATTTTTACTAAGTATTTAAAGTACTTTTATGCATAATAACTGAAAGACACTCCAAAGTGTTTCACATAACACAGAATTGAATCAACTACGTCTCAACTACAGTTACTCCACTGAAATTTTCATCTCTTTCACCCATCCTAGCTATTCAGTGAACTTTTCCTATTTTAGGAATAAGCATGTTCTGGACAATTCTCAGCACTAAGTGCAGAGTAATGGGCAGAAGGGAGAATATAAGATACATCATCTGCATTATTTAAAATTTAAAAATACTCAAGAGTTTGACAATGATGGAAAATGCATAGTGAATCACTAGGCTCCAGATAAGGACCATCTTACACTGTTGACAAAATCTGGTGGCATCATCTATCAGTTGGATTTTAAGAGATGACCGAGAAAGAATATTAAACATAAATATTGTCATCCTTTCATTACGCAACTTTAATTACTGTTTTATTCAGTTAAAAGTCAAAAAAAAAAAAAAAAATTCTAAACTTTAGGAACAGAGGATTGAAAATCTGCACAGGCAACTTAATTCTCCAGCCTCAGCCACACACAGGAAAACAAACTGTTTTCCAATGGCTGACTCTTCAACCTGAATAATGGCTTTAAAAGTATGAGTAGTTTAGTCTGTGACCTCCTAAACTCAAAATGGAAACCAATATTACAGAAACTCCATCATGTGAAAGTATATTGACCCCACAGAGATCACATGTCTAAGTTGAACTTTTATATTTCACTTACTAACCAAATGAAGTGAACGAAAGAGCAGGTGGCATGGGGGCCCCTGTCTGGAACCACATGTATTCTCCTACTCTAAAACACTCTCTCTCTCTTCTAAAACAAAATGATAGCCTAAGACGAGGATCTTCTTGAGCTTCCAGAACTGAATACCAAGTGTTTTGCTGCTCAGAAGCCAAGTGGCAATCTTTCTCCCAGTAACTGATAAACCAGAAACTCTGTCAGGCTGCCACAGAACACAAACCCAAAAGACCTTTCTCAAAACCAACCCACCTCATCAGATGCCTTCTGAGCTAAGGAGCCTAAAAACCTGTGCTGCAAGGCAACCACAGAAGCTGGAAGAATTTTTAACAGAAGACTGTTCAGACCAGTCCCTAGAAGGAGATGAAAGCCTATGTAAATGAGTGCCATAATTATTTGGCATACAAGTTTTGGTACTCAGGATTCACAGGTTTTATTTTTAGTTCTGAAAGGAAGTATGCCTTTTTAATGGTCAATCCACCTGGCCTCTTTCTGCTTTCCCTGTTCTTATCACATTCGCAAAAGAAATTACAGCACTTCTCGCTCCAGCTGCCCATAGGTTTTCCTGGAATGGTTACATGAAACTGTGATGAACTGATAACTCACATTGTTATTCACAGAATTGTACAGGAGAGGTGGCTGCAACCAGAATTAATGCATAATTAATTTCATGCTTATGCTGCCTATAGAATTCTGGCTTTACATTTAAAGAACCATCTACTCAGCTAAATCAGTAATTTCATATATAGTATTATGGATAGATCAGCCAGATTTGTTTTCATATAAAGAAAGTGCAAGTCGTACAGAAATGGAATGGCTAGACCTTGGGCACATTAAGGAAATTTTTCACCTGCAAATGAGTCCCTCACTACCTAGAAATGTGACATACTGTAAGGTTTTCTTCCCCCCTTGTAACCAGAAATCTTTTTCTTTTCAAGTAATCACAGTTTCTTTTTAAATTTTAAATCATTTTCTTAAAACCAAACGAATAGAGGCTTGTGCTAGAGACACATGTCACCCTGTAGACTAATGATCAGTGAAGAAGGCACTGCCGTGACTCACCATACCCTCAAATAACCTCCAGACTGTTCTGACAAGAGCTGCAGCAGAACATGCTGGCTGCTGACTCAATCAGATGCAACATGCATGGCCTCATTCCCTTGCAGAGCGCAATGCCTTCTCTGTCCCATTAAGTGTGATGCATACACAGCACATTGTCAAAATCAAAGGAACAGATCAACATTAGCAGACAGTAAATTCTAAGTCTGCTCTTCTTTGAATATTACATGTAAATAACCTCTAGTATAATTCTGTGTATAGCAACTTGCCTTTCAAACTCAGTAAGGATGTTTTACCAATATACCACCTTCAGTAAAAACACACATCCATTTTGACCATGTAAATACCCAAAAGAAACATCAGAGATGTCTGACACCAAAGTAAGGTAAATAGATGAGAAGTGTTTTACATCAGCTGTTTGTTACTAGCAGACTGTGGTGAAAGCACTGACATCAAAAGTCCTTAAAACCACATCCAAAAAACCTTCAGATTTCATAGACTCTAACATTCATCTCGACCCCTCAGAAAAGGAGCCAGTGCCTTTGGTAGAAAGGCGGACATGTGACAGAAGAGCTTTTGAGCAATGCCATCAGACAGCATGGCATGAAGCAGCTCCTGTCTTGACAAGAAAGTCAGAGAGAGACAGACTCGGCTAATCCCACCCTTTTCAACCAGACAGGATGTGGTTTCACAGTAAAGAGACACTACTGACTCCATTAACCTACAATGCTGGCAACAAGTCATGAAAAATGTATTAATTCCCACTGCTCATTAACACCCTCAAAATAGCTGCTACATGCTTACCTATCAATTGCAGTATTTTTCAAGAGAATATTGACATCCAGAGAGAGCTGCATTCCCTAATTTGAATATTTTCTTTCTTAAAGAATAAATCTGTGAGTCAAACCAAGACTTTTTATCAGCTCGTATTTTTATATATGATGAATTGTTAGATTAATTTATATATGATTAATTAGGGTATAATGCAGACTCTCAAACCAGAAGAATCCATCCTGCTGTCTAGAATTTAAAGGTTTCACTAGCAAGTTTAACTTTCAGTTTTCAGTGATGTAAATTGTGGGGGGTTTTTCTGGCAAAGCAAGAACTGGGACAGAAAATATATTTTGAGATTGGTATTAATATGGAGATTGACAAATCACAGAACTGCTATAGTTGGAAAGGACCTATAAGATCATCGAGTCCAACCATTACCTACCTCTACCAGGCCCACTTCTACACTATATCCTTGAGCACCTTACCTAGACAGCTTTTAAATACATCCAGGGATGGTGATTCAACCACACCCCTGGGCAGCCTGTTCCAAATAATTGTGTGTACACTTTACATGGTTACAATTTTCTCCAGTGATAGTCAAGATCTGCACCATAGTTCATGAATATAAATATAGAACTCTTTTTCCCCAAAATAGTTATCATCAAAGGATGATGGCAACAGCATGATCAATGCAGACAGAACTTTAGCACTCCATGGCTTGATAAACAGAAATATCCATATATTTCCATATTTATCTGTATACCTCTCTGTATTTTTTTTTAATCCCTTTCCCCGTCTTGTCCTCCTTAAATTCAAGATGTGGCAAGTCATCATGTTGGTTTGGTATTTAGCTTACTGAGCATTTTCCCGCCTCTTTCTGTTTTTACAATGAATAAGAACTTTGACAAATTAATACAGCCTGCATAGCGTAATAAGTATCAATTTACAATGCTTTTACCACTAAAAATGTAGAGAAATTGTCAACATGTAAGAAAAATATCTTTCAAAAACTATTAACCTTTATAATGTATTTGTGACAGTGGCTTATACTTGTTTATTATTTAGTAACTTATTCCCCCTCCATCCAAATAATGCTCCTCCCTCCTTCGAACTGAAGACGAATAAGAGGCTGAAGCATCACGTTCAGCATTACAGAAGTTGATGCTCTTAGAAGTTTCAGTGAATGTTCCTCCCAGAGATGTAATTCACTCCTGTGACGTGTGAGAGCACAGAACCTTGGGGATTGCACCACCAGCCCTGAATGGGGTTTTGTGAGGAGTCAGCTCCCATTCTGGCATACCTGAGAGCATCACAGTGTAGTCACCCACAATCCGAAGTCTCTGCCAGCCTCTCCAGCTGCGTAGGGGCAGGGCTATAGACAGGAGAGTTGTTCAGGCAGCCACAACCCACTTCCTTTCACTGAAGGCCCTCCAGCAGCTTTGTTACCAGCCAGAGAGCAAAGCTGCAACACAGGCACATCAGGCGGATGTGAGGAAGGCCTGCAGTTTAGCCATGGAGATTGCACCCTTGTCAGGTGACCGAATACAAGCTGTGTCATGTAAATGTGCACTTTGTTGCTTGAGCAAAGCATTTTCTAGAGGCAGCTGCATATTGTGTCCTGTGAGCTTCTGTGACTGACCATGTATAGGCAATACTGGAACACGGCATTCAACTTCAAAAAGGGAGCTGTGGTGAGCCACTTAACAACTGAACATTCTGTCCTCAGAAGATAACAAAGACTACTTAAAAGAGATGTTTGTTGTTAACAGTCCTATACTCCACAGAAAATGCAAAGCTCTCCTTCCACTGTCCCTGGACTGCCTCAGGTGGAAAGCAGAGCTCTAAAGGAGCATCCTCTGCATGGAGTGGGTACCAGCACCGCAAAACCACAGCTGAACAAGAGGGGGCCCAGGATCCAGGACATAGAATAAATACCAAGTGGCTCTCAGGAACTGTAAAGGGAACAAGAGAAAAGGAACAAATGGCACATTGACATGGTGTGTCTGCGTTTGTAATGCCTGCTTTTTTTTTTTTTTTTTTTGTCTAGACTACTATGGTTTCAAGTTTCTTTACAAAATTAAGGTTACTGAAGCTGAATTCTCCACAGACTGGAATCAGAGTTCCCAGAAAGGAATCACTTTGAGAAGGAGATATGAAGCTAGTGACAAACGCTTAAGGAGAAGAAGTTTTAAGAAGCATTGTTATTAAGAAAAAGCTCTAGAAATCAGGAGGTACTATACTCTAAGTCTTGTATCTGACCTCAAAAAGCATGTTCTGCACACTGCCCTGAGAAACTGCACTATGTGCACAGGATCCAGAAGTGTGGTCCAGAGATCCTTTTATCTGTTATGGTCAAAGGAAGAAACTCATCACAAGAATATTATATACATCTGTGAATTTCCTCAGAAATCTGGTTAGCCACTTCTAAAACCACTTAAGAAGAGGTTATGTGGCTCACTGCTCAGTTCCTAAAGGGCTAGGAAATACTAGGAATGAAAAGCTTTCTCTGTATTTCATGGAGAACATGTCCAGTCTGGCCACAATGACCTCCCTACAGTCATCAGCCTTGTGAAATGGATCCTTGCACAAGACCTGTCAAAATGAGGAAGAGAACTGTGGAGGAAGAGGATAATTGAGCTGAACAGTGTATCCCTTTAGCGTCATATGTGTCCAAAGTGAGGAATTTGTAGTCATTGCAGAAAAGGGATCAATGAGTCCTCAAACTTAGATCATATTGTGAAGAATTTATGAAATGATAACATTGCTCTGTCTGTGACCATCACCCAGATTCCTTATCTCTGTTATGCAGAAGTAGTGTGGGGGGGTCCTGCTTTCAGTTTTTCTTTGGAGACCTCTGATGAAAGCTGTACAAGTACACCACTGGTAATGTGGGACCCTGCACAAACAAACATACATACTGCTTTCAATAGCCACTCCTCTATTGAACACTCCACCTGGAAACAAGGCTAGGCATTCTCTCCAACCCTTTTCTCCAAGAACAGCAAAAATGACAGCATAAAACCACCACCACAAAGCAAAAGAAAAAAACCCGCCAGACTCCATCCTACTCTGATCTGCAATCTTCTGTGGCAGCAGCAATCTTCCTTTCAAAAGTAAAATGGAGACAACAACTACCACTAGATATTCTATGATGCTATTTATCTCAGTAGGTAGGGTCTATATGTGCTCTGGTGAAAAAGCAGAACCATTTGAAACACCTTCAGTCTCTTCTTGCAGAGAAGAGAACAAGGAGAACAAAGACTCCCCCTTTTGACACGAGAGAGCTCCTGCAACACTTCTCTGAATTTGGAAAATGACAACCTTATATTCTGGCAGTCACTTGCCAAAAAAAGCTATGTTTTAGCATGTACCTCATTCTGGCTACAGGTAGGAAAAAAGAGTGAACCAGCAACTGCTGGAGACTGAGACTTACATGCTAACAAATTCAATCTAGACAAACAAAAGCTGATGCTGAAAGAGGAGAAAAACAAAACAACCAGAAAAAATGGTAAACAGCACAAGTACACTGTGATGTCTGCATTCTTTCTACAGTTCTCACACCCAACTTTTTTTTTGTTCTTTGCTGATGGATTCTCAATTCCCTTACTCCCCTGCCAGCAGCCTCCTTCCCAACACAAGCCCCTCAGACAGCTCTACAAGCACCAGCATGGCTTGCACTGTTATCAAACAGCAACTGAGAATTAAACCAGGCACTGGCCATAGCTTGGAACCAAATATGAGCAGTTCAAGTAGACTGCTTTCACAACTATCCCGTTACTGATGGTATCTCCTTTCAAACAGGGAGATACAGCCTCCTATCTCAAAACATGCAGCACATGCTGGAGGCAAAGGAAGAAGTGACTGAATACTCCTTTCTCAGCTGAGCAGAAATGCCAGTAGACAAAAGAGGAATTACACAATAACATATAGCCACATTTTCGCATGACTGCTAAAATCTTATCAAAATTGGAAATCAGACAAAATTATGAGGAAAATCTTCTTTAGTATTTCTATGCCTAAGGATCATAAGAAATCATAACTGAACTCAGCTGCTGCCACAAAACTACTCAAGAGAATGACTGTTCAGTAATAAAATTATATTTCCAGCCTTTGTGGTTGCAGGCTGAGTCCAAAACTATTAACAGGCTGCAAATTATTGTTTGCAAGAGTCTGAAGAAATTACTGAGATCTGTAAATTGCCCCATTAATCTCAAAGCAGAGCACTACTGAGTTTATGTCCATGTGGTGGAAACTGGCCTTCCTCCACATACAGTGTAAAGATCAAATTTTTGCTAACGATTTTCATCACTTAGTCTTACTCAGGAACTATGCTATTTGCCCCACTCTACAACTGCTCCCACTTGCCAGCTAGTCTCTCAGAGGGTGACTAACCTGCAAGACAGTTCAATGAGCAGTGAAATATAAAGAACAGAGAACACAGATTTTGTCTGCATGGCAGAAGAGAAGAAATATGGTCTGGTGAACTGATCAAAGCCACTGAGGAAGGGAGAGAATAAGTGAAGGTGGATCCAAGCTACAGTATCTTGCACAGGACACCCAAAACATTGTATTAAAAAAAAAAAATCTGTGCAGAACAAATGACTTGAAGAGCATGGTAAAACCACTGGCAAAGAATGACAACAATTGAAAATATACAGGATTGAAAATTATTTTACATATGGATATTTTTAACTTCTTAATTCCACTAGTCTGATGGGAAGGCTGCTTGAAGACAATATTGCTTTAAACAAAACAACAGACTAGCCTTACTTATTACAGTCAATTTCTGCGTAGTTCATACTCACATTCTCATGTACCTTAGAAATAGAAAATAAGTCCCAGTTTCTGATAAATTAACATTATTATGTTTACCTCCATACGTGGTTACCAATATTCTTTCGCTCCTCACAATTTTGGATCATGGTTGAAAACATAATTTCAAGAGAAGCAAATATCTTCTTTGGCCTAATGGTTTATTTTCCACAAGAAATATGATATAAACAGTTACTGGGTTTTCTCCACTTTTTGTAGTCAAAATGTTATTGCTGGCCAACATAACAGTGTTCAGAATGTTTTATAAATCTTCCATTGACTTTCCTGTTATCTTACATCTTCATCTCTCATTTATGAAAATAAATAGATCTTTTTGTTCATTTCAAAGACAAACTCCAAAGGCAACTAGCAAAAATCTGGATTACATTAGTCGAAAGAATTGTACTCAAACTGTACTGAGAAAGCAAATTTCAGCTAGTGCTTTAAACTCAAAATGTTATATGCTAAGACCCTGGTTAAAACCAATGAAAAAGGTCCATATATGTTAAGGTCCATTTCCCCAACAGAAAGTAACTAGCTATCTTCTATCTTTCATAGTCTCACTGTGCCAAAAACATCCATAACTAAGTAACAGACCTGTACTTTCTTTACACAATTACTTAGATTTAAAAAAAAAATAATTAAAAAATCAGTGCCACTGTGTAAATACTAAAAGCATATGTTAAAATACCATTAATATACAAAAGGAATTATTAAGAATACTGTAACGCCAGGGAAAAAAAACAGTCTGTTGCCCCTACTATCCAAAATTTGTTTAAACCAACACAAACAGAAAGGCCTGGGCCAGGTGGGCTGGCACAAGATAACAAGAGTTTTCTAATTCTCTTGGTAGGTAAGATGTCATACACTACATTACCAAGAGGCAGATAGACACAGGACCAGTCAAAGGACGCCCAATAGCGTTAACACACCACCACCCCAACACCCCCCCACCCACCTGGGTGTGTAGAACAGCTGCCCTTCCTGCTTTCACTTGTATATTTTATGTACATTTGTAACATTTGAGATAACATTGGTCATTATGCTGCTTTGAAAGGAAGCTTAGGTTAGATATTCAGAGAAGTGTTTGAAAAGCCCAATAAAAGGTACAGTGGTTATTCTAATAAATAATCTAGTATACAATAGGTGCCGATAATGTNGAAGTGAGTCTGCTACAGAAGTTCTGACGCGATATCAAACCCATAACTACTTTTTTTTACAGAACAGAAGGTAGTATCTTACTAGGAAGTAGGAAAACACCCATAAAGCTCTAAGTACTTAATAAATAAATGTACACAATGATTCTCTTTTAGTTTTGTGTTATTTCCAATGTGACAAAGTTCCAAAAGACTCCTCTGACTTAATTCCCTCACAATTGCCCCAGATATTCCTCATTCTCCCCAAATGAATTAATTGCACCATGAGTCTTGGAAGATGACTGCGCACAATACCTATCACTCTACTTGCCAATAAAGGATCAAGAGCAAATTCTTTACCAGCTCTCAAACTGCCTGGTAAATGCTCCTTACCCAAAAAGTATCAAGTAGAGTATCAATTAGGTCTGTTCTAAGCAATCTATAGAGGGAGACAGTCTGAAAGCCGGAGGTGCTGTCCAGTCATCAAGATTAAAATGA
>VYZX01005165.1:29240-45877 GCA_013401335.1 Brachypteracias leptosomus
AGGAGAAGGAGAAAAGCTGGGTGGAAGGACATTGGGGTGAAGGGTGATGGGGGGGGCACAACACCAAAAAGATAAAGCCAGGTTTCACTGTATCTCCTTCCCTAATTTATGGGAATATTCCACCCAGCAGAGGGTTGAAAAGCAGAAGTGTTGTAAAACCACAGATATGATGAAGTGCTTTTTCTCAATATCTGATGAATTTCAAAAATATAGTGGTTTCAGTGTCATTCATCATTTGTTTAAGACTGACACCATCTTAACAGGACACACATTGCAAAGAGAAACACAAACACCTTAAAAGAAAAAGCAAAAACCTAAAGTGAAGAAGTCATTGAAAGTGTATTTGCCATTTCTAGCCCTTGACTCAGCTNTAATAAAAGACCAAAAAGCCTAACAAAATACTTTTTTCTACCCATGACCGGTGTAGACTCTATGACAGTCATCAGACAAAAAATAAACACTGTATCCTTAATTGTATTAATAATTAATCTATCTGTAAATAAGAAATCAGACTTACTCAGGNCACCTTAAAAGAAAAAGCAAAAACCTAAAGTGAAGAAGTCATTGAAAGTGTATTTGCCATTTCTAGCCCTTGACTCAGCTTCCTGATTTGGCCAGCAGCTGGAAGGATGTTAATCCGAGGGTATGAGAAAGGAAGTGATAAAACAATACACTCCAAGCTCTGGCCTCTGCGTGCTCACAGAAAATGAATTTTGAACCCACTGCAGACAACTGGATGCAGCATGTAAAATAAAAACTGGGGTTTGTTCTTTTATTAAAAGAAAGGAGAAGAAAATTGCTCAGCACAAGAAACAAACCTGTGCCTTCAGCAGCTTCCTCTTCCATCCTCCTCTCCCCATCAGCACTCCCTCAAAATTCCAATTAGCCTGTGGTTACTTCCTAATCACATCTTCATTCTTCCTGTCATGAGTGGCATGACCTGTGGTCAACCAACACTTCTGTTTCTCCTGCCCAGCTAGGGCACATGTGGAACCACCAAAGATGAGAAGGGCTTCAGAAATGCTGACAAAATCCATGTTGACATAAATGCTGCAACATGAAATTCAGAAAGTAACATGTTCCCATACAGACACACACCTGAAAGGAACTGGCAAGTACCCAGGAGACTGCTGTTATGACAGTGAATTCAGGAATAGAGGACATGCTGGTTTTACCATTTAGGAGTTTGGTTTTCAGAAAAGAAGAATGGTAGCAACTTTTTCAAAAAACCCCCATCAAGTTACCAGAAATTTTAGGACACTAAAGGTATAAAATACAAATTCTATCCCAACGAACCTCCTCATGCAGGTTAAATACCTGAAGCTGACAGTCTGTTCCTGGACTACTTTTCTATGTTCAGTTTTCTCCTTAGAAGTGAACATGAATTTTAGAAGTAAACATACTAAATGTACAACATCAAATCATTGCTAGAACAATTTAAGCAGTAAATGAGGTTGCCATGGAAATGTGACTTTCGTGGTCCTCAAACTCCCATGTATGAAAACCGATTACTCATGATAAATGTATCATGCAGAGCCCATTTATGATGCTTTAGCATCTATGACAAAGAAAAAAAAGATAACAGCCTTTTCCTCCAAGTACGTGATTTAATCTGCTTCAGTGTAACTGAAGGCCTGCAACACGACAGCTAAAGAAGTTTCTGTTAATGACAGCTAACTACCAAGATCTCATTTCAAAGTCTTTTTCCAGTGCAGAGTCCTAAGAGCACAGAATGACAGAATTAATTAAAAATATAACATAAGTGATAAATACTATTCAAGTACATACAATGTGTAACAGTAATACAGAATAGCACTTGATTCTCACATTAGTTCTGCTTAGTTCACAAGAGCTTAGTGTAAACTATAACATTTTTGTGTAATGGTGGTGTACATGCTCATGGGGATACACTCTGCAGATCTAACTAAAATTGAGGGGGTTTTAAGCCAAAGTGGCAAAAAGGTGAGGTAGTAGCACTATCCCTTTCAGTATCATGAGAGATTGGTTAAATTCAGTGTGAAACCATATCCAAAACAGATTGAGTGGAAAGAAAGTTAGGTTTTTGTTCTGTTTCTAACCTGTCTACAAAGTAGAACCTCATCTAAAAATTACTACCATGGCACTACTGAGCTCCAATTCTCAGCTGCAGAAGTGAGATGGACTTTTTTTCAGACTGTCAAAAGCCACATAAAGGAGACTTCCTCCCAACATCCTAACCAGTGACACAAGTAACACACATATCCCATGAGGTGAAGAAATGATCCTGTTTTCAATTCCATGTTATCCCAAATACTATCATCCCACAAGGGCTCAAAGGACTCTTCTCTCCCATCCACATCTTCAACTCTCTTTTTTAATCTATCAACACAAGATCCCTCACCATCATTTATTCTGCTTATTCAGAATATTAAAAGATCATACCCAGGAACAAGTCATGCTGCTGCTGCTTTAAAAAGAAGTAAAGCGCTACAGGAAGATCCCAGAAATGAAGAGAATATTGTTTCATGGGTGCCAGTTCTGTGGTAGACTGAGAAGTTAAAATACCAGGACATAATTATGGCATCACAAAAATGCTCTGTGGAGTCACTCCAGGCAAAAAGAAGCAACAGTTGCCTTGTTCGTATGCCAATAACCAAAATTCAGGCTGAGGTGAAGCATATGCCTTCTTATTAACATTAAAAAAGCTTACTTCAGGTTCTCCATACTTTGCAAAATGCATTTTGCTAGGTTACAGTAAACATTCTGCAGTATTTGGCCCTGACTGTAACATTTTTACTTCATCTAGACATTAATTTCACATGAAGCTCCTATGTGTCAGCTACAGGAAAACAGACTATTCGCATAAGGCCATATGTATCCAAACAGTAATGTGTAAACTACTAAACTACTGAAATAGTTTTTCAGAAAAGGTGTTTCTCATTTTGGGTGGGTTCTCCATGCTACTATACATTTAAGGTGGATATTGAGACTTCATACAGCACATGGCAGGATTCACAATGAATTTGAGAAGAAGCTGCTGGAATCTAGGAAAGAGGAACAAGAAACTCATAAAACTCTAATTTTGCCTTCCATAACTTATCTTACTCAAGTCAGCATGAAGAGAGCAGTGCTTCAGTATTGCACAGCTGAGAAGTCATTAATGCACAGAAGCAGCAGTGGATATTTTAACAGTGGGTGGCTTTCAAAATTAGCTGCCAAGTGGATCTGACAGGTGTAAAGCCCAGCTGCTCCTCCTGCCATCACAAGAAAAACATCGAGCAGTTGCTTGAGTGGAAGTCTGCTGGCACAGCTTTCCTCATTCTGGACGGCCACAGTTCAGATGGAGGACAAGTACCATGCTGACATCCCTCCCTCACTACACAGCCTCTCAACAGGTGTAGGTCAGGAGACTGCTTTATTACATGTTTCTAACAAATAGAGAAAAATACTCTATTTGTGTGTATATCTCTATATACACACATCTATAAATACATACCCAGACACATATAAAATGTATATGTTTGTAAGTCATAATTTATATAAATAGTAACGAACAGACTGAGTGACCAGACCGCTGGAGATACACAAAAAGCCCTGCAAGCATTCAGTGATTCCCCCAAAGCCCAAGCTCTGGAAGCTGAATTTCCAAAATGCTGTGCTGAAATAGCCCACTGCATCCACATGCCTACATTCTGCTCACCACTATCTCTAAAGTTGAGCTGATCCTTCTAAGTTCACTGAAGAAATTCAGATGATCTAGAGAGCTACAAAGCAATTTGCTTTCTTCAGCACAAATGAAACATTTGTTCTCATAAATGCTATGAGAAAAAAAATTAAAAATCAAAAATCCAAACCTTAGGATGTAACACCCAGCCAATTCCAGAGGATCCAGCATAGCTCTTTGCTTTTATACCTGATGAAGCTGTGGAGTAGGGTCAACACTGAAGCTGGAAATGCAAATGTAGTTCAACTACACTAACTTTGAAACAGGTGACTAGGGTATAAACAGTAGTATAACCATATAATGAATCAATACAAGTTTCAGCATCAGTTATAAAATCAATGTGCAAGCAGTCATCCTGCACCCTACAACTGTGGCTGTCCTGCTTCAACTGCATAGCTTGAATATCAAACCTCAGGAAGCTTTCTATCTATCACTTCCAGAAACACATACAAATTATTACGAGCATTTCATTGCTACCTGTATTTTGACCAGGTGTGAGCGACAGAAACACATTCAATTGTGAGAACTGCATAGTGCTGTAGCCGAAGGACACTAAGCAATATCTAGTTACTTAATCTGTATAATCCTTGGAGAACAAGAAGTGCTTTAACAGCAGGAGAGTACAGAGACCTCCAGGATGCTGTGGCATACTAAAGCAGCTTTCCCTGGAGTAGCTGCCAAAATGGCAACTCCCAGTCTCAAATGATCAAAATGACCTGTGCTTACTGTTATTTTAAGGGTAAAATCTAGAAATATTTTGCTTGGAATTCTAGCACTCTTGTAAATGAACTTGACATTAAAAACAATTCCTAGCACAGCACTTAACTACAAAAAACTTTTTATGTATTTTATACATGGAAGTATGCTTTTACAAAACCAAGTCCTTTCAAATAAAAAGGACCTCCATTGCTTAGAAGTGCAAGTTTAACAAGAATAGAGTAAAAATCAAAAATTAAGTACAAGCTTGCCGTTAGCCAATCCTTGAGACAAAAGACATTGGAAGGAACAATGCAGTAGTGTAAAGTGCACAGAAAGTATAACAAAGTCAGCACTGCAGTGAGGTGTTCCACTCTGTCACTTATTTCCAGAGTGGGAAGCCACAGGACAACATCCATATTTCACAACGGAGGATCTGGGGAGGCAGATTTCAGTTTATTACTGTTCATTTGGGGCATGTCCTGGGAAGGTAATGGCCTCTGCTTAGAGGGCTACATGGAAAGCAGTGGCTCCCAGTAAGCAGTAGTTTAAGAAAAGCAAGTGCCAAAGTACACAGACGGGATGTGGTACCGCTTGAGATGTTTATGTTCTGTGGGAATATTACGGTAATGTTCTCTCCAGCAAAGTAATCTTTGAACCATCTCCAAGTGCTGTTTCTGCATGTTACTGTCTTTCACAATGCAGCAAAAATCAGGTCATTTATGCTCTGCTGAGTCAGTTACTTAAATTTTCCTCTTCCCCATGCTCTAAAGTGTCTTAAATCTTTTCCAAGAAGCTGACAGTTTCCAAGCATTTTCTCCTGTTGTATATATCTCATCTTTACCCCAGATTAGCAAGGTATACAAGCACTAGAATTCTGATGCAGGGAATGGAGAAGCTGAAAACATCCACTAGTAGTGGATTCCCTCAAACTGGAAATATCCTCAAAGTTTTTACTTATTTTTAGGACTTGGGAGACTGAGTCTTCTCTCTGCCTTGCTTTCTACGTACACAGTAATCCTTTGTGAACTTATTTCTTTTTACTGCTAGAGTATTTTGAATCTCTGCTGAGGATTTTAGTGCAGAATCTAGCAGTGTATACTTCTTTTTCATTGTGCAGAGGGAGGAGAACAGGAGAACTCAACATGCTGGGGGGGAACGTTAGCAATATCTACAGAAAAGTCTGATCCATGGAACAACGCAAAAGAAAAACTTACCTCAGAAATGCTAAAATTTGACCATCAAGACAAGGAAGAAAACAAATCCTTGAGAGAGTGAAAAAGTGGTAACACATCACAGTATAAACAGAAATGACAAAGGGACCTGTTTACTTTCCATCATCATGCCAAAAATAAAGAATTCAATTTGTCTCAAGAATCTCTGGAAGCTCAATAGAAGCTTGTTCACTCTGTACACTTTCTTTAAACACGACACAAATGCCAATAAACTGGCACTCTGTAAATATTTGCTTTATAATCTACCACAATCAAGCCAGCTGAAGCAGAATGCAGTGAAGTGAAAGGATTCTGCAACTGACAGCTGGTACAGAGGGGCAGGAAGGGAGGGGGGAAAAGGCTACATAAGGTCAGAGGACAAGTCTATCCTCCACGTGTCCTTCTACTCTTATACTTTACAACCGAGTACCTTAACATGCAGTCAGCACATGAACATATGGGCTCATTCACATCTAACCGGAACAAACACATCCACTACTACCCAGAACAAATCTCATCTCATTCTCCTGCAAGATGACCTCCTCATGAGCATGATGGTCAGACTGAAGGCCCACAGTTCCACAGGTGCCACTGGCAGTGTCCACCCTAAACCAGCTTCAGATTCTCACACTGGAAAAGAGTTAGTCTTTGCCAGTGAAGATCCACTCTTTGTCCCTGGTTTTGTTATAAACCTGGCTAAAACTCTTGCAGATCCCTGGACGGAGTCCCAGGAAAGATTGTTTTCAAGCCACTGGTTTAGCAATGACTTCACTTGTTCCAAGAAAGAGAGACAGGCAAACAGACATATACTATTTTTTACTGCAGGGGAGTGACTGAGATGCTCCTGCAGCTACCCTACTTTAGCAGAAAAGCATATTCAGGATCTCCTCATGAAACATTTTGGTGTGTATACACACACATACTCTTCAGAAATATACAGTTGTAAGAGAGCCAGTTTTTGCACCGAAACTGGGAGTGATAGAGTTGCTGCAGATCTTTGTAATTGCTGAGACCATAGGGCAAATCTGTTGGTTTGACAAGGTGGGTACTGTAAAGCTAACAAAGCATTGTCTCCATATGCAAATCAACAGAGAATTAATATGGATTCTTCTCCTTTATTATATATGAATTCATACTGAATTCACAAGCAGCACTGTTTCATTTCTAGGTATAACAACAGGCAACACATACTTTACAAAACAAACCATCCCCAGTAGAACACATGAAAGCCCTGACCATCATCCATGTCTGTACGTAATGTACCCAGGCACCCAGCTTTCGCTGCCAGCTATGTGTATCCCCAGTCCTGTTTTGCACTATATTAGACTGACTCAAACCGTTTTCTCCTTTGACATCTACCCTGCACAAAACTGCCATTTTCTTCCAAAAGGAAAAGATCAAAATAAGATAATATTTTTCTTTCTCCTGTCCTAGAATAGTCTCTTCCTCTCTTGCTGCAAATACAGAAGTTTCTCATGTGTGCTCCCATACAGTGCATTCACTTTTCTCTATCTCTAATTCCAATCCTTTTCTTTACAATCTCTCGTATTCTCCTAGGTCCTTTTCCTGAAAGTACAATCTTGACCTAATCTATCTATGTCAAACTTCTTTAATCTTAATTGCGCTTTCAATTACAATTCTTTCCTTATTTTCTTTCCAAGATGATGGAACATGCCCCTTAAAATGCCTTAAATTTCTTTTTCATGTCTATGAAATTTTCAATTCAGCACATTATTGAAGTTTCCAAAACCCTCTTCCCAAACAAAATTACTAGGAAAAATCACTCAAGTCCATACCTTCCTATGCCTTAAACATATAATGATGATGCTGTTAGTGAACTGCCAAGTTTCTACTATGGTGTCCTCTCCTACTTAGTCTATCACCTTAAACTTTTCTTCCATATTATTCTATTATTCTCTAAAATGTCTCTAGTGGCTTCTGTCCCTAGACCTCTCTTTTTCTACCTCTACACTTTATTTCTAGATATTTTAATAGGCAGTTAGAGAGATAATAATCAAATTCAAACTGATAACTCAGAGAAGCATTCCATTCTGTCCACATCATAACCTTGGCTCAGATTTGTCACTGCCCCAAACACTTTCTTCCATTACTCTTCTTGGGTGCTGGGGGGATACCACCATAGTGCTAAGACTTCAGAATGAACTGTATCACAGGCATGATTTTATCACCGATTTCTAGTACTCAAACTATTTCTGCATCAGAGAGATTTACTCCCCCTAAAATACAACTATTCTTAATCATCTACATATCAAAAATTTCTATCCATCATCTCAATTGCTTCAAAGTTGTTTCCTGAGGAATTAAAAACATGTATTTTGCTTTACTTCAGAAGTACTGGTAATTCTTCCAGCCCACCACTTGGTGCCCATTACTCCCCTCTTTTTGTATCTTTGTGACACACACTCTCCCTTGTTTACCAAACTAAGATGATGCCTTCAATTTCAACACTTTATCTAGGCTACTTTTCTTAATCCCTTAACATGGAAGGACACACCACTCATTTTCACTACCTACATTTTTTAAAGTTTTCAAAATCCATACTTATATTTTTTTCCCTATACTACCCCTTTGGCCAATAAGTTTTCTTCTGCATTGGCATCTGTAAAGCATCTCCATTACTTGAGGTAAGCAACAAGCATTGCTAAGCAAAACACTCTGTTCCCTAATTTCTAGGCTACATTTATTCTGACATCACTTATCACCATTGATAGTCTTGTCTTCCATGCTTGTAACAGCCCACATGTAGGGTAATTTCCAGTTACACCAGTCAGCTCAGCAGCCAAGAAGTTCTCCGCTCTTTTCAGAAAATCACCTCAGAAGAAGGAAAAGCATTTGATTACAGCATGAACAAGCTGAGGCACTACACTTCCTCTCTTGCACAGTGGCCCAGAAACAGGTATCTAATCAACCTCATCAGAGTGATCCTGATAGGATGAAGCACGTTGCTGCCAGTAGGACTCTAGGTTCATCTACAGTCAACTTTTCACCTTCAGCATGAGTAAGGCAGGAATACTACTAAAAGAAAAGATAATCTCATGAGAGAAACTGAATTCAGGAGATAATCTATCCCTCCTCTGTTACCAAGTTTCTAAACAAGGAGAAAGAGGCAATACTTCTCATTTCCTCACTTTCTCAGTACCTGACATAAGAGTCTAAAATCTTAAAGCACAGCCACACGAGGTCATTGGGTGCTGTGCTTTTAGTAACAGCTACACCGAAGGCATTTAAAAACAGCAAACTTTTGTGACCAACTTGCATTCTAGCAATTTCACCTGTAAGTGGAGATTACATTGCATCACACAATTGAGTAATAAAAGAAATCAGTAATTGTGAAATACACACATACTAGACTGATGACTGTCCATAGAAAGCCCCACAGGAAATTACTTCTGATCAGGTTTGAATACCATACAGTAAATACAGAGTATGTTGATCAAAGAAGAGAAGATGGTGATAACCATCTAAAAAACCCAAGCACTTACCACTTGAAGTGCTGGGGCCTGGGTTGTGGGCCCCAAGTTGGAACTGACCTATGGATGAGTCACAACCCAGCAGTATGTTTTGTTCCCCAAGGCCCCAGAGGCAGAACCTGGCCCACCTGTGTGAGGCCCTGCCTCCCCCCAGGTGATCATGGTTGGGGTGATAAGTAAGGCTAGAGATATATTAACCAGGAACCCAACCAGTCTGAGAAGAAGCAGGAACTGAACCAGTTGGAAAGAAGAAGCAACAAGAAGCTGATCAGTTGGAAGAGAGTTCCTATTGGGGCCAGTCGGAGGAGCTTCTTGTTGGGGGCAGCTTGCTGAGCTCTCTCTCAGTGGTGTTAGAACTATTACATAAAATATACTTAAAGATTGCTTTGTTGCATAAATTTTAACATCCAAAATAAAGCTGCACCAGAAATTCTTATTTTTGAATTTAATATGAAGACAAGATAGTCAAGTATATGAATGAATTTTTTTTCGATGTAGATTGCATACATGGGAAAGATTGAGACTTTTCTAACAAACAACAAACCTTTGTACAGATCATCCACTACACCAGAGTGTTCAGATAGTCTGGAAACAAAACCCCAAAGTATTAAGGCAATTTGAATACTCACCGTGTTTCCCAAGGTCTGGCATTCTCAGTGCAGCTATTGAGAACTTTGGGAGTTCTCTATGAAAGAATCTGTTCTAACTAGATTTAATATCCTGTACCTGCACTTTCCCTCAAATATGGGTTTTCTGGAATGGATAACTAGAGGGTTTGACTCAGAAAACAACTGCTAGAACATCTGCAGGCAGGCCAAGTACAAATGCTGAGAACTTGCCATCTTCAACATCTGGAAACTGTGACCCAACAAGCTATTTGAGCCCCAGTTAGGACTACATGATTTCAACTTTTTAATTTTAAAAGTATGAAGTAGATCTTTTGCAAAGCTTCCTTCTCAAAATGTAAACATTAAACAAGAATTAAAAAATTGAAATGATGGAGATAGAACAACAACAAAAAGTTTCTGCCTTCTGCTGGACCAGCACAGGTTTTAAAAAGTGTCTACTGATAGGAAGGTATAACCAAAATACTTCTGCGCATGAGTAAATAGACATACTTAAGACTCAGGATCAGCAGCCAGACTAGAATACTTTATAGAAATACAACCCTTCTAAACCCAAGAAGGATCTCTATCCTCTAAGGCAAGATTAAAAGCATGTAAAATAGCAGAGTACTTAAATACTAAGTTCTAAGATGCTAAAAGATTTTAAAATACCCATCTCAAGCAAGGAGAGATGGGTGATTTCAAAGAGCAAACAACATGACTCCCTAAAACTAAAAATTCTTGCTCAAAGATATACAAATGTGGAACAGAAAATTTGCCAGTACAAGCAAATATATGAAACGGCCTGTACATCCAGAAAGTTAGCTTGTTGTACTCAAGCACATTAGCACAAACATACAAGGTGAGTCAAGTAAGAATACTAACTGCAGAGGAGGTATGTCCATCCTAAACTATCTATGCATCTCTTCCACAATTATGCTTTCTTGAACAGTCTGCTTCATGACCTTCAGCATGGCTGTTCCAACCACAGCTTCAGAAAAATAATAATGCAAATACATTTCAGAAAGTCCATCAAGTGCTCAGAGATGAGAATACAAAGCCAATAAATGAAACACAGATACAGCTAAAGTTGGGAGGGTGGGGGGAATCATTACAACTACAAATTTTTAAAAACTCAAGACTGAAGTTACAGATACTAAGCTTAATATGAAATATATCTAAGACTTCCCTTCTTTAGCATTTTGACAAATCTATTGGAGCTCACTTTCACCTGTCAGTCTGTGAGAAATCTTCCCCAACTCTTCACAAAGGAAAAACATCCAATATAGGAGGTTCCTGAAATCTCCTACCTATTTGGTTCTTCTGAAGACTTTGACAGCACTACTAGTTTCTTTAGAGAAAAAGGCATGTCAAAACCAGACAATCTCCTCTCAGTTCTCTCAGCAGCTTTAATGTTTGGGCATCAATCCAGAAAGAACAAGAGTCACAAGTATCACCTCATAAACCAGGCAAGCAATTATCACTTACTTAACTGATCTTTGCTCACTTTTCTCATCTTTCTGAACCTGAATTCTAGAAACACTCAAATCCCACAAAAGGTATCACAAGCTTAAGGATTTATTTTTCATCTTTGTTTCAATCCTCCAAAGAGCAGAAAGATGTGCTGCTGATAAGCTGGTATTTGTAAGATGCACCATTAGTTCTATTAAGTCACTCAGACTAGTTTGGAACTGCTCTAAGTTGATTTGAAAAGGAAGATGAGTGACTTAATCATATCGCTCCCACCCTTTCAATACAAACGTGCTTTGCTAGTATTTTCTTATCCTTTTCTTACCTTCCTTCCCCTCCATGCTCATTACTTTCCACCACCACTTAAGTAACCTAGACGGTTTCCTAAGAAGGACAGAATTAAAGAGATTAAAATAGTTTAGTAAATGCAATTGCTCAAGTATCTTACCAATGCAGGCCATTGAATTTGTTTGATCTTTGATCCCTGAGTCTGGCCTGGGTCCTTTCTTTTCGCCCAGACCAGCTGGTACTCCACCAAGAAGGTTGCAAAATCTTCATAAACTTTAACCCATTCTCGCTTTTCCCATTCAAGGTCATCAAATTCCACATATACCTGAGGAAATTTAAGAACAGGAAAGGACATAAATTATTACATATACACAGCATATGTGCATGTACATGCACTTCTGAAAGCACACGCGTTAAAATTTAACACAAGTGCTTAACATTACGCATTTTAATGTTATGGTATTGAAACTGAAGAATAGGTTCCTGCACCACAGAATAATTTTTTCTTGTCTGCATTTGTGCTGAAGGCAGGAGGTTACATTTGCTAAAACACTGTTAACATTGGCTATTTTATCTCATGAATGAAAAGTATAACACTGAGTATTTACTATCATTTAAGTAACACATACAGCTATTTACATATTAGTAAGTTTTAAGAATACTTTTCCTTCCCCATTGAAATACTTGTCATATCTTACAAACTAACCCAAGAAACACTGTTTCAAGGAAGAAAAAAAAGAAAAAGGAAAATAAAAAAAGACCGGAACCAGAAAGGACATCCTGAGCCTACAGACCTTGCTACTACAAGCAAGCCCAACACACAGCAGATCAGTTTTTTGCCACTTCTGGAATCCTGCTCCTTTGAGGGGAAAACCAACCAACCAACCAACCAACAAAAAACAAACCAAACAAAACCCCACACTTTGTTTCCAGCTACATTAATTTGAAGCCAATTTGCAACTATCTGATCTTCTGCCACTCTTGTCCTGTAGGATATACAGTTCTTCGTGACACGTTCTTAGAGAACAACCATACCCTCCCTCAGCTGCATTCACTAAGCTAAATATGCCAAACCTTCTGTCTCCTCTTGTAAAGGGAGGAGGTAACTCAGAGCCAAAAAGCCATCCGAAAGCTATCTGCGTTAGCAAGCACAAACTCTTCAAAACCCACTAGATTTAAAAATTACAGAATTAATTTATTTCTAAATCAATATCATCAGTTGCTTTCTTTTCAAAATTATGAGAACATTAGTAAGAAAAAACAGTTGACCATTACAAAAAAAAAGCCACTGCTTGTCATTCAAACTGAAGAAGGGAAGATGCTTTGCTACCCTACTGAATTTCAGCTCTTAGCCACAAGGCAATTTCTGAAACTGGAGTTTCTTCCTCTATCTGATTCTGAGAACTTAAATCACCATCACAGAAATATTCTTGTCTTTTTAACTTCGGTTAATTTTAGGCCTGCAACATACTTCCTCATCTAGACTTTCTGTCTCACACTTTCCAAACGTTTACTACATAGTGCTCCTTCTCATCTTGTCCTTCCTTCTGTGAACACAACTTAAATTTGCACCAGGCCACTTCTCATTCCTGTATCAAAATTCATCATCCCAGTTTTTCCCCTCCCATAGATAATTTTTTTAACCCATATTACTCCCATTCTGATCCTACTCTCTCCCTTCTTTTTCCTTTCCCTCTTTGGAGCATTAGATTAAGAAGTTAACTTATGGCAGTCCTTTCTTCTATGACAGCCCATTATTGCATTCCCACTTAAAATCTGTCCAAACAAAAAGGAAGAAAGTCATTTCTCATCCTGTCAAGCTGTGCTCAGTCTATTCACTTTGTTCCACTGTTCTCCTTCCTCACAACCTCCACAAACTGCTCACTACTCCCAACTGTAGCTATCTCACTGCACACTGGACTCCTTTTCATCCACCCCTCTATGAAATACTGACACTCAACTGTCCCTGTCATCGTGCACGCTCATTGTCACTAATATCATATTCACAACCAACTGGTTTTTCCACCTCTTATCTCACATCTCATCTTACTACTCATTTTCCTTCTTGTCTTGATCACTGGGTCAAGGTATAGTGTGCTCTGGGCAGCTGTCCGCATTAAATACTGTTCATTCCTTATTTTCCAATGGCAGAGCTTTCCCTCTGGATTCACCACCTCCACATCTGGAATTTCTGCCATTTGCCTGCTCCACTCCTCCTATATTTCAATTACCCTGGCTGATCACATCTCTGCACCACCTCGTTCATCAGCACAACTACTCTCAGCTTTACCCTTGATCCATTTCATTCCCAGAAACTATCAGAAGACTACCACTAGTCTTTGTGGTGGCAAATCTGCCCTATAGGAATAGTTTGTATATAAAATTATCCTCTCACCCCAATTGTTCATTATTACAGCTATCACCCGTTATTCTAACACAGCAAGCAGAAAACAACAGTAGAAACTTAAACTGACACCTTTCACTTAAAAGCACTTTTAAGTAGCTTAATTTCTGTAAATTAATTTTAAAACACATAATAAAGTTGCAGAATAATAATTTTCCAATGGAAATAGTAAACATGGCAATGCTTTAAAGCACTGGCAGAAAAGCACATTGTATCTCAAATCATCATAGCACCAGTATTTTGTATTTGCAGCTACTCTGAACTCTTCCAAAGAGATATTTAATTCTGCAATTGATCAAATGACAAAATTTAAAGACAACCTTCAGTGACAGTACAGTCAAAAAATCATTGTCTCAAGTCACCTTGTTCCTGGTCCAATCTTCTGCAAATTCAACTCAATTATTCTGGACTGGTCAAATAACTATGTCAATATCTGGAAAGACATTTTCCTTGGGTAGTCTGTAACAGGGAGTAGGAGGTTAAGCACCAGACCTCACACAGCAGCAAACTTAAAAAAAATAGGAGGCAAGGGCAATCAAGTGAATAAATATTTTTGAAAAACACAGATAAGTCTAAACCGGAATTAGCGGTTTAGAAACCGCCACACTAAAACATACTGTATCTTCTGGCACATAGCCAAAACTTGTGGATAACTCTGATACAATCTAGTGTTCGTCTGCAAGTTTTGCACCCTAAATAAACCAAAATCCAGAGCAACAACACTGGGAGTTACTGCTGAGCTATCTGCAGAGTCTCCTGGCACTGTATAATTAGATCTTCAAAGGAGCAGTTCCAAGAAAAGTGGAGAATGGAGCATGGTGCGGAGCCAGTCTGCCATTGCCCAGGACACCATATTCCTCCCCTAGCACGATACACACAGCCTTACTTGGAATTACTCCTGCCAGCTTCCACAACATTCAGGGTTCAACGCCAAAACTATAAACTATCTGCTGGCTTTTCAAAGTTCATTTTTGAAGGGCAGAAACAACACAGAGGGAAAGCAAAGCCCAATCCTTCACCCATTCTCTTTTTTGCTAGGAAATACTTAAATCAGGAAAATCCATTACAATTTTTTCTAAGATAACACTAAAGCCTCTGAAGAGGCTTCCTCTTTCTCTGCACACTGACCTACTGCATAGAGAAGAACAGTATCCCAAGCAGGACAATTTACAAAAGGGAGTAAAAAAGGGTGAGGAGGATGAAAGGAAGCAATCCAGCAACCTATGCCAGTAAAATAAAATGTAGAGCCAAAAGTTAGACACCCTAAGGAATGCAAAGGATGAAAATATTTAATCTTTCTTGCTTCACTGATGAAACTCTGTATAGCAAGAAATTCCACAACATTTGCCTCCCTAAGAATGAATGTTGATTTTGAGATTTTTCAGCCGAATTTTGCTTTCTTGCCTTGTCAGCTATACAGAAGTTTGTGTTCCCAGAGCGGCTGAAGTCTTCTCACCACATATGCATTCACTTTCATAAAAAGGAGAAATTCCCACTGAGATGATATTATATTTATAACTGGCATTAATGTGCTAATTTTGTAACTCACTACTATTTTCCAACAGGAAGCAGCATAAGCTTTTAGTATGCTTTTCCAAGTAAAGCAAACCAACAAATTAATTTCCAATGGAGTCACCCAAACAATTGCAACAAAATATTGAGTTTCAAAGCCAAAATACAACAATCATGGTGAAATTCTCTACATGCAGTGCTGTGATCCAGAGCTTTCCAGTCACTTTTGCTCCAAATAAATATGCCTGACCAAAAAAATTCTGAAACCCTTTAAGATTTCAAGAAAGCAATGTTGACTTCCAGCAAATTTGACTTATAATGTTAAATTGCGTAGTCCATGCACCATCCACTTTCTTGAAAATACCTCAGTGGGCGGATGCTGTAAGTCCCCTATGCTATAGTATATGCGTTGCCCATAGGCTGGTTACTGCTAAAGACAACTGCAGCATTAACAACCCAAAGCCTGATTTCAGTGAGGTTTGTCCTGGCAAGATCTCCAGACGATACAGCTACAAGAATCAATAAAAATTCACATCGTTTTAAGGTAAGGTCATCTCTCATGACAAGGAAATAGAGTTTGAATATATAGTACTTATAAGTACTTACAGTCTATAGTCCAGTGTGCTAAAATGATCCATACGTCTGATTTGTACTAAACAGAATACAAATTCCGTTTTCTCTCCTGAGGGAGTATGGTTTCCTCTTTATCACCTGAAGACTGTTATCAAAATATTTATTTCTAGAAAAAAATCAACCAATTTTTCTTAAGATGTTTTTAATAAGTCAAAGAAAACATTTCTACTTTTGTACCACATCCAATAGTCTTTCATCAACACAAATTTAGCTACTGACTTCAAGGTGAATCCCAGAGCACATATCACTGGGTTTCATTCCTAACTTTTTTACATTAAAAGAGACAGAATATTACACCATATACAATTATAATGCATATATGTAATTTATATGCCATGTAAAAGAGTTGAGAATTCAAAACCTGGGTGCTAAATATTATCCGTAGAATTCAAAAGTCTTACACAACTTAAAAGACAGACCTAAAAGACTAGGGAAGGTGGGGGCCCCCTCAGAAAGGAAACAGGAGAGATGGTGACAAGTGACAGGGAGAAGGTCGAGGTTCTAAATGACTTCTTTACCTCAGTCTTCACTGGCAAGGGCTCCAGCCACACTCCCAGAGTCACAGAAGATGATGGCAGGGGCTGGCAGAAAGAACTGCCCATTGTAAGTGAAGATCAGGTT
>VYZX01005166.1:0-18279 GCA_013401335.1 Brachypteracias leptosomus
TTCCCCATACAGCCCTCATACTATTACTCTTGATTAAAAGAATCCCAGCTCCATTCCAGCTTCCTGGAAACCAGCAGGTTGTTATCTTAGACATAAATTTCTTCTGAGATTTAATCTTATGTGCTCATTGTCCCTGTGCAGGAACAAGTTGTATGTGTCTGAAATTTGTCATCTTTCCTTTTTGTACTAGCTGGTCTAATGACTTTTGTGGAAAGAAGTAGTGTTTTATTTTGTATAGGTCTCTGGGACATTACTGTAGCTAATTTATTAATTACAAAAATGAGTTACAAGGCCCAAGCTATCACAAAGATCCCTCCCATCATGATAATCTGTAAGTTAGCTACTGCTCTTATGCTTCATTTGGAAATGAAATGCCGAAGGATGAGAGAATGAAAAATACTGACAAATCTGGAAGAGCCGGTGGTAACCTGAGAAGTTCTCTGAGAAGGAACCCGAGAAGGTAGCTGGCCTATGAGGTCCTGTGTCAACACACATGTAGCTAGTAAAGAATCTGTATTTAGGAGAAATAAAAACAGAGCTGCAGCATCTCAAAGGCATTTAAGAGAACCCAGTGTGTACTACAGAACAGTGGTCCAGTGGGTGTGCTGCAGCACATCTCTATCAATCAGCAAAAAAGAGTAAGTCCAGATATACCCATGATTCATTCAAATTAGATGGCGATACTGGCTCCTATAACCCATGATGTCCCCACCCTTGTAGACAAGGCCATGTACTTTGGCCTCTAATAGAAACTTCATGTACTTACTAAACAAAAATAAATCTCTTCTCAGCACTCTTAATGTTTGGTATAAGGTATTTGCATCACAATAACATGGGTAGCAATAACATTGAGAAATCAGCACTGCTTTTAACTGCTAAGTCATTGCCCTTTCACAAATCAATAATTCCATATCTTTTCTAAGAGAACGTTTCCCCCAGAGTCCTCAAGGGAATCTTACACGGGGAGATCTTATATGATATTAGGAAGCAAAGACTGTGAGTTGATCAAAGACTTCTATAAAAAAATAATTTGACATCTGGTTTGTGTAGGCAACTCTGGTCTTAGAATCTCATGATTACTGCCAATAGGACTGCTTGGTCCGAGGGCATAATCTTTCCTTTTTTTGCTGCATGGTTCCTCATGCATGACTATTTAAATTCTGTTTGAACACAGGATCAGTTCCATTAACCCAGAACATGGGGTAGTGTGTAGGTATATCTGTATGCTAATCTAATGTGCTGCTTTTCATTAGTGCCATGAGAAATAGAAAGCTGAAGCTGCTTCAGACCGCTGTATTTCTTTAACAACTCGGTTAGAGCATCTGTGTAGATGGTTAAAGCAACCACTAGAAGTTCCAAGTTGTCATGTCAGTGAGTAGACCTGGTACAAGAACAAAATGTTTTCTTTCTTCCCATCCTAAATCTGGAGGAGGTAGCTGACAGTTGAAGTGGTTGCTGCTTCACTGGTTTTGAATGTGACCTGACTGCCACACTTTCCTTTCCACCTTGCACGAAGGACAGACAAAAGTATGTGTAGCTCCTCAGGAGCCCTGCTGGATTACCACTTTGCATGTAACAAAACTGGCATCAATTTCAGTGTGTCTTAATATGAAAAGCTGCAAATGATGGTGGCTCAGAAGCAAATTCAGACTGCTATGAGGCTCCAGCTTTCGGAAAATGGATGAGCAGATAGAAGGCTGGAGGTAGCAATGGCTTGGCCTGTCACACTGCTAAGTCTTGTTTGTCCCTCACTGAACTGGACAAATGTCCACACAGTTAACCCCAGGGAGCCCTCAGCCCATGGCAAAACTAAGGCTTCGGAGTCTCTATGTCGTTTGGGATAGCTGGCTCTCAACAGAGAATCCCAAGCTAGTAGCACTGTGAATATGTGGTCATTACATCACTTTGTTTTTTTCAAGTGACAGTGTGATATCCTTTAAAGCTATTCAAATTATACAAAGAAGCAACTGTTTCCAAAAAATGTCTTAGAATTAAGGTAAGCATTTAATGTCGCAGTGACTCTATGACTCATTTAGTTGGAATCCTCCTACTAGCTGCTCCACAGGTGCAAATAAGGGAATTCCAAAGGCAAGTCAATATTTGGGTCTTGTTTTGTTTAAAACTAACTGGTTTCCAAAACCCCACCTTTATTTTTGGTATGAGTATATGGAAAGAATTTTCAATTTGTTTTGAATCATTTTCAGCTCTGTGGAAAAGACCTGCACAAGTGTTTGGGACTTTTTGATTATGAAAGATGCTTTTGTTGAATGTTATGATTGTTGCTTCAATGTCAAAGACTACTACAAAATATCTGGTGTTATTTCCTTTGAGAGTGGGCTTTTTCTGTAAAGGAGCATTTGATATGTCTAGGTCTTAGTTCAATGTTTTAGTCTTACAATAGAAGTGCAAGGTAATCAAATTATAGACGCTTTATAAGAACATTTACTCTCCTTATGTTTTAGCTCTCCATGGAAGATGATATTTTTATAAGCAGCAACAGAAATACAGACCAACTAAATTGATTTGAAATTAGCATGGTTTTGCAACAGTTTTGTAGAGCTATCTGTTCTGTCTGACAGAAGGTCACCAATTTCACTGTGCCTCAAACCCCTTATTAAAGAACTTAGTACTACTCACCTGCCACAAGCTTGATATAGAAGGAATGAATATTTTTAAGAGCTCAGATGCTGCAGCAGTTGAGGCTGTACAACTTACTTAGGTATAATTTAGCTTATTTAGTGTATCAGAGTCTAATTCTTCAGCACTTGTATCATACTTCCACAATCCATGGAGGAATGGCACTAGTGATATCACATTGCATGTAAGAAGACAATGATAATTTACATTATCATACTTAGCATTTCATTGAGAACCTTGAGTACTTTTCCTGCCTGATTTAAGGAAGTTTACTGTTGGAATATTACACTGCTCAGCAAAATGCCCTAATCACTGTGTTAAAAATTCTAAGTCTTGGGAGTCTGCAGATGATTCAAGCAGTTTTGAGAAGTGCTTTGTGCCAACAGAGCAGGGGCCAGAATTCAGAACCTTAACCCAAGAGCTTTATTTTCCCAAGATATCAGAACCCCAAAGTAAGTACAGCAAATGAAAGGACCTCCTTAATCTGAGTTTGTGAACCAATGAAGCAATGAAGTGAAGTGAAAAGCAGAGAGGTGTGCTGTTTGTTATAACTGATGCAATGACATAGGAAGAGACTTTTCCCCTCACACTTGCCTATTGTCCAGAGACCCTAACTCTGAATACTCCTGGTCAACATGAAACGCTGAATGTTAAAGCTTTTCTCAAGTAGTGCCTTTTCACCCATAAGTAACCATGTTCAGGGAGAGCCACAGTTTGAAGTCTCAGGTAATAAATGTAACCAGATTAAGTGCTCAGTCCCAGTAAAGACTTAAAATAAGAATCAATATTTCAACCAATGTAAAACTTTGTAAGTTAGTTGATGACAGCATTGCTATTCCAACCTATATTGAATAAGGATCTAGCCGCAACAGGTGGTGAAGCTTCCCCCAGCCTTTGAGTTTAAACAGGGATATTTTGCACATTTCCTTTGAAGCAGGCATTTACAGATGCTGCATTCCTCTGTATAAATATGTTTGGTAAATATTCTCATACCAGCAATCCCAGGCCCATTCAGAGCCCTAGTTAATGGCAGAGGAGAGCTATATAGAATCATAGAATTGTTTTGGTTGGAAGAGACCTTTAAGATCAAGTCCAGCCATTAACCCAGCACTGCCAGACCACCATGTCCCTCAGCATCGTATCAGCATGTCTTTTAAATAGCTTCAGGGATGGTGCCTCCACCATTTCCCTGGGCAGCCTGTTCCAGCATTTACAACCCTTTAGTGAATAATTTTTCCCTAATAACCTGTCTAAACTTCCCCTGGTGCAATGTGAGGCCATTTCCTCTTGTCCTATTGCTTGTTACATGGGAGAACAGAGCAACCCACACCTCACTGCAACCTCCTTATAGGTAATTGTGTAGAGTGATAAGCTCTCCTCAGAGCCTCCTTTTCTCCAGGCTAAACAAGCCCAGAGATCCCTCAGCCTCTCCTCAGAAGACTTGTTCTCTAGACCCTTCACCAGCTTTGTTGCCCTTCTTTAGACATACACCACTGGTCCAAGTGCCTCCCAGCAGATTTTTCAGTATTTCAGTGAGAGATTCAAACCATGCCTTCTATAACTGTATGTAACCAGACCTCAAATGAACTCGGTCTTTGCAGTAGCAACAGGCCGTCACATCTACACAGTAGTTCCCTAATCTCCAGAGCTATTCCTACTTCCCAAGATTGCCTGTCCTTATGCTCAGGACACGCACTTTCAAGGCCATCCTCTAAGAGAGTGATCAACAGGAGGTCTTTGCACCTGGCATCAAGCACTCACTCTGCTGTTTTTAAGTTCTCTTAAGGGTAAAGCTTAGTACCTGCCTGCGGGTATAAACAAGGGAAGAAACATTTTTCAGCTTGCTTATTTGATCAATGCTCTTTGCAAACAGGTGATGTATTGTAGGTGCATCTTCTTCAGCTAGGGACAGAAAAGGAGGTTCATTTTTCTGGCTGCTGCTCTCTGAGCCTCCTGAGATAGTGACTTAAAAAAGAAAATAAAACACTGCATTTCCAATGTGATTTATAAACCAAACAAAAACCCAGAGATGCTAAGGGTCTGAATCTGAATACTGAGTGGGAGTAGAGAACAGGATGTAGCTGTCTTTTGGAGCGTAAGTTTTGCGTTCTGGTCAGGGAATATGTTTTGCTCACAGTAGCTTTGTGATTTGTGTAGATCTCAGGGAAACTTGCCAGATCAGAGTTGCATGTGTCACACAATCCTCTTACATTGTTTCTCTAATTATTATGAATTAAGGAAGCAGGCTAATGAGGTTTCGTTTCCTAAGGAATAAATTATTTCACATGTAATCATCATGTTTTAAAATGTTCTTCAGTACCACTAGCTAGACTAAAGCTGGGAGAGCACAAGAAAGCCTGAAAGAATATAAATCTAAAAGCAAGAGCAGGATGGGCATGAAAAATAAACCAAAGCATGAGCCAGTCAACAGCATGGTCACTGTGGTTTGAAAATGGATTTTTTTTTTCCTGCTGAGAAGTGAGGTGCAAATAAAGTTGATTTTGACATTATGTGTTCCTCTGAACCTAAAATGAGACAGGAAGGAGTCACACTTCAGAAACCAAGAAGTTAGGCTTTAAAAGAAGAAAATAATGTGCTCATCTACCTATACCAATGGTTTTTAGTGAATTAGAGAGTAAAAGCAAAGAGGAAACAGGTCTGGAAGAGGCATAGATGTTTCATAATTTGTTAAAAATCCCCAAATATTTCTTGTATAGCATGTAGGAGTGATCAATTAGGTTAGAAGAGTTCATCTATCCCCATTTTCAAGGTCACTAAGCCCTAAAGAAATACTGTGTAGTTTAAAGCATTCACAGGATTCAAAGGTTTGAGATCTAATTATTGATAACCCTTCATATGAGCAACAAGGGTCAGAACTAGTCTTGAACAATTAGTCCATGGTGGTTTTGTTTCTTCTACCAGTCAAAGAGGCTGGAGCTACTGTCCATGCCTGGAACATGAGAATCTGATATTTAAGGACAGTGAAGTCTTTCAAGAACTAAACTAGCAAGAGCAGAATATATAATATGGTTGAAGAGTACTGAGCTTTACGTCATTCTGCTTGTTTCTGCAAACAAGGTCACTGTAGGTGGGTCACCTCTTTTAACCTTGGGAAGGCTATATGCTTGCAACACAGCTTTCTCTTGGCCATGAGGGAAGTGTGAAAAAATAACTATAACGATTAGGTATTGAATGGTAAATCTTGTATCTTCGTGGTCTAAGGAAAAAAAAAACTTTATAATGGAAGCAGGATTACATGTAGGGTGGATTTTGATTCTGCAATGTTCCTTTATAAATCAACACTGGCAGAAGATGAATAATGCTAAAACTTCAAGAGCCTTAACTAAGTGTCAACCAGGCTTAAATAACAAATTCAACTAATTTGTGTAAAATAAGAATTTGTAGTGAGTTAGAAACCCTAAGTTCTGTTATCCACAAAAACATTAAGAAACTGTGTTTACACAGCAAGGGACACTCTTCAAGCAACAATTCCTGTTGAAGGCTTCAGAGCTCCCACATCTCAGCACAAGGAAAAGAGCTGCTCACCTGCTGGTCATATGTAGGAGAAAAACCCCAGAACATGTCCTAAGTTTCTGTGAATCTAGTCCTCATCAGCCACAGCCATGCTGACAGGGGTGGCATTTCCATTCCCAGAGGAGTCTGTTGACCACTTTTCCCTGGCATATGGCATGTCCCTGCCCAGGGCTTCTTTGCTACAAAGCCTTCCCATATAGAACATGTCTTCCAGCAAAATTTCTAAAAATGACTCTCCAAAGCAAAAGCAAACCCACCAAACCCTTGGAGGTTGCTGAATTAATGTAAATATTACACTTCACTCCTGTCATTACTTTGCATCTCTGTGCCTTTATGTTGAAACTTCTTCACTGAAATCTTAGTTAATGCACCAAATCATAGTCAGACTGAGTTTTTCCTGCTGTTGCCAGCCTGAAGAATTTAGTAGTATTAATGATTTAGGGAACTCTCTCTTACCACTTACAGGTCTTAGATGTAACCTGGGTAAATGTTAAACTCTCTTCAATTTACAGTGACACTGCTCAATAGCATGTTCCCAGATGAAAGCATATGAAACACCAAACATCTGTTCATTGCCCAATGAAAGCTAATTGTCAGCCTACAGCACATTGCTACCTTGTCAGCTGACCAGTTAGCACTACTCAGGTGCTTTCGTATCCTGGAAGGTTTAATACCTTGGTTGTTCAGCCACAATAATGTGCAAATACTATTTTGTTGTTACTGGTTTCTATGATTTAAACCAGCACAGGTTATGTGAGCATATTTGTGTGAGTGAAAAGGTGATTTTGTTTCTCATTATGTCATTTGATATTTATTAATTTAATACTGGTTTTGGTAGGTGTACAAGCTGTATGCTTGTACTGTACAGAGCACAAGTTATATAGGTGGTGCTTAGCAAGTAGCAAAGGTAGTGGCTATGGTATGTGTTCTAAGGACTCTGGACCCAATGAATCATTTCCCTTGAGGTTTCCTGCATTTGTGTCCTTATGTTGGATAGGCTACCCTCTCATGTTTCAGGTATGGTGGGCATAAATATCTGGTTAGAACCTTGTTCTGAAACACTGAAATTTCTGTGTTATTCTATGCAATATGTGCTACCATATTTACCATGGCCAAACAGTGTTTGGGACAACCTGGGTAGATAGTTGTTTACTGCTCATATTTCCTCTGTCTCACTTGCTAGACATGTGCGTGGCTAGCTGAAGTACTGCTTAAATTTCTAAAATGGTGGATCTTGGTTTATCAGTGTTGTTCTTGACTGTCTCTCTGATCTTTCCAGCTCCCCTGACCTGATTAAACATGTGATCTAAAAGCTATTGGCTTTGTCCTTTAATTTTACCTAGTAAGCAAAGCATGATGAATGTACTATATTTTAAGCTAGTTAAGGAAAACTGCTCATTTCCTGTGAGAACAGGGAGGAGGACAAGAGGCAATGTGTGCAGACTAACATATAAGGTATTTTGTCTAAACACAAGGTTTTTTCCTGTGAGGGTGGTCAAACACTGGAAGAGTTTGCCAAGACAGCCTGTGGTGCCTCCCTTCTTGGAAATACTCAAACCCAACTGGACGTAGTCCTGAGCTACCTGCTTTAGGTGACTGTGAATAGGCAGGGCGGCTGGACTGCCACCCTCAGCTCATCTCTGGTGCTGATTTAACAAGATTTTTCAGGAATTGGTTCATAGTGAATGAGAAATAAATGTGCTAAACGCTGGTGTACACTGGAGCCCCGAAAAAGCACAGGAGATTCTTTATGCCTGGGGCATAATTGCTCCTAATGCTTCTTCCAGTTTTGGGCTGCATGCTCCCCTGATCCCTCTTTGGCACAGCCTCCAGGTTCATCTTATGCAGACACTCCCCCCTTCCTGCTAATGCTTATACCTGTTCTTTTGCCTTTAGGCGTGCTTTATCTTTTCATTTTTATTCTTTTTTTTCCATGCCCCCTTTCTGCCTTCTCACCACACACACACACAAAAAAATATTGCAAAGCATCTACTGCTTTCTCACTGACCTTCAAGGACTAATTGCAGCCCAAGGGCATCAGTTCATTTGAAAACTGCTCAAACATTTTTTTTCAAATTTCACACAGCCTCCCTAGAAACAGGGTCTTGTAAAGTAAATATTTTCTGGGGTTGTCAATAAGGTGGGAAATATATAACTCATCTAAAAGGGATACTGTTAAACTGCTGCCTGAGTAACCAGCAGTCACCTAGGACACCAGGAGACTTGCTACACTCTCTCTTGCCTAATTTTATTAACTGCACTCAATGAATGGGATGATCTCATTGCAAGCAGCTTTGCTGATTTTTATGTGCCTAATGAGAGTTAACTTTTTTTCAAGATGGTTCTTTCCTTGGAACTAAATCTTGAGGATAAAACTAAGCATCAGTGAACTCAATGGCAGAACTCCCACCAAGTTAATTGGGATCAGGATTCTTAGCATGTTTGAAATACTTTCAACTTTTTAAAGCCTTTTCTAATAGTGTATTGCTTGGAAAAGACTTAGAAGTTCATAGGGAATGTGGATTTTGGTAAAGTGTGATGAAGATTTTAATTACCAGGAAAAAAAGGCAGAAAAGCTTGAAATCTGTGCACAAATCCAGTTTTATTTCAGTTACATTCTTCAGTGGCTATACAGAATACTTTGGAAACTGGACATCAGCGGAATTAAGTATGATTAATCTTACTAAAAACCCAAATCTCTGCCCAATCAGTTTTGAAAATCATTGTGCGTGAAGCATTTCACTGTTCCTATTTAAAACAAGATCTGACAAATGAAATTGTAAAAAACAAAAAGTATAAAATGCACAAAACTATCAAAATGGTCTAGAGCATTAAAACCTAAAAGACTTATTTAAAAAAAAAAATCTACTGTTAGTTGTATCTAGTGTATTACCCATAGGTACAAGTGACTGGAAGCTTAGAAGTTTATATAGTAATTAATTACATTGAGAGCATACATATATTTAGGTCTATTAAGTAGTATCAGATGATGTTTAAAAACCCTATTTCTGATATTCTCAGTGTAGCATCAGAAGTGAAATTAAAAGGAGGCTAGAATCAGAAAACAAACTACTTAATTCTGACAGAAGCCCAAGAAAAGGCATCTAACCTCTGAAGTAGTTCATGGCACTAGTTAGCTTAGTGTCCCATTATCACCATTCACTCAGGGGAAATGCAGGTGGCCTGGAAGCTGCCCTAGTGTACTCCTATGTACAAGGTATGGATCATAGCTGGCTGTCAGCCTTAGCCATGCAAGTCTTCTGTCCCTGGTTAAACATTCAGCAGGTCTTATGTAAAGGCAAGCTGGTGCTTCTCAGTTGTTCTCCTGCGGCACTGCTGTCACCTAGAAGAAAAGAGGAGAGGTTGCTGGTGTAAGGAAAGAGACAGTCACTTCCTACTTCATATCCTCAACACGGGCCATTATTCCCAGAATAGCTGAACACCTTAAAATACCTAGTGCATTTATTTTCAGTACTCCTGTCAGAGTGACACAGAGGGCACCGTGCACCTGACAAAATCACCCTGTCCATTGGCTCTGTGAGACCACAAGCAAGTCCATGGCCAAAGAGACAGCTGAGGAGTGCTTCCTCCTTCAGGCTATCTTCTCTCCCCGATACTCTGTTCTACTTCATTTTGACAGAAACAGCTTGAAAGTCCAGCTTGGAAGACAGGCTGCAAAGAGAAAACCCCTCCCCCAGCAAAATTCCTGGCAGCAGGAGCTGATGTGCTGTGACACCCAAGACAAAATCACTTTTCCCTCAGTGAATTCTCACATCAGTATTCTCATGCTTTGTACCTGAATGGTGTAAACAGTTATTTCTGCAGGCAAGACCTTGTATGTAATATGTACTATGTAAATTACTAATCCTGTATAGCTTATTATGTATTTACTGAAGACTTAGTTAATTAAGACTTCATCACAGCCAGAAGCTCCTAGGGATTTACCTGTGTGTTTTACCTGCAGAAAAAATTAAGACAATAGAGGAAGCACTATGTGCTTTAGCTAGGCAGATCTTCTCACTCATAAAAAATACACAAGTATACTCTCTTGATATTTTTAACTTATAGCTCTCTGTCTTCCTACAGCATTTTGAGATCTGGTAAGCAGAAGAAAGTTTTATTTTCCTGTCAGTTTTCCAGAAACCCTCACTAAGACCAGAAGATTTTTGTAGCGTGAAGTCATTTCAAGCAGCTGGATGGGCCAGACTCGCTACCACCTTCCCCCTTACTGGAATTCCATTTTCAGGAACTCAATGAAATAGACCAAATGAATAAAATTTATCTCTTTTCTATAAGCCAGATCCAGTATCCCACAAAAGGTATGAACAACTGCCAGATGGTTACAGATCAAGAGTAGGAAAATGGTCCAAACATCTAGTCTCACTTGTTATCTTACGTACTTCATATTCAATAAATACTTAAACCAAAAAGCAAGTGAGCGAACAGTAAATTGTTGCATGAATTTTGTTCAACATTTTTTTCATGTTAATTCCCCTTTACAATTTGAATTATAAATTTGAGTTTACTTTCTCAAGGATCTTTCAAACTCAGGAAGGTCAAATTTTGTTTCAGCTGTTTGGTAAAGTTGTAATTATGTAATGTGACAAGCTTCAAAGAAATAATTTACATGGTATTTGTTGATTATATAACTTTAACAGGATCTTACTAAAGGCTCGCCCTAGGAAACTCCTAAGCACCGAATTTTTGGCTTCAGTGAAAGGTGAAAGTGTTCTGTATCTAACAAAACCAAACAGTCTTTGAACCCTTGTGGCTGAACACCAAGAATCTGTCTTCTCTCCCCGTGTAAGTAGTTATGTTTCCCAATGCATGGAAGAGTGCTAAAAGGAACCCTATTTAAATCTCCCAGGTGTCCTAGCTCAGTACCCCAAAGCTGATCTTAAGTTCTCTTTCCTATTGACATGAAATCTCATGTCCTTGCTCAGGAATGCAGATAACAGCCAGCCAGCCTACCCTCACTCTCAAAGTTTTGGTTTTAAAGAATTAAATTAAATTTATTAAAAAATTCTTTACTGTAAGCTGCAAGTTTTAAAACAACTGACTTGAAATGTGATGCTTTTTGGCAGAACAGTTTAGGCAGGAAATGTTACACATGACTGAAGCTGGCCGAAACAATGTAGCTGCTTCAGTTTTCCATTGACTGGGTTGCACTTACCATCATTTGCTGTCTGAAGAGGCTTAGCTAGTAGCAAAATTCTTATTAACCCTCCTCCCTGCTCTGACCTGATCTCCTGCTGATGAAAGGGAGGCAAGCTACAAAGCAGAGAGCTCCACACAAGGAAAGGGCAAATCAAACAGCATTTGTAAACAAGTTTTATGCTGTTTCTAGACTGGGATTTTCTGGTAAAGGTGGGGCTGCTGGACCTGGGCAGGTGAGAGGACAGCCCCTCACAAGGGCTCAGAGCCCAGAGCCGGGCAGGGAGCATGATATCTCGTACTTACGCAGTGAGTCCTTTCTCCATACTGGCTGTAGAAGGTCATCTTGACTTTGTGCTTGTGTCCAGTCCTCTGATCAAAGGTGTTACAGCTGTCGAAGGGTGGACTGTACAAATGCAGGCTAACAGCAGTCTCTGTATGGCTAATGTTCTCCACACGGTGCAGGCCAATGGAATCTACACCAGCAAGGGCATGAAATGAGAGGTTGTGTTAGCGAGAAGATTTAATGAGATCTCTGATGCTTGGGAAAATGCTTTCTATACCAAAACTGATAAGGAAGGCAGTTAGGCATGCCCACACTTCTATGGGCAGTGAGTAACTCAGTACAGGGATTTTGACTCCTATTCTCTAGCACAGGATGATACACTGGTAATTCAAAATACATTACTGCATTCCACACTTCATGTAACTTCTGGATTATCTGCTACAGGATAAAAGCCAATAAAAATTCAGAGAAACTTAAGGACGGGTATGCTGCCAGTAACTTCCAAACTACCATCCCCAAAGGACTTTGAAGTTACTCTTCTAGGAGATGCTGTTGTTATAGATGCTCCAGAAACAGGAAGGTTTGTGTTTCTATAAATTAGCAAGACATCTTACAGGGAAAAAGTTTTTGTATTGTTAATTTTTAGCCCAGTAGCAAGGATATTAATCGCATTAAAAGTCAGCTATGTGTATTTGGGGCATGGGTTTATGGACAGAGATATAGTTGTCTTCTACTGCAGGCATCTGTTTCCTAATTAATCCTTCCAGTTTATTAGTTTGGATAATAGGCTTTTAATTTGTCTGCTCTTTTGACTAAGGTAACAAATTAGTAGTGACTGGCATACTTTCAGCCTTGACTGAATAGTAAGCATAATTGAACACGTAATCAAACAAGGCACTGTCTGTTGCGTGGTTGTGAATGAAGTAATGGCCTTCTCTGTGGCGGGGGAGCAGGAATCAAGCTGTTTTGTAAAAATGTAAGGTATGAAGAATCACATACACAAAACAAGCCATTTGCATTCTACACTAAGTGGAGTTTTTGAGTTGCTTAAAAGAGACCTTGAATTTTAAAATTTATGACCTTACTGTAAAAACAACTCAGGCCTTTGTACTTGATTAATATGTTATATAACACCTAGACCTGTATTGTGCAATGTAGGCATGATACCTTGAGAATCAGGAGTACACTCTTAACTCTGATAAATTTGAAGTGTAAGCCCTAAGTGTTGTTAACATAGTTTATCTCAGTAGAGGACCTGGTGGAAAAATGTCCTAAATCTGTGCTCATCTAATGGGAGACTCAAATAAACACTTTTTTCGTGAGTTCTAACCTTGAAAATAAAATACAAGAGCAACCAAGAAGCATGCAATAAAAACATAAAGGTTGCTCACTATTGAAGTAATTAGAGCAGTCATCACAACGACAGTGTTTTCCTTCTACTTGTTTTACCTGTTTCTTTTAAGCCAAACCATCTGTTATGAAACGTGGCAGAGATCCAAACAGCCTCAGAGAACTGGATACCAAATTTGTTTAAAACAACGAAAGAAGCTTTGGATCAGATGCACACAGGGCACAGTTGCTTGCATCAGAAAGAACTGCACAGGTAGGAAAGCGTGACCGAGTCTGAGAACCCATGTCCCTGGCATGAGAACCTCAGCAGACATGTCAAGCTCCCTCTTGCATTGCCTGTCGTATGGATTTCATGTTTTCTCCTACTGTGGCATACCTTCAACAGAGGGCTGCAGAACACTACTCTTACTTCCTCAATCCCCTCACCCTGGCTTAGTCCATAACCCAACATGAGGCTCCCTCCAACTAGGGCGTTCCCAAGCTCAGCTTCATAAGGTGTGTGCTCCAGTTTTTAACTCATTGCACAAAAGGCAGATGGCCCTTTTCTCTGACACTTTGCCTTTGTTCTGCTGAACTCATTACTGTTCAGCATGATGTGCAATGTCTTTCCCAGTATCAGAATATGTTACATCCAACCAGCCACTTCTGGATGGCCTCCAGTGTAGCACAAGGTGGTGATAGTTACAGATACGTATAATGGCATGGATTTAGATACCTAAGGAGCCTTACTAGTTAGCATCTGTGAAGCCAGGCAATGTTTGGTAGATTGAGTAGACTTTTCAGTCCTTCTGATGTTGCACTTCAGCACTACGGTCTTTTGTTGATTTAGAGAAGTAGCACTGAGGATTGGGGCCTCTGCTCCCAGCTGGTCAGTTTATTCCATAGACAGCTTTTACTGTGCCTCTTTACCTAAAATTTCCATGGCTGAACAAAAGGATTATTCCTTTGAAAAAAATTAAGGTGAAGCTATTTAAACTTTGGTTCCCTTATTCACCACAAAATACTATTCAAGGTCTATGTTTACAAGCCATTTCTGACAGTCATTAGGGACACAATGTTGAAGGCTGCTTTGTTTAGAGGAGATACTCTCCATAATTAAGTATCAAGCAATTGCTGCAATGTCTTAAAAGTAAGTTAAAAGGACATTTTTTGTTGCATGTTTTACTGAATCTAAATGCAGGCTTGTGCATAGTCATTAGTATTTTACTGTTAAAGGTATAAGACTAGAGAACAGATGAACTTTTCTGATAAAGATAAGACTCCTGGATGGCTAGTTTTCAAAACAAGCTTAATAGCTTACCATTAATGTAGGCACACTGATTTTCCCTCAAAACTCGTTCTGATTTCTTAGTCATTTCACCATTCTCTTTCTTCTCAGGCCATTCAAACAGAGTCTCCTTTAGATTTCCCTGGAGGATCTTCATAAAGCAGTGTGAGTCAGTGTGATCATGGATGCTGCTATATATGTAAAAAGAACAACCAAGCTCAGTGTGATATGCATATTTACAGTACAACAAACAGGACAGATAGCATAGCACATTGTATCTGGACATAGCCCAAGAATGAAATGCCACTGCACATGGATCACGCACAAAAGTGTTAGGAAAGTGACTAAGGTATACCTACTTAAAACTGCTGCTTAGAAATGTGTTAAGATAACCTCACATACAGCAGACATGAAGAAGAGTCAGATATTGATCAACTTATGACTTCGCCACAGAGAAATACAAAGGCATTCTGGAGGATGAAGGAGGATGGAAAAATTCTTCAGAACACAAAACCTTCTGTGGGCCAAGAAACAAAATACTGCTTTTCACAGTGACCCCTGGCAGAGGCTGGTATAAACTTGCAAGTATACCTGATATTTGCAGATCCACCATGCTCGCCCCTGAAACATGGGCAAATGAGCTACTTATGCTTAATTTCTCTCTCTCTTTGCTGCTGGGGTGCACAGGCATTTGTTGAAGAAAAAAAAGTGTTGTACCTCTCACTCTGATAATACTAAGTACAACCAGCTGCAGTAAGCCATTATTTTCACTAGTTTGGCAAAACATGAACAATTGAGTAGGCTCTGGTATGATTTGTCTGCTTGCTTGATCTGTCTCCTTGTTCCTAAGTATGTTTTAATTGCTATGTTTGGAGACATATGGGCTAGATATATAGTTTAGGTTTGGGTTTTTTGGTTTGTTGGTTTTGTTTTGGGTTGGTTGGTTTGGTTTTTGTTTGTTTTTTAAATAGAGGACTAACTGTTGCAGAAGTCAATAGGATTAGGACAAACTGAGAGCTCTCCACCCATCAGGAAAAAGGGAGAAGGGAGAATCTGACCCTCCTGAAGTCCAGTGATACTGAGTTTCAAAAATGTAACGCTTTGTATGTTACTGTGTTCAGTAAACAAATGTCAGGCTTTCTTATAAACTGAGATGCCAAGAGAGCAAAGCTTGCTCCAGGCACAGAACTGTTCACAAATGCCATGCAGTCATGCTCCTTCCACAAGCCATGAGAACAATCTGATCTTCCTCATGCAGGAAGCAAAAACAATTTGTGGTTGCAGTCTAGTTCTAGCGAATGCTCATCCAACTCAAACACAGTTTGACATAAATTATAGGCTTTGTGGGTATATCCTGGAAGGAGTAGAGGTGGTGGGCTTGGTTCTTACCTCCCTCTGAATATAATGTCATGGCATCCCCTAGGGAACATTGTAAATGTTCAATTGCATTCTCAATTAAAACAAAGAAAAAAATGCTCTGATATCTGCTTACATTTTCTATTTATATGCAAAAGCAATCAGCCAAAACCTGAAAGTTTTGTTATCCCTTGTTTTGTTTTAGCCAACATTTTGTGAAAGACCTTCCAGGGGACAGATCCTGCCGTCACATCTGTAGGACTACACAGCCCAGTGTACAGTTTGTGTAGACAGCACAGAAGGCCACATCAGCTCCGTGGTCCGTTTCGAGGGAGCAGATGAGATACATGAACCTGAAGAGAGCCAAGTACTCCCAGAAAGGGGGTCCCTTCTCACAGCCTGTAGTCCTAACCCAAACCTACTTATCTTGTCACAGAGGTGGGATTTAAACACCACAAGAGAACAACAACTATTTAAACTGCACCAAGTCCTGCTTCTGTAACCAAGTGCTGTATGGGTCTGTTGTATCAGACAGGTTGAACAGGGTCTGTTCAACCTGTCCTGCCCACAGGACCTGCTGTATGTATCTCTGGGATGAAAAAATTCCTGACAAAGGAAGCTTAGATTTGGTAGAAAACCAGAGCAATTTTAAAAGAGTGCTCTAAAAATGTCCATGAGGTAAAAACTGTACAAGGTGCAAAAGATACAGCAAATACTCAGTACTGCTACGCCAACAGGAGCTCTCCACTGCTTAGTTTCCAGGCACTTCCTGATGGCTCATATAGGGATGATTATTTTTCTCTTTTTGTATGACAGTTAAAATATGGTGGCTTTATATCTGTTTGCTAAAATTATAGACTTTGGATACGAACCTGCCATGCCCTTCACCCCAGCACAAGATCATCAAATTGAACTTTCCATTTCCACTGTCCACAAGATTTCTTGTATACCTGAAATACAAAGTGTTTTATAGGCATATCAGTACAGTAAAAAGAAAATTATACAAACAAGTTTATGAAGGAAGGTTGCGACATATAAAAACCCTTTCCATCCTTTTTCTTGAAAGCTGACTTTGACTTCAAAAAATGAAATTGTATTTTTAAGTTTCTTTTTTATTATTATTTTGTAGGAGTTCTTTTTCTAGTAAGAAAATGATGGCCATATTTAATATTTTATAATCGTATTGCTTTTGAATAACTTAAATGATTGGAGTTTGAGGACTGTGAGTCTGGCACTAGAGTGGTAGACAGGGTCAAATCAAAATAGTTACTGAATGAAGTCACTCCAGCAGCTGGCTTATAATTAGAAACAGAGGACTGCAATGAAACAAGAAAAATACATGGTTACATTCTTTTGCAGCTCCTTTTCAGATATTCTTGGCTTTTCTTCTGTTACGCAGCACTCATTTGTACAAAGCCAAAAAACCAAAGAAAGAAGATGTCAGACTTCCCATACATGGCCCGCCTGCTCTGTTTCTGAAAGTTCTACATCTTATACTGTAGCATTTGTGTGTGAATAAAACACCTGTGGGGTAACTTCTGCCAGCATCTACTTATAAACAAAGTTTATCAGAGCAAAATTTCTTAAAAGGATTCTCATGTGCTAACATATAGGTAGCACAGAATGAGCTTGCTTCTAAAGGCTTTTATTGATATTCATGTTCTAGACTATTTACTTGCAGAGCTTTAATAGCAACATCTTACGTTAATTTCCTTCTGCTTTTCTGCAAGCCTTCCCTGAGCTGCTGCTCATCGTGTTCTATTGAAAAGTTCACTAGAGAAGGGACTGGGATTTTGCTATTATGGTGTAAAAGTAATCCAGTACAACCTTCTGACTTCATTTTAGCTTTAATCATGACTATTCACACTTTACTTTGCCAAGTAAAGCAAATATTTATGCCGATGACAGGACACTTCACTCTCACCTAAAAAATGCAAGCAGGGGCACACAGAAAGTGCACTAATATCAACAGAATATTTTAAAATTAATTTTCCCATAAGACCACTCTATTTTACTCAAGATAGGATGCTCTTAAATTCTTTTCGAAGCACAGCATGTATAACAATATGTTCCTCTCACTGCATCCACAACTTGTGCATATAATAGGTAGATACATGTTTGGTATGATGTCAAAACATAAGCAATCAATACTGGCATTTGACTGAACTTTTCAAGTACTGTTATTTTGTACAACTGGTCTGGCTGGCCAAAAAAGAAAAAAAAAAAAGCTGTCATGCATACTTCTAATGTTAACACACTTTGGTTTTCTGCTTCTTAATTCCCTATGTTGTGTTACAAATTTCATTATTTGTTCTGAATGGACAATAGTCAACAGGAGGTGAAAGGAGGCTAAAAAGCTGTCAAGTCGTGCTTTCATGATAGCAAGGAAAAGTTTTGGGGCTGGGTTGTGTTTGTTTGTTTGGCTTTTAAAGGAAGTGCTTAAATAAAATGGATTTATATTGAAATTTAAGACAGGGAAGCCACCAATGGCAGGAATAAATCAGTTGTTAGCAAAGTAGGAGCGACTCAAAACACTAACGGGTATCTTCCTTCCTCGTGGCAAGCCGCAAAATCTCACGACCTGCGCTTCCCCGGGGAGGAAGGCGCGGAGGGGCCCCCAGTAAGGCCGGGAATACACGCACCGGCCCCTCGACAGACACCGGGCACACACCGCTACCGGCTCCCGCGCGCCGCG
>VYZX01005169.1:3237-14136 GCA_013401335.1 Brachypteracias leptosomus
TTAATGAGAGAATGTACAGTTAGCATGAAGCATGTGCTAAATATTTGTACTGTATCTCAGCTAAGTGAGCATACTAAATGCTTCCTTCAGGGTGGCAGATATTTGCTGTTTAGCTTAATTTGCAGTATATATCAAGTTAAACTAAACTGTATTTTTTATGTTGCTTCCATGTGATAAAGTGTGGCTTTTATCACTGAGATGCAACAGAGATGTAGTACACTTCAAGAGGCTGTTTTGTGCTGAAAAAATGTTTAATAACAATAGTACATTGTATTAAACAATTGTTGCATCTTCTCCAAAATGGCATACATTGTTTCACTGCCATGGACATAGAGTTGTCCAAAATAAATCCCATAATAACTTACACACTTTTAGACTGAGTCATGCCTGACATCATCTACAGGGTAGACTTGTCTGAAGTCACAAAACTCCTGCTAGCTTGACCGGGTGAATGCTAGTACATTTTACAGCAGAATTAAGACCAAAATTGATATGCAAGTGCCATACAGTCCTTTATCCTCCACTGATTTGCAAATGGAATCAAAAGGTGATGAGAATTTCTCCATACGTTAAAATACTGTTTCTCCGCTGCACAGTACATTACAATATGCTGGAAGGTATACGGCTTTTGTGAGCATAATATTGCACCACATTTATGTTTCTCAGGAACCCACACTAGAACTAACAGAGATACAAAAAGTGTTAAAATATTTGCAAACTGTGAGAACACATCCAAACCAAACAGCAAAAAAATATGCCTGAAATGTAATTGCTTCTCATTATAAAGGCTTGACCCTGTTCACTGCTGGAGTAGTTTAACAGTAACATGACTGAATACATTGAGTTGTGCTGATGTAAAGTTGATATGACATTATCTTCAGGCATAAGTCTACACTGACTTCCTTTAACTATTTTAGAGCTTTCCATGCTCCCAGGCTAGAAAAAGAAAGATGTAGAAAGGGTTTATATGCAATGAATGTACCTAAAACCCATGGATGGGTTGCCAAGTGATGCACCACTCAGGTAACCGACGCATATATGAATGGATAGGGTAGTAACAGGGCAGACAAGTTCTGACATAATTTATGCAGGTTGTAGAGAGTTTCTAGAAGTAGCTGCTAAAATGACTGACCGCTCTATTGTGTTCACATTTCTAATGTCTGTGCTTAACAACCTTAATGATAAAAATTAATCAGGATGCTCAGTAGGGATTCTTTTTAAGTTCAGACAAATGTCTTATACCTGCCTATTCCCTTGGGTCTGCTCCTAGTGTGTCAGCTGCAATAGGGCTGCCTGGATGACCGACTCAAAAGCTTTCATCCCATAAGTATGGCAATTCATTCCCTCCTACATAAAGAGCATTAGGAAACTCTTAAGCTGTCTCTTTAGGAAATACTTGCTAGCACAAAGTGGTAGAAAACAAAATATGTGCCTATGGCAGCAAAATGGAATCCCTTGTGACCCAATGCAAAATTGAAGATATTGATTTCTATGTGATTTTTATTTTAAAAACAATATTTAGTTCTGTTATTTGCATAGCCTCAGCAGAGGTCTACTCATAGAGACTTACTGGGTTCCCACATGCAGAGTTTTAAGAACAATGGGGGGGTTTTTTTATAAAATCCAATGTAAATGTGATTGCTAAGTAATCACAATATTTATGGGATATTTCTTACCCATAGTAGAGTACATGTTGAAACTGGGATTTTGATATGATGGGGGATTTTTGATAATAGATTTCCAGAGAAACATTTGATACAGTTAGAATATGTATTGCCTTTTGAAAGCAAAATCTATTCTGAAGTGATTTGCCCAAGAAGTCTATGGCAAGTATTATGCAGAAATAATTATTTATGACTTGACATTGCACTCTTCTCCTCAAAACACAAATTTTGTTTGAACAACTTGAAGATAATTGCACAACTCTAAAGAAAAAAATACTTTGATACAAAGGGAAGGAATGAGTATTTCTGTATTATTCAGTAGAATTCAAGCTGTAGTGAAGGACTGATACAGATAAGTGTGATAGAAAGTTTTTAGCTGGTGTATCTTCATTGATTTCAACACATACCACTAATCTGAGTGTAGTTTTTCATTATTTACACTATGTGATATAAGCTTTTCCTTTTTATCTTACATCATGATTACACCAGAACTGCTCATTTTTCTTTCTTTTTTCCCTCTTTTTGTCATGAAATCACTTTGTGTCTAGTTCTGGAGCCCCCAGCACAAGAAGGACATGGACCTGTTGGAGAGGGTCCAGAGGNAGATTTTTGAGCAAGTTATTCCAGCAAGCAGACTGGCAAAAATTGCAAGCTGAGGCCGTATCCCTTCCTTATATGGTCAATCCTCTGTCCTCCCTGACCTGGACCCAGAGGGTACCACACTTAGAGCTTTCCTGAGAGGTGGAGATATCAAACACTCATTGCCTAATCCTATGGAACTCTAGTTTCCAAAGTTTCACAGCAGTTGGAAACCTACATTTCCAGCAGCCTTTTGTGCTAGGATACCCATCGTCAGAGCAGTCTGTTACAGCTTCACTTAGTCAAAGCAGTACAGTAGTCTGGTCTAGTGAGACACAATTATCTGCATTAGCTGTGTGAAAATGTATAGCATAATGTGTCTATGTAAAGTTGTCTACAGCCTTTGTGTTGGGACTTCTGCCAAATTGTCATCCCTTTTCCCTTTTTTTTTCAGATGGCATAAAGTATTAATCTGAATTTATGAATGTGCATAAAAGTCTCTTTGACAAGGGAAAAAAATTATAAGCTGTAGAAGACCCATTTCAGAAAGATAATTTACAACTTTGTAAATCTGATCTTTCTTAATTACTTATGTATGCACACAAATGCAATACAGAAGGGTCTACCAGTTAAAATTGGCAAAACCGATGACCAGCTGTTGGGTTTTTTGTCCTTAAAAGTCTCCGTGTGCTTTTAGTAATTTTTGGGAACCATGAATTTCTAACTTATGTATTTTCAGTTCAAAGAGAAGAATGTTGACATCAGCAGAGATGTCTTACATTCTAGATAATCTAGTATAAAAATAGTAAAACAATTGCCTTTTTGGCATCCTGCACCCAGTGGCCTGTCTTGGATGCCAAGCAGCATTGTATGTTAACAAGAATATGGTTTCTGTAAAACATTAATCCCTAGTGTGAGATTTGAGCAGTGCAATGCAGCAGCTTAAACCTACCTACTGTTACAACTTACTTTTGTATTTTTGAAATGTCACTATAAGATGAAAACCAAATTTATCCTACTCAGAACAAAAGTATATTCTAATGGTTTTGCATTACTGTGTGCAATAAAATGTAGCATATATACTTTTTTTTCTTTTCAGTAATCATTTTCTTTTATTGTTTCCTTTTCTAGAGTAGCAGGAGATGTAAAACACAATGGCCCTATAGCTACCTACATATTCCTCTATCTCTGTCTTTGCTTGCTTCTAAATCCTAGTAGCATGTAGTTTGTAGTTCCTATGGTAAGAATTGTTTAATGGTAACTAGAGTGTTCCTTCCATTACTTTTGATTTTTAAATTACAGTTCACATTCTCCTATTTCTTTACTTTGTCAAACAGCTAGGCACAGGCACAGTTTAAAATACGACATCTCTAAGTGTACTTCAACAGCTTTTCTTAGAAGTTTTCAAGCAAGGTATATTTATACATTAATAAATTCTCTAGCCCATGTGAACCCAGATATACACACATGTCCACAAAAAGAATATTCCTGTTAATTGTAGAAACAAATGGTAGACAGCATGTTCATCTTATTATCTATAGCAGCCATACCTGTTTGCCAATGCTGTATGCTAATGTCTTTGGATGCCCAAAGTCACATAGTGATTTCAAAGATACAGGTGCTCGCGTACTTAAGTCTCAGGAGTCAAGCTGATTATCATTTGGCTATGTCACTGAATGCATTTTGAAAGCTAATGTTTGCATCCCTCTCATACAGCACATACACCCCTGCCCTGCAAAAAGACCACCACAACCCTCTGTCAACAAGATGAAGTCCCCATGTGAAGCAGATGTGTAAAAAAATTACTTGGGAAAAAAAAAAAGTTAAAAAAAATCTTGTTGCAAAGTTCTGTCTCCCATTAGACAAGTTTGTAATTGAACTCACTTTTTGTTCTGTCTGAACAAAAGTGTTGTAGGCCCCCCATTCTTGTCCTCCCTCCACAGCTCCTTCTGCCCTGGGCCCAAGTCTGGACTGTGTCTTGCACCCTACACTTCCACCATCCCTCCCCTCACTCTCCCAAAGATGTCTGGGGTGGTTAGGATTCATCAGGTCACACCTCAGCCTGTCAGGACACGGCGTCTCCTTTGCCCTGCTTCAGCCCATCGCTTCATTTCATCTGCACACAGCCTGGCAACGAGCTGGCCTCGTTAGACGCAAATAACCACAGCCGGCCAAAATGAGCCGGCTATTTCCTTCCCACTTACCTGTCACATCCTCTTGCCTTTGTTAAACCAGGCAGCATTTTTATTAACCCCAATCCAAACTGCAGTTAGAGAGGCAAGTGTACACACGCACACTTGTGTGCATGGGTGTGTAGGCATACACAGGCTTGGAGTCAAACAAGAGCTTCTGGTTTTGGGCTGAGGATGGAGGGGGCCAGGATACACCCTCAGACCTTGCCTCTCCTGCCACCCTCCTTTCCTCTCTGCACCACATGGTGCCAGTGGAAACTCCTCCTCAACCAGCCCTGCTCTATTTTGGCCTCTCCCACCTCTCTGCATGTTGCATTTCCAGTATTTCCCTCATTTTCCCAACATGAAGGTTTGACTCCTTCCCCCCACTTCTTATTCTCTGGCATCACCAGCTCTCCCCTTCCACCTTCACTTTTCCTTTTGCTTCCCTAGCTTTTACCACCTTTCTTTCCTCCTATCTAGCCTCAATCTGGAGCAGGAACATGTGTTGAAGAAGTGAAAACTCACTTGTGGAAAACCCTACAGCCTCAGCTGCAACCACAGCAAACATACTCCCATCATCCCCTCTGCTTTCAGCTAGCTTCTGTCCCCATCTCTGCACATGGAAAGAGGAGACCCCAGGCATGAGAATGTGGGATTGATAGCCAGAATCTTCTCCTGGGGCTGGGGCAAAAAGTCACCACTGTAAACATGACTTTAAGCACATGTGCACGCCTTAAACTTGGCTTTTATTTCATGTCACTGCCATTTTATTATAGGTTGTGCTATCAAGCCAAACAACTAACCTACCAGTTATAACAGAGCAAACAAGGACAGCGCCTAATATATTTAAGATTGCTCAATATTCAGATTTGTGGTTTTACATAAAAAATTTTCCAAAGAATGTCTATGAAAAAAATGTGGTTTATTATGTTCTATATGAAGATATCTATACAGAAAATAATTTATAATAGTGAAAGTGAAGAGTGAAAACCTCTCAAACATAAAACCTAGAAATTAATCTGTTCATAACTAAGAAAATACTACATTGTTTTTACACTGGGATCATTCAGTTCTACCTTTCTCTTCATGTACATGTGCCTATTTTTAACTCCAAGCATAAGAAAAATTACATTTCAAATTGATTGGTACAGTACAAAAAAACCTGATATTTCCCTGGCATTTTTTGTGAGGCATAGAAAGTACAAACCACGTTCTTCCATGAGTAGCTTACATGATATTTGCTTGGCAAAAAAATAACTACATCAATAAATTATGGGTACATGCTGGGGAAAGCTGTTGATAGCAGAGCAATAGCTGGATTTTAAAATCTGAGCTGTTCTCCAGTGGGTGCTGAAGTATTTTCTAACAAGAAGCAAGAATCTGACTTTAGTACAATGTTGGATTGAATATATTTATTTGGTGTTTTTGCAAGGCATCTTTGCCTTTTCTTGGAAATGAAAGGCAAATCTGTTCTCAGGTGCTTCTCCCTTAGTTTTCAGCCCAACTGTATCTGCATCTCCTCCCCTCCCTCCTTTTCCTCTCTTCATCCCCTTTAAGTTGTAATTCAATCTCTTCAAACTCACGTTGTGTTTTCTCTTTTTGGCACTCCCTCCACCCTCTCTTTCTCATTAGTTTAACTTGAGTTAATTAGGAATAGTAGGCAGCCCTAATCTGTTATGTGTTGAAATAGAACAATCCAAAACAGAGAGGCACAGACACAACTATGTGATTTCATTGTCTAAAGGAGACAGAAAACCAGTGGGGATTCTCTTATCTAGACTAACATCTTCCCAATGGTTAATCTAACTGGCTTTAAAATGTTCCACAAATGCAGATCTAGGATAACAATCTTTCTGTGTTTCTTTTTCTTTTTCTTTTCTTTCTTTCTTTTTTTTTTTTTTTTTCATTTCATCATTGGCAAGAATGAGTGAATTGGATTGACGTGGAGGTGATAGAGGAAGAGAAATAGTCTACACGTCAAAATGACAATGTATATTACATGGTTAACAGAATGAGTGGTACGTGCAATGGCTGCGGGTATTTTCATCTGCTGTTTTGTACAATAAGTTCCTTTTTTTTTTCCAAGTGTATCATCAAGATCACTCCCGATTCAATGCAGATTAAGTGTTTGCTTGAAGGATGTCTTTCTATGAGTAATATCACTTGATAAATGTGGAACTGAAGTAAGAATATAAGTATTCATTTGTTGCTATTACTGAATTGTGTGTATATAGAGGTCATGCCTGGTACTCTGACTGTAGTGCTGATCACAGACCTTAGGGCAGAGTGTGCTGTGGAAGTGAAATATAACAGATATAAGAAATCAAGCCCTGATTGTAAAGGTAAGGCCTTGCATTTTTGATTGACTACATATAGTACTGTTTGGATGAAATGTATGTTCAGGAAAGACAGGTATAACTGTGCAACTAATACAAAAATACATTCCTATATAAAATATATGTCTATGTGTGCTTGCATGTTTATATATATATATGTAAATACATAAATACATAAAGTTTAAGACTTCAAAGAACATTGTGTAAGATTCATTGACTATCAACAACCAAATTTACTGCAATGTTTATGTTAAACTGCTAACATTTCTATGTGCCTGCATGCACATGAAGATGTATGGCAGTAACCAGTTTTAATAATTTATCCATTAATTAGCAGTACTAATGCAAATATGCTTTGAAATTAGAAGAATTCCAGTGGTCTTTTTGAAATCTGATATCCAGGAAAGAGAATGAAAAGTGTATTTGAAGAAAGAGAAGGGAGACATAGAAAGTACTGCAGTCAAAATGTCATTATATTCATTAAGAAAAATTAATTTCCTTTTTTCCTAAAACATCTCTTTATGACAGAGAAAACATCAGACTAATGGGGAACAAAAGGAATATGTAATGTAAGCTTGACTATCAGAAAATACAAGAATTTTAAAGCATTGGAAAAGATAATATTCTCTAAAAAGACATCCCTGGCAGTTTCTTTTGGGTGTATGACTCTGCTACAGTAAGAATCTGTCTACTTTTTGTACATAAAATTTCAGATAACTCTCTCCATGATTAAAATATATAACTGGACAGAATAAACATGAGACCAAATATGGAGACGTTACACTAAGTTTAGAGGTTTTTTACAGTTTATGGTTAATATATTGATTATTTATTTTCTCAAATATTGATACAACTATGCGCAAACTGTATTAGATCCACTGAGAAGAGACAGATTTGGCCCCTATAATGATCCACTGTTTGATCTTTGCTTTATATAGTAATGCAAAAATGCAGTGATGAGGGTTGGTCTATTTTACACCACCAGTGAAAAGTATTTTTATTTTTCCATGGACGTAAAAGAACTTACAGGAACCATTATGTTTCAGTATTGATAATTAAGGCTGTTTAATTTGCACAATCTCTTTCTTTCTATAAGTGTTATAGATCGCGATGTGAGTTGCATAACAAAGAGTTGTCAACTTATGATTTAATAAAAATCTAGAATATTATAAATCTATACACCAGATGACATTGATAATTTTATGCAGTTTTGACATCTGAGATTATATCAATTCCAGCTCTATATGGATGCTGAAGTATCTCAGAAAGCCATAAACCACATATGAACTAACACATAAACCCATTGTTTAGTCAGAAAGTAAAATATTAGGGGGAAAATAGTAAAAATAAATTAATCTAACATCTATCCAACAGATATGTACAAAGTACATGCCTTTAGAAAGGTAGAAAATAATTGTCATTCAATCACATAGTAAACATACTGGTGATTTTACAAGAGTAAACATATCTGTCCAACACATGCAGCAGATCAGAACAATAGCTTCTATTCCTCATTTTTTTCTCCACATAAAACTGATGTGTAAGCCTCTGAAAATGCTCCATGCCCATAATAGCATGTTTTTCAGTGCAATGCATGCAAATCCCCTGTCTTCCATCAGCATATGTACTGGCATGGTAAGAGCAGGAGAAAGATAGTGCTGTGGCCTGAGAAGAACCACTTTAGTATGTAATAAACTAGGGCAAGTATTTGTAATGAACTGAGTGGAATGACTCTAGAAGAGTCATTATGTAACAAAGAGGAATCCACAGTCCTGAGTGTTTTCAATTCAGTGCTATCTATGAAATTTAGTTCGGACAAAGTTTCCACAGTAAGCTCTGTTTCAGCCATACTAAGTATGAGACTTTACCAAAGCTGCAGGTTGCAAGATGAGATAATAAACTGTTGCAGAACCAAGAGCAAAGTTAACTTTTAAAATGCACAGGTAATACAGTGGTGGCTGTGACCTGTAGGAGTTAGTGGCGCATAGCTATTCATACATGTGGCTATCTAACCTGAAAAATTACAAAAAAATAAAGCAAATAGTTTTAGAAATTATTGTTTAAGAAACTGCTTCAAGTGGATTAATGACTTTGGTACTAAAAACTGCTGTAAATCATTTTGGTATGATGACAGTTTATCATGTTTATATTGCAGGTAATTTACCTTACTCTTGAGACATATAGGGATAGATTCAGAAAGATATATATATATGTAGGATAAAACAATGGTATTTTTACACTTGAAACAATGTAGGTTTGGATTTGATATAATGCTAAAATTCACCTCAGAATTGAAACTCGGACTAAGAAATATTTTAAAATGCATTGCTTATATGTTTATACAGATTGCTAAAAATACACAAAAGCTAATACTAGATAGCTATCTTTCTATCTAGACAAAGAAATTCAGGAAAACAGAAAAGAGGTACTGAAAGCATAAAGGCAATAAAGCTCACAATGTCCAAGTTGTAGAAATACAATAGATTATCTCAATTTGTTTAAGTGAAATACAGAGAATATTCATTTTACATGCTACCCTGGAAACATGCAAAACAGTGATTGGATTGCTAATTTCCTTAGAGGTTAGAGTTTCAGTAAAAAATTTTGATGGCTAATAAGGTTCAATTTGTTAATAGGGACATCAGAAATGTTTAGCACTAATAGGGACAGCTTGCTGTATACAGAAACATGCTGCAGTTTTGGGGTATGTCTCTACAGTATATTCCATCATGCTTACTGCTGAGTTTGGCAAGAAATTCAGACATTAATTAGGTCTGTATCTCTGGATTCATTTGCATTGTTGGATTAATGCTAAAAAAGCGTGAATATTGGACAATGAGGACACATGTAAATGTTCTAAATCTAACATTTTATCATAAAACATTAACTTTACACTTTTAAATCAGGAGAAGACTTCCTGGATTTAAGATTTGAGAAGAATATTTTCAATATCTGGGTGAGAATTGCAGAGTTGAGAATAAGCATATCCTGATCTAACATCACAAATGAAACAGAAAATATTACAAAAGGAATGCAAGGTCCCAGCAGACACAGGAACTACCCATACCTTTAGGTGAGGAAGCTGTGCTCAACAGCATCATACACGGACCCTGTCACTGTAAATAATTTACTTTCAATAACATGTGGCATGGTCCTGTCTTCTGAAAGATGTTTTGTTTCCATAAAGGAAATCTTTATTTCAAGGAATACTATGGCTGACATATTCTAGCTTTAAACCTGATGCAATTTGATGTGATTATTTTGTTAAATGAAATTTACTTGCAGTTAGGATGTGAAGATTTTGGGGTTTGTTTGTTTTGTTGGCTTTTTTTTTCTTCTGATTTTTGACTGAAAAAAATAGAGGTATCTATGTAAAAATTCTCACTAAGACTTTGGATGACATATGTGTTTCAGGTGACATTATTTTCTATTTGTCATCTTCATACAGCAGCAAACAAATCTACGGAGAAACTATTTTAATCTTTTACCCAGAGATATTTGAGTGTTTTTATATTTTAGTCATGGAGAGAGATATCTGAAATTATTAGGACAAAAAAAGACAGATTCTTACTGTAATGGAATCACCCACCCAGGATATCATTCCCTTTTTTTGAACCCTGACCATCCCTTTCCACAAACAGTCCCTTTTTAATCCACTGCATGGCATTACATAGAGTCCCTGCTTCTGCAAATGCTCACCATCAGGCAAAGCACTTTCTATCATGAACATTCATTCTGAATTTTGCATATTGGCTGTGCAGCTACAGGCACAAACTTATTTAACAAAATATCTTTACATAATACTCAGGTTAGTAACTTTTCTTGATTGGTCACATATTGCTTAAGCCTGAATTTGAGTAAATGAATTTCATTTGTCTTGTTTTTTAATATCTATTTACATTAATAATTATTCCAAAACCAGTAAAGAAAGCTTAGAGACCCTAAGAAGCACTATCTTTTTAGATCAAAGAAGAAGGCTTTTCTTATTTTGTGGTCAGGTCTGGGGGGAAATGAAAAATTACTCATAGAACTTTTATTTGGAGATATTTGTGAAGTTGTCATGTGTTAGGAATTTTAAAACTTTTTCCAAAACAAATTGCTATGACTTATTTTAAGAAATATTCTTTGTGGTCCTTGTATAAACTG
>VYZX01005170.1:0-15277 GCA_013401335.1 Brachypteracias leptosomus
GACAGACCCACTACACCAGTCTTTTCCTCTTCCTGATCCAAGTGCCTTTTAATTAACCTTTTGGCTTTTCTTCCTGGTTGTAGATCAGGGACAAAGAAGAACACAGGTAATGGATACTTGAGATTTGCAGAAATACCTCTCTAAATGTCCCTCTATGGACCCATGGTTCACATGGTCCATCTCTTTCTTGTGAGCACAGATCTGTATTGTTAAATATTTGTACTTAAGTATTTACAACCCAAAGGCTTAAGATGTATTATCATATATACAGCACATGCCACAGTCCCTGACTGAGGTAGTGTTGTGGCTTAAGGTTTGGGGAAGGGGAGGGACAGGTGGAGCGGCTATTCCACTCCCCTTCCTGCCACACTCTATGTAAAGGACACAGGAAGTTCCGCTCACCCCCTCCTCGCTGGAATTTGCTGCTGGCTCCGGACGGCTCTGTGGCTGCTACAACTCCACGTGGCTCAGGAGAAATCCAGTGGCATCCGAGGATCGGTGTTGTATATATTTGTATATATACCTTCCCTTGTTACTTCTGTATATTTCCCTTCCTCTGATATCCCTTTTGTTACTCCCTGTTAAAAGTTGTGATCTTAATTTTCCAACTTTGTGTGAGGCCTTTCTTCCTCCCCTGGGAAGGAAGAGGGGAGGGGGAAGAGGGGTGAAACTAATTCTGCTCCGTGGGGGTTGCCCTGAGCCCTAAACGGAGACAGGGAGACATACTTTGATTGTGTGAGTGATCACGGGAGGAATCCTGTTTATTTGAGCAGGGAATTAAGTTGTAAAGGAAAGGAGGGAAATTCAGGCATGTGGCAGTTTCCTACTGTTTTAAGGTTGGATGTATCTTAGGAAACTTGTTCTGATTACTGACATAATCAAATGTGGTGGGAGATCCCGTTATGCAGCCCCAGTGTTAAGGCAAGAGATTTTGGATTCCTGTAGTTTTACAGAAAAGAATTCAGCCTCCTTCTTTTAGCAGACAAGTTGAAAAGGCATCTTTGCAAAGTGTCTTACATGCCACAGGGAGGGAAGAAACTAATAACAGCAGTTGAAAGCTTCAGAACATTGTGAGATTGCCTCCAGTGCCATTTAATGCTGTTACAGCGGAGCAGCCTGCGTTCCCTAGTAATGAGGGTGCAGCAGGAGGGCAGCTGCGCAGCATTTGAGGCAGCTTTCATGTGTTCCTTGGGGTACAGGATGACCCTCTGCATAGAAGTGAAACAGTAATTGCCCCTTGCTTTCTGGCCCAATGAGAACAGAAAATCAGCACAAGCTGAATGAGCAGTGTGAAATGCCATTATTTCTGTCCTTTCAGAGTGCCCCAAGAAGCGTGAACTGGATTGCTGCCTTGAAGTAATTTAGCCCTTCACCTACCAAAATGAATAGATGTCCATTTACCTAAAGGCAAGTAAATAATCCCACCGGAATCACTTAGGGATCCTGTGCTTAAATGCTTTGCTAGAGAGGGACCTGAGTCCCTCTGTTCGGTTGGCTGGAAAGTCCTGTGCAGCCTTGTGTGCAGGACTAACAGCACCAGCAACAGGAGTCTGTGGTACTTAGGCTCCTAAACAGCTCAAAAAATATGCTAATCCTTGCAACATTTCTTAATTTTAAGTATTTTAATCAAATTGCTAACAATTGAGGAACTAATGCAAAAATCACTGGTGCAGAGATTTTCCTCCTATCAGTTTATTTCCAGAACTGAAGTAACCATTGTAAAATGAATTCCCTTCAGTGTTGAGTTTTCATGTTCATCTGGGACTGATTTTCCTGATGATTAAAGGTGGAGAACCAGAGAGCACCTACTAATGACTTGATAGGCAGCACAGAGGATCCAGGCTGTGGTACCAGCAATGCTTACCCCCCAAGTTTTAAAGGTGGGACCAGCAGCCTATTCATTTGAGCAGGCTGCAGTCAGGTGCTACTTGTGCCCTCTGCTATGAGAGCAACCTGTTCTTATCCGTCACTCAAAGAGACACAAGCTGTTTCCCAAGCAATTAATTCATTATTAAAGTAACGGGTTTGTCTGCTGAAAGAGATATATGGTACTCTAAAGAAGGAGGAAATTACTAACAACAACAAAGATAACTTAAACTCTAGGATCATATGACAGGGATATATTTCTTTCTTCTATTTTCACATGTGGATAACACAAAAAGATACGTTGTTCCGCAGTAATTAAAAACTAGGTGTAGATTATCTTTATAGATTACTATTTATAGAGCACCATTCTTTTGAAACAAATTTCAGTGCGTTTTCTACTAATGCAATTAACATGAATATGGATTAGAATACTGATTTTTTTTTTATATATGAAATGTTTTCTTGAGATTTATTTTTTGAAAGAGATTTGTTTTTCAAATCTCCCTGGGAAGACTTTTTTAAAATTAGAATCCTTCAGATGCTATGTTCTGGTTTTCAGATATTATCCTTTCTATTTTACTCTTTACTTTTACTTTCTCCTGCTACTTTTTCTCCTTTTAAAGAAGAAAAAAAATGAATTTGTGAAAAATCAGAAAAAAATATTAGAAAAACAGTGAATAAAACATAGTTCCAAGAATAAACAAGAATAAAATACAGTTCCAAGTGAAAAATATTTCAATCAACTCTAGCTATAGTTTGAATAAAAGTGCTCTGCAGGCCGTACTGGAAAGATAAGACTTCAGCAACAAATAGGTTGTCTTCAGAAAGAAAAAAGATCAAAAAAGCTGTTCGTGTACTGGGAGCTCCCTTGAAGTGGACTGTTAGGCTTAGCAAAGGGAAAAGTGATGGACAAGGCTGTATACAAAGCCTGTTTTTCAAGGGAGGAAGGAGAGGTGAGAAATCACATAGACTTGCTTACTGCAGTGAGGAGCTATAAAAATCAGCTGGTTGAAACCTCAGCTTCTGTGAAGTGTGGTTACAATTGAAGGTGCTAATTCACTCAAGCTGTGAATCTGTCCCAAGAAGTGATCATTTCAGTGTGGAACTTCTTAGGAAGATACTGGAAATAACTAATTGCAGGAGTGCTCTCAGTATGCGAATAAGAGGATTTTCAATTTTTCACTGTCCGAGGTGAAACACTCAGTTGAAGATAGCTGGAGTGGCTAAGGCTCTGGAGCAGATTTTTAGGGCATGACTGTTGGAAAGCCTTTTAGTAAACTCTTGGTGTTTTGCTGACACATAGTATGCTTCCTTCTGTTTATTTACAGGTCAGTTGCTGACCCTGCTCCTCCCCTTCCTATCCCTGTTAGATTTAATCAGCTTGAGCGTAGTTCACCGCTCCAACTGTATTGATTCTTAGAGCAGATTTCATCAGAATCTGAAAAAGGATGCATAGACTGCTCCCCTCTTATTCTTTGACTGATGTTTTCTTTTACCCTACATGACAAAGTGATAGATGCACTTAGTTAACTTTCTGCAAAATCATTAATGCCACCCTTACCGTTTGGCTAACCAGGTATTGGTTAAATAGCTGTCATGCATTTGTTACCTGAGACACTGCAATGCTGTATAATCAGACCATTAATTTTCTTCTAGGGTAGGTCTTACAGAACTGGTATGAAATGCATAGCTAAGAGAGGAAAAAACTAGCATTCATTCTAACAATCAGATTTTTCCTGGTTTAGCCCCAGATTAAAGCTGAACTGTTTAAAAAAGAGTCTTTTGATGTTTCCCCCCCCCCATGCATTTGGAGTCTACAACAAGGCAACACATAAAAATACCTCCTACCTTCCCAATTTCCCCCTCAAAGGGCCTGAGGTCAGTGGACCTGCTATATAAGTAACTGCTCACCAAAAGGGGGTCATCTGGCCTAATCCCTGATGGGACTACAGAATTTCTCCTTCACTTCTTCAATCCCCATTGAATTCTAACGGTTGACAAGGGTTCTTGTTAAGGCTTAGCCAAAGCTTATCATCCCTAGGAGGGGAGCCAATCTCAGTCTTAAAACCTGGCACTTTAGAGAATCCACCACCACTCATCATCATGGTTAAGAATATGTCTTCTTATTTATCTGACTTTCGTCTTGTTAGATTACAAAGGCTTTTAGTACTCTGTGCTTTTCACTGTGAAGAACTTTATATAGTAGTCAAGACATTTCTTAATTGTCATTTTGATAAACCAAACAATTAGAGTTCTTTAAGATTCTCTTTGTAAGATATTTTCTACAACCCTAAAAATGTATTGGAGGATCTTTTTCTGTACTTTACCTCATTTTGTCAGCATGATTTTAAAAGCATGGAAAACAAGATGTTACCCAACTTTACAACCAGCCTACAAAATAGGTGGGCAAAGGTAAAAATCTGATCTCTATTTCTCTTTAGTCCTCACCTGTTTATGTAGTTAAGACAGTAGACTGGTTTTATCACAATAGGAGCTCATTTACTCCGATTCCTAAAATTCTCTTCTGTCTTGCGGTGATAGAGCTATCTGTTTCTTAGTATGTAGAAATTCTGTTCAAATGTGTTCTGTTTTTTCAATGAGGTTCAACTATCCAGATCCAACCTGTTTTCATTTGTCTAATTTTGTTATTATCTTGTAATTGTTTGCCTGTCTATTGGACTATCTCCTCCTGCCTGCTTTCAAAGAGACGATTGTAGTTTCTTCAACACTCAGTGCAGCAAACAGCACTCGATCTACTGCTAATATGGTGAATATTCGGCAAAAATTCCCCATTTCATGAGAATTCCTCACTGGCAACTGCTTTTTGAATGATGCTATTTACAGAATTATGAATCTATGCAATGTATATGTCATTGGTAGTGATTAATAAAAAAACCTCAGAAGCCTAATGGTGTGGCTTCAGTTGCCTGGCATCTGTATGATGTCCCAAGGTTTGAAGAATAGAGAATTTTTGAACATTTGGACAACTTTACTGGCTGTAACCCTCGTGCCTGTGAAAGATATTACACAAGGAGAAGCTCTACTCTGCAATCCACAGGTTTAACTGAAGCTTAATAGAGCAGAATGAGCTCTAAGTTAATTGGCTCAGCAAGCTGTAATGGGTCTATAGCACTATAGGTTATGAAACCTGTCCAGGGCCTTGAAAAATACCTCTGGGGCTAATGTATGATAAAAATTGTATTGCTTGAGGCTAAAATAACTGAGGATGGGTGTTTTAACCTAAGATTTGGTATGTTCATGGGTTCCAGTTGGAGCCTTAGACTGTAGCACATGCTGGCTCAGTATAATATCTTTTTTAGCATTACATTTAATCTAAAAAACCCTCAAGGTATGTCAAATCCTTTCTACCCTGTCATGAGCAAATAACCAAAAAAGATCACAAACAAATCCAACTTCATTCAAGTACTTCATTATTCATGTAAGCATCTCAGCTGGAGAAAACATGTAGCTACGTGCTTCACTGCGCACATACACAACATCCTGTTGTATATATGAAGATGTTTAAACACAGATTAACAGCCCATTTAATAGGACCATTGTGAGCAGCACAAAAACCTGGCTGACCAGACAGCTTGGTCATATTGAGACAGTCAGATTCTGTTCTCAGATCTGCTGGTGTAAATTCTTTGTGTTCCTATCAATGAACACTATAGTGGAATTTCTCAGATAAGTTCTGATTCATCACATGTTTGAGAATACATATACATTAACCAGGTCATGGGAGAGAATTTTTTGTACATTTACAATTGCATTTTGACTTTTTAACTGTTGTTTTGTAGTAAAAGTGGTCTGACAATTTTTGAGTGAGAAGTGGTTTTGTACCAACAAGTGTCCTCTCTTCCCCTTCTCCCAAATATCTCACTGTGAGGTTTTCAGTTCCTGTAGCTTTGGTAGAAGTCTTCATCCTGTCTCCTAGCCACTCACCCAGAAAAATTAAGATACTGGTTTAAATAAGCAGATACAAAGCAATTTTTTTGTTTTCTTTTCTAACTAACCAGCGTACACAAATATGGAGCCCAAGCCTGAACCTTTTTCTGAAATGAACAGTATACTTAGGTCATCCTACCCTTATGAATAAAGTCTGCACACACATCTCAGGGAATAGAGATCCCGTTTTTATATTTGAGTGGCACAGGGCTGGCACTTTTGTGCAGGATAGATATAAGACTTCTTTCTTACAGTACTATAACCTTCTTGCCTGCAGTGCTTTACAGGAATTTATAAAGTCGGGACAATTCCTGTGGGTGAAAAATAGAGATTCAATACTTACCATTTGATATTGGCATTTGAAAATTTGGGGCTATACTTTACAATGTATGCCACACAGTCATTTTGCTTTTCTTTCTGTATCTTTTGTCTCTTCTTTTTCAGTTCTTTCCTGTTGCTGTCTTCTGCCTTTCAGTGCATTTCTACTGCAGCACCTGTGTGTTCTGCCCCTGTCAGCTCATGAATGTGTCAGTGCTTTGAAGAAACTGAATCCCTTTAAGCTGCCCTCACCAGCTCTCTTGTAGAGGCTGACAGCTGACAAACACAGTGAGAGGAAAGAGCAGCATGAACATGAGTATGAATGTGAGCAAGCCATGGTTTGCCAGTAACAATATTGCTTTTGCTTTGTTAAATTTATTTGTCAATGCAAAATATGGGGGTCCCTCACCTAAAAGATATAGTAAATTGGTGTACTGTCTCATGAACAAGCTTTTCTCATTTTACTTCTTTCTATTTCCTTCCATTCCCTAAACAATGTTCAAAATCAGCCATTTAGATCATGCGTAGCATAATATACATAAAAGAAGTAAAGGATCCCCAAGACTTGTGTGATGCTACAGGTGAAATCACAAATTTATACAACTCTTTTCCATTGTACTCAGGTTTTTACACCATCATCGCTTCTGTAGTGTCATCTTGCATACCGGTTTCTCAGTGGAGTGTGTCTTGCCAGCACTAGTTAGTGTCTTTCAAATGAGTTTTTATAGCTGGTCTCTGTCTTGTCTTTCCACCCATATGGATCCCCACTGCAAAATCAGAGACATAATGCTGCTTGCTTTTATCTTGTGGTTCTGCTGAGCTCTAATACATGCTTTCCCCTTCTAATGTTAACAAGGAGATCAGCTTTTGATGATGAGTACTTGGTTCCCATTTCAAGTGTCTGCTACAGTCTTTGTCCCCTTTTCTTGCCAGTCTCTCCAGCATGCTTCCCTTTCTAATGTGTGTAGATTTCTAGTTTGAAACATTGATAAAGGTCCTTTTAAAACATGTTTTGCTCACTGTAAAATGAAATAAGGAGACCATATTGTGTGAGTGCTGTGTACTTTGCAGAACTATTCCATCTACAGATTCAGTTGCAGATATTGTTGGCAGTCTTAAGAATTCTGAATGATCTGGGCTGCTGAGCTACGGGACCTGAGAGATCAGAGCAGATGCCCACCTAAGAACAGCTCAGATCCTTTAACCAGAAGAAGCAGTAGATGCATTTGCTGGGAGCACTCCAATATGTTGTCTGTGCTAACTTTATGATAGATGGTGAGGATTTATTTGTCCATAGTGAGTTAGTGATCTACTATTGCATCTGTCATGCAACACCTGAAGCGATAATTTTGAGCTAACGTTTCACTAAATTTTATCCATTTGTTGTTAAAAATATCAAAATATGCAAAAAACCCAAAAGATGAAAGGTGAAGTCACTCCTCATCGTATTGTAGAGTTGGTTCTCATTGGCAAAATTAATATAAATACATTAGTGTAGGTTATGCAGTTATGCCCAAGAAAAGTGCATTAGACTTTAAGTCTTTGCTCAAAACCTCAGAGCAATATATTCAGAAAAAGTCTGAACCGAGACTTTTTGTTGTTTGGATTTATCTCTGCAGACTGTAACTTACAATATCAGGATATGCTCTAGGTGTTTTTTTTCCCCTAAAAGAGTGTTTCTATGCAGGCGTTAGATGCATGTGTTGTTTTAATACGTGAAGTGGAATCTTCAGTAGCCTTCCATTATGAAGATTATAGAAGTCTTATATGTGTGTTTTACTTGGCTTTGAACATCACTGCTCTTGAAAAGATACATTTCAGTGGACAGGGCTACAGCTTGAAACATTTCGTCTGCTTTTATCTTAAGCACTCAGGGTAATTATTGCTTTGTATTATTATCTCATTATCTGCCTGTTTATAATTTCATATGCAAGATGTCTTTGTGATCAGGTCTGATGCTGAAACAGAACTAGGGGAAAGTACAAAGAATTTTGTTTCAAAAGAAATCTTATTTCTTATATATATATACATATATGATCCCTTCAAGAACTTCAGGCAATATTTTTTCCTGATGTGAACTTTTCAGTGAGCTATGTACATTATACAATTTCTTTTGGACATGGAAGCATGTCTTTCTTATTTTAAGAAAAATACTTTTTTTTTTTTTTTTCCAGGTGCCAAAAAACCCCATTTTTAATTCTAATTTTTGATAGTATCTGGAGATGAAATCAGAATTGGGCTTTTTGTGTGCTACAATACATGGCCATATTATGAAATGATGGATTCTGCTTCAAAGAATTAACAGTACTGAAGGGAAGATGGGAATCTCAGATGTAGGAAGGAGTTCTATTTTAAAGGTTTCTGAATCATTTCAGCTTTTAATGTCCCAATATTACCTATCTTATCAGTGATAAATGGTTAGCTCTTCATATTTTTGCAAAAGGACTTACAGACCTTGCCTTATTCATTTATATTTGCAGAATGATGGATTATGATATGAGTCCTTCAATGTCTGGTGCTAGAACAAACACTGAATCAAACCTTTCTTTGTAATAGAGAGAGATACACTGAAGCTGAGTGTAAAAGAGTTACATAAACCATCAGTAGGAAACTTATTCACTGTTTAATACTTTGGAGTTTTGCTTCTTATACAGAAAAATCTCACTAATTCCAGAGGGACAGAATTACTTATGGTAATAAGTTTATTTTGCTTGTATGTGTGTAAAAAAGAATTACTTTCTAAAAATGCAGAAAGAGTTCATATGTTATGAACTTAAATTCCCCAGAACAGCAGCATTCTGGGCATTCTTGTTTGTCAACATTAGGCATAAACCAAAACTGATGACATTGATTTAAAATATACATTTTTCCTGAATGATATGAAACTAAGAGAAAAAAAAAACCTGACGTAGTAAATAAAGTGTATTTTAAATCATTAAGTTACATTGTTAAAGTTATTTATAATTAACTTTTGAGGTGTTGCCAGCTTTGTGCTAATTGGACAATCTTACTTCTCTATTAAATAGACAGATGGATGACACACTTCATGAAACACCAAATCTTCTTGGCAGCAGTTGGCCTATCAGTCAATATTTACCCAGTTGAGAATAGAATTTTAAATATGAATACACAGTTCAGCTGTATAAACATCTGTATCACAGTCTTGTGGACAAAAATGATGTGTTACAAACTGCATTTTCTAGAATTAAATCTACTCGAAGTGTCATTTTACTTGTGTTTAGATTAGTGGAAAACAGGAAAAGAAAATAACTAAGCTACCAATGATGACTTTGCCATTTTAGTAGCCAGTGTTGGGCAAAATTTAAGTGTTAAACTGCTGCTAAGCAAAGAATTAGCTGGATGGCACGTGCAATCCTGCTCCCCAGTGACTAGAGACAGCAGTATTCACAGAAATCCTGTTCTGGCAAGTGCAGTGTGTTAAAAAATGTGTCTTGAACCTTGATTAGCAGTTCTGAAAGTTGTCTCTAATTTCTAGTGCTATTGGTAGCCAGTTAGATGTCTCATACTGAAGAATTCCAAGAGGATGAGAAAAGGAGACATAACTCCTTGTTAAATATTTTGTCAGAAAGAGACATCAGATACTGCAAAACATGTGCCTGCTTCCAAAAAATTAAAAGTGAAAGTAAACCCAAATGATATATACACATTATACCCTATATTAAGCAAAAAGAGATAAAAATTAGCTTTTAAGTTGAATCAGAAATATATTGGATAAACTGGGTGTTTTTTCACTGGTAGTAGCACCTACAACCTTTAGTAAACATTAGACCACTGCTAAAATAGGTAACAAATACTGTATTCTAAAAGCATTCAAAAAGTCAACATTGACATCATGATCTAATCATATATTATCTGTTCCATAAGTACATTCTTTGAAAATTATTTCAGTTTCCATCATTACTGACATTAGCAAGAAAAATCTCAGACATAATCACTGTTTGGGTGAGAAAATCACCTTCAGAGAGGGCTAAGTTAAGCCATATGCACTCAATATACTCTCAAATTAAAGCTTAAGTGAAACCTGAGTGATGCGTCGACTGACCTACTAAGATTTGATAGCTGAGTATTCTCTAGGGAATAGAGTTATGTGGCCATAGAATAATTTATAAGACAGGTTAATAGATAATGGTTTAGTAGCAGGTGTTGTACTTTATATTATTGCTGTGAATCAAATTTCTATTATTTCTCTTTAAACCCATTGTTTTTTTAAAGTGGTTTTTTTTTTTTATGGTTAAAATTCTACTGGGAGATCAGAAATTTGTTGGATTTTGTATCAGGTGATCATTAACAGGAATGTTTTATTTATTCTATATATTAGTGGTTAAGTTTAGATATAAAGAAAATGACTATTTTTTAATGGGAAGCTCTAGTGATTTATTCTGACCTAAGTATAAGAGAACTTTGAAAACTATGCAGTGAGGTCTCTTCCATTCCTAACTCTGTGCACCTCCTACATCCAGAAACCAATGATCTTCAGCATGAGGAGTTAATGGCCATTAATAGCCTCTCAGTAAGATCATAATTTTATATAACTGAGATGAACTGGGGTCAGAATCAGTGGTAATCACCACTGGCAGAGGAAAGACATCATTATGAGAAATAAGGTCAAATCACAGTGAAGAAAGTTCTTGCAATGAAAATGAACCATCTTCTTTGGGTGAGAAGAGAAAAATAATTTTCTGAAGCAAAAGATGAGCAATTGGATGCCAGCATTTAGTGGGTTGGAAGGAAGAGCAGGCAGAGTAAAAGTAAGGTGCAAGACTTGACAGGAGTAAAATTAGGTGCAGACATGTCTCCAGGGAAAGATGAGAAATTTTGCAAATGTCTGTAGCACCTGATTGTTGATACAGATGCTCACAGAAATCTTTAAGCACAAATGCTTCCCCTTTATATCTCTGCTAGAATTAGTAATATTTTGTGCTTATGGGATTTACAGCATTTCCTTGCATTTCCTTTTTGGCTGGCCTTAATAACTGCCTCTTCTGTACCCCTAGGAAACATCAAGAATTATTTGTTACAACCTAGGAAGTGCTGAGGCTTGTAGTTGGAAGTCTTCTGCATTTGTGTTTATTACCATTTATCTATCCACAGTATTTTTGTTGAACTACAAAGTAACCATGAAGTTGCAAAATAAGGCAGCACTGGACTCTTTGAGATCAATTTACTCAATCAAGCAGAATACATCCCTAGGCAAAGGGGCACTGATTCCTAACCAGCAATTTAACCCCAGTTTTGAGGGATGCAGTAGGAATTAATGGATATATAGCCCTGTATAAAGAAGGGAGTGTCTCTCTGGGTAGCATTTCAGTTTGTTACACCAAATATTGCAGATTTTGAAATCCAGTCCTTACAAACCAATTGCAAATTTTAATTTCATTACTGGGTTTAAATATTTTTCAGTGCTATCTAGCAACAGAAAACAACACAGGCTTCTACCATAAAAATTAAATGGAACCTTTTGATTTTTAACCATTTATAATTCATAAAGTACAACTTGTAATTAACCAGTTAAACTGCAAATTAAGTAATTACCTAATACAAGAAATAGAAGTAACAACTGTAGAAAGAAACAAGACATGTTAACTAACTGAATGCATTTGAGATGGAAATTGACTGAAAGCTTTTTTTTGTTGGGGGAGAAATGTTATTCTGGACCAGCTTTCTGACAGGACTGCAGGAGCAGACAACCTAAATTTTTTTAATATCTTGCCAAGATTATGATTCAAATCAAATAATTTGGCTGCCCCAAATAGCAGAGGAAAGGTGTCTTGTCCGTTATAGGTTCTTATCAAGCCTATAACCTATGCATTTTGGTTTTTTGCAAGTTCCTTACACCAATGCATGACTAGAAGAATAATATAGAATTATGTGTCCTAAATGGACCATTTAGACTGGGCTTGACTAACTAGGTTTTTTTACAAAACCTATTAGTGTCATATTTCTTTCAAGAGATTAAATGTCTTCTTTCCTTGTAGAATACCTATTTAGTCAGATCTATTCTGTGTTTACTGTATTGTATTTTCCTTTTTCAAACTACATCTGAAGAGAATAAATCCTTTCCCTTTGTTCTCCCATGCACAAAGCTATCAGAAATAGAAAGAAAAGAGTACCATCTGAAAATGAAATAGACTTCACCTTCAAAGTACTGCATGTGACTGGAAAGAAAATAATTCCATTTCATGGAGTGATCTATTTTCAATGTTTTTTCTATCTTCAGATATACTGCCATGTCAGAAAACTAACTTGAAATCTACAGCAAGGAAAAGGAGGGAAGATATTTGTATGTCCTTCCTGAACATATTACCAAACATCTTGAGTCTTTGGATTATTGGTTCATTGGATGCAGCACAGAGATTTTCTTTGACCTTTGACTGTTTGAGTTTCAGAAGGCCTGAATCAGCAAAAACTCCTTTCCAGCCACAGAAATGCAAATGCTATCAGTTTAGGAGAGAGCTCCTTGACCATTAAATTCAACTAAACCAACAGAAATTTCTGAAATACAAATACATGGTTTTGAATCACTAAGTGTTATATATATTGCACCACTTTGGAAATATTCTGCGCTAGGCAAAAAAATAGAAGAGAACTCCATTTTCATTTTCACTTCTATGGAGCTCAGTGAGATAACTAAATTTATCAGAGGAACTGAGAGGACAGTGTTATCCATTCTGCTTGACATCTTTCAAACTGCAATTAGGGAACTGGGAGTCATTGGATGCCAAATATTAACACACCTGCCCCAAATCTTCCCTGAATTTATACTAGATGTAATACATTTTGCAATGTCCAATTTCAGCTGTAAAAAGGCACAGTTTGAAAATCTTCTGTATAATTTGAAAAGCCTATTCAAACTTCAAATCTGTCTAAAAGTGTGATGCAAGCTTGAAAGATGCTTTCACAATTGCATGTTAAACCTAGTGCAGTCCCTGGAAACTGGAGCACACAATGATTGCATTTCCTACTTCCAATGCCTCCCATTCTAAATAATTCTTAGATAGGTTGAAGAGAGGCTTTTACAGTTTGCTGAAACTTAAGGCACTGAAGCCAGTGAAAGGTGGGTGGTTATATCTTTTAGAGGCACCTAATAATCTTTCTGGATGTGACAAATAAGAAAAGTTTACATAACTAAGTCTATTTTGCTCATTGCTAGCTTTTTTTTTGTTCTTTTGATTGCAGCTACTAACACAGGTGTTCTTTATTCTGTGGCATTCACTCCCCTCTGGAGCAGTATCTTTCTAAGAGCAGGGCTGGTGGCACAACAGAGATGCTGGTGATTTGAGAGTGGGTCTAAACTACACAATGCAGTGCAGTCCAGAGGCACTCTGGTCACGGGAACATGGTAGCTGGTTTAACATAGTATTTCTGACCTAATAATTCTCAGCCTGAGGAGAAAGCTGCACTAGAAGCTGATAGGGAAAACTCAGAGACTGCATAAGGCCAACAGGAAGTAACTTTAACCAAAAAACTGCCTTGAAGACTCAAGCAAGGCTTAAATGATACAAAGACCTTGAATAGGATATCTGCACTGGACTATAGTTGTTGACTGAAATTTTGAAAGCAGCAAAAAAGTCTTTAAAAATACCAAAACCATTATAAGAGTGACATCGATGGTATGGAACCCTTATATCTTCACATCTCCTTGAGGGGAATAAGACATTTTCCTTTCATAAAAAATGGAGAAGTTATTTCTAAATTTTCATTGACTGTGAGTTGTTTGAGTCACAAACTCCAGCTTCAACCTTGTAATTACATATCAGTATGCTATGCTATTCAGTGTTGGGGCTCGTATGATATGTGAATTTAGGTTATCAATGTTATGAACAAATAACATACAAGTAGAACTCTAAGACATCTTCCATGAACATTAGCAGAAACAGAAAGAAAGCATGTGTATAGCAGTTGCTTAGAAATTTTATTCACACACAGAGATACATACATAAATGTGCTATAGCTTATCTCGGTGTTGTGGTTTGAGGTTTGGGGAAGGGGAGGGACAGGTAGTGCGGCTATTCCACTCCCCTTCCTGCCACACTCTATCAAAGGACACGGGAAGTTCTGCTCGCCCCTTCCGCGCTGGGATTGCTGCTGGGACTGCACCTCTGTGTGGCTGCTACAACTCCACGTGGCTTGGGAGGAATCCAGCAACATCTGAGGATTGGTGTTGTATATATTTGTATATATACCTTCCCTTGATACCTTTGTGTATTCCCCTTCCTTTAATATCCCTTTTGTTGTTCCCTGTTAAAAGTTGTAATCTTGATTTCCAACTTTGTGTGAGGCGTTTCTGCCTCCCCTGGGAGGGAAGAGGTGGGGAGGGAAGAGGGGTGAAACAAATTCTGCTCCATGGGGATCGCCCTGAGCCTTAAATGAAAACAGAAAATTGGCATCCCAATGTGGGGCTTGAACATAAGAGATTTTTTCTTGATTTAAAAAAAAAGCCAAAAGCAAAACCTAGCAAAGTTGGAAATTAGGGCGGAATGTCTTTGCTGAGGTTTATAATGTATTATACATTTGTGCACCTCCTTTCTAGTCAGCTGGCCTCCCTGGTTTCATACTATTTGCTATGGATGGTTATTAGTGCTGGAATAACATGGGTTAAATCTTTGCCAGGACACTTTATGTCTCATCTTTTAGACACGTTCACCATGAGAAATGCCTCTGCTCCTGTCTCTGATGAATGTTTTCTCCCAGAGCTGGAGTGCCCCAGGAGTGGGTGGTATCATGTGGCACTGCTGTCTCTGTGCCTGAATGTGTTCTCGATGCTCCTGTTCGTGTATCTGTCTTTTCGGGCTTTGCGCGGGGACTCTGCCGCTTTAAGAGCCGAGGCTGTTTTAAAAGCCACGGCTACTTTAAGAGGCCTGGGTGAAGCAGCGGCCCCAGGCCCCGACCCGGCCAGTTTGGCCCCAGGCCCCGACCTGGCCACTCTGGCCAAGCTGCTGCGGGCAGGGGTTGGTGCAGCCAACAAAGGAACAGCCTCCCCTCCCCTTCCTGGTCAGACTGCTCAGCTCACACCGATCATCTCCCACAAGAAGTGTTTAAAGAAATCGGGCGGGTGGGGTGTGGTGGCTTGAAAGCAAAAACTGGGGGAGGACCATCTCTGAGGCCAAGTCAGGTTGGGTCAGAG
>VYZX01005181.1:4436-14839 GCA_013401335.1 Brachypteracias leptosomus
CAGTGTAATAGAAAGGCTATATCTCATTGAGATATAGATACTATAAGTTTGTATTGTGTGGTTTAGATTGTAGCAAAAAGGACCTGTGTGAGGCAGGTCATTTGAGATACTTCTGGAAGCCTGGGCAGTACTCTGGAAGCCAAAGTTAGTGCACTCCCCTTTGTATGACTGACAGAAAGTGACCACTGGAATAAAATCTCCCTGAAATACACCTAGTATTTGGTACAAGTCTTTTTGGAACATGGCTTCTCTTCCCCCTTGGTATGAAGTTTCCTTTTGTGTACAAAAGTAATTTCTTGGAGTGGTCTTCAATGTGTGCAGCATGATGAGGAGGACCTACAGTCTGGAAGCAAACCAAAGTATCAGAGTCCATTGACTGAAAAGAATTAAGGAAAACTAAGACCTTATATCTGAAATGAGCTCTTAGGAATACTTCTTGTAATCTCCCACCCTTTTTGGTGTTTGAGTGCAAGATTTGTGCTGTTGGAAATTTAGCTAATAAATCCTGTTTATATTTGTGTAGCTTTGAGGTAAACTTTATCTTGGGATTTTTTGTTTGTTTTAGCCTATACATTTGCATTCTTTTATATACAAAACTAAGCTTAAAATTTCCAGATATAATGACTGCATAATACTTGAATTATTTATAGTGCAATTATTAATATATTGATCATCTCTGCAAGTACACTAGTAATCTTTGGCAAGTAACCCCAACGACATTCATATTTAAAAAATTTTTCTATAGCCATTGGAAAGACGTATCTTCAGGTGTGTTTCCTAGCACTAATGTATCTTTCTTCAGAGTTTATGAAATGATTTTATGAAGATTAGACTCACAGCTAAACTTATTTATTGTTTTCACTCCTGCAATTTTTACGTGTATCTTACAAGTAACTAAGTTGAAATATCTAAGGTGAGCTAAAGTGCATGAATAGCAGTTTTTTCATAAGAAGAAAGTAGCATCTTAATGTCGCTCTGTAAAAAGCTATTTGTATGTCAGATTATATTTATTTGTCATTTGAAATGACAAATTTCCATAATTTTGAAGTCATGTTTGGTGGTGAAGAATTCAAAAGCTAGCATCATAACCAACAATGTAATCGAGTGTCTAATCATAGACGAAAGTTATATATCTGAATTAATTGAATGCTTCCCTGATTTTAGCTTTAAATGTTTTTTAGAGATTATTTCATAGAAATGTAAATTAAAATTACTTTATAAAAATCATTTTAAGTCCTTGTGTGAAGAGAAGTTAAAATAAATTGCCCTTTTCAAGAGCTAAATTTTATCCACAGGGATTAAAAAAGAGATATTGTATGACTAGAAAATCAATCTGTTCCAATCAGATGACTCATTCTAGGTTACAGTTAAGGGGCATTGAAGTTGTTCAGGACAGGAGAAATTTTTTGTTGGGCAAATAAAAATTTTGCTGGGGAAAAAATAGTTTTCCTAGTTAAGTCATCTGGTTTAACTTGTCTTTTATTTATGGTGGCTAATAACAAAATGGCTTCCAAAAAAATTAAGTGATTTGTCAGCACCCTGATTTAAACACATCTGTAGGCCATACATACTTATGTGGTTAATTTTTTATTTGGTTTAGGTTTTGCCTGGTAGTATGTAAGATTAGTAGTCTGATAATAGGGAATGGGCAGATCCTGAGTTTTTTCCCCAATTTAAATTGCACCCTCTGTTTGGTAGGAGACTACTTCCTTTTTCAGGTAGTGTTTATTTGAATATCTACAGTAAAAAATGAGCTGTCTTTCTGAATTTTTACTAATGCTGAATACCAAACTGTAAGGAAATAAACAGCTATAGAGTGCCTGTTTTCCTCACTTGCAGCTGACGACTATGATCTGCAGCAAATACTTAATAGAAAATAAAGAAGAATTTGATCAGGAGAAACCTTTGCAAAGTGAATATGCTGTCTGTCATATTTTCTTTTCTGAAAACAACTTCACCTTTGTGAATAGTGTTGAAGATGATACAATGTAGAATTTATCTTTTAAGGCATAGGTCAAAATCAAAACCTTAACATTCACTTCAGAAGGCAGCTGGAGACTAAAAGATGTTCTGCTACAGGGAAGATACTTTTTATTGTGTTCTTCATTGGCTGCTGTTCATGGATGGATGTAAGAGGTGATTATTACACATTATATCATTATCAGGAGTTGACAGTAACAAAGAGAATGATCATCAGAATTGGACCCAAAAAGTGTTTAAAGAGTGTAAAGTATTTCCAGACACTTCATCATCTGATACCTGATGATTTTGATTATTCCAGTGCTGTATGTTTGGGAGCAGATGAACTGAATTAATATCAACAAATATAAATATCAACAGTGTCTCAGTAAGTCAAATCAAGTTGCTCCTTTTATAGATAAAGGCAAGAAATAGTACTGCAGCACAACTGATCAAGACACATGAAATAGAAAGGTTAAAAAGGTAAATACCTGATTAAAAGGAATCAGTTCTAGCCTTTGTTTTTAATTCCTTGACACTTCCCATGACTTCACTGGTGCATGCTTACTCACAGCTCTCTTAAGTAAGTTGATGAATCTTGCTATGAATGGATAAATAAGTAATTACAAGAGAGAAAAAGGTACTGTGCACATGAGGTAAAATGTTATTATCATATGTTACAGATCTGGGTTCAAATCTATTGCTTACGCACAGAGCAAGTGAGCAGTACCTGCTGGGTGGTCCCACTCTATTTGTATTGATACCTATTGGTCAATAGCTGTGGGAGGTTGATTCCTGTGACACACACCAACCTTATTAACATCATGCAAAGGTGATAAAAAATGTATTGATTCCCTATACACAAAAGTAGTTGTAACAATGTAGTCTAAGGAGTAGAAGAATGAATAAAAGCAAAAGATAAGATTTAGGGAAAAAAATAAATATTGCCAAACTATCCCCTAACTTGGAAAAAGACTTAGCAGAAGAATGAAGATACCAGGGAATTTTTATATATTATCTCTGCTTCACATTGGTAATGAGGTAATAAAATTTATGTATTCATGATAAGGATGCATCCTAAAAATAGGCATTTTAATTTCTGCCTAAGCAATGCACATAAAATTTCTCACAAATAGTACTATAATTTAGAATAACAATTAGAATCCATTAAAGTTCTTTTGATTGTTTTTTTCTCATATATTTTTTGCATCCTAATTAATGTAATACAAAATGAGATTTTAAGCTTTGGTTAATTTGTTTTCCTCAGACTGAAGTACTTATGAAAGCTCCTTATTGCATAAAAATGTGAGGCGGAGTTGAATTTAAAAAGTGGTAATATTAATACCCCCTTGAAAATACTATTAAACATTTCTAAATAAATGCTTGGATCTTCCAATTGTCAATATGAAACTGTGTGAACAGTTGACATTGCATATACTAAGCCTCTTAACAGCTTTTTTTTCAAACTCTGACCACGCTAAAACAATTGATATCCCAGAGGAATTTGCATAAAAAACATAAAATCATAGAATGTTTTAGGCTGGAAGGGACCTCCAAAGGTCATCTTGTCCAACCTCCCTACACAGGCAGGGACATCTCTACCTAGGTCAGGCTGCTCAGAGCCCCATCAAGCCTGACCTTGAATGACTCCAGGGATGGGNCCTGGGCCCACTTCTCCAGCCTATTCAGGTCCCTCTGGATGGCATCCCGTCCCTCTGGCATATCAACTGCACCCCTCAGCTTGGTATCATCCGCAAACTGTCATAGAACCCTTCTGAAAAAGTAAATACAGCCTTTGTGACCAAATTTACAATGGTATTATGTTTAAGAATGAAGATAAGTAAATCTTGGAATGCATTTAGATGGATTAGATACTTACCTATAATTTAAGCTAACACTTTATAAAAACAGGATTCTGGGAGCCCTATCTTACCATGTTTGTACAGAGAAAAAAAGATTTTCAAAAGGCAGGATAAGAAAGAAGCACAGTACCCTCCTCTTTAACTCGAGCTGAGTCTAATTTTCTAGCTCTTATGCTAGATATATAAAGTAGTTAATTGGTGTTCCTGAATTTAGTTTAAAATAAGTCAAACTATGATATATTTATATCCCCACATACCCCAGAAGCCATTGTATGTTTACTCCCTCGATTAAGGTAGAAACTCATTCACACTGTTCCATTAAAATGTGAAGGATCTCATTCAAAATGGTCATGTTGGCTGCATAAAGAAATACATAATTTATAAATCAGGCAGCAAATTTTATTGACTTAAGCTTATTTTCCTCCTAGTTCCCAGCTAGTACTCTTCTAGTACTAGTTTTCATTAAAGTTATCAGCAAATATCTTAAATTTTAAAATAAATAGATTGATGTGGCTTAAACTGTTTCCTTTGGGTTCTTCTCCTGAGGCTATATTTAGTGATAAATGCCAAACTGTGACACTATTACCTTTCTTCATAAAGGGTAGTGATTCTTTCAATCCTTATGTCATTCTGCAAATGTTGTCTGTATCAGCTTTGTAGGGCCAGAGATTTCTTTGAGTTCATCGTTGAAAAATAAATAACATATAAGAAAAGGAGATTTAAAACTTTTTTTCTAATTTTGTTTCCATCCACACATTTCTCAGTCCATCTACTTTTCACAACTGTTTTGTGCATTTTTATTTTTCTTCTTGCTGGTACTGAGATGATCAGTTTGTCATTGATAAATATATGGGTCAGCCAAGAATCAGCTGCTGGGTATGCTTTCTGATCACGTTGCATAAACGTGGTGGATAGAAATGATGAAAAAAGTCAGATAACATAAACAGAAACTCAGGTGACATTAATATAAGCATAAAAATAAGTAGAGGAAGCACACTGAAATTATTCTGTGTACTTGATCTGATGCTCTAGCTTTGCAAAAGAGTGTATGGTAATTATACAGTAAAGTATAACTTCCTAGTTTCCATCTTATATTAAAAACTCCAGATACATATTATATATATATAATATATATTAAAAACTCCAGTGAAAGAAGGATAAAAGGTCAGATCTTCAGTGTTGTGGTTATTGTATTTTGAGTTTGGTATTGCAATATAAAGCAGCTTTTCTTTTCAGTGACATTCTGATGTGAAGTTCAGAATTTCAGAGCTCCTCAGTGTTATGTGATAGAAAAATTAAGATTTGTAGATTTTTCTTTATATGACAACAAATACAAAATTTGTGTTGGGAAAAAAGTTTACCTATTAAACTGTATTACTTTGAATGGAAAGATCAATATACACTCAATCTTTTCAGAGTTTGAAATTATTTTTCCAAGCACAGCAAAATAAAGTCAGAAGTGTTAGTTTCTTACAATTTATAAGTACTCCACCCTTGTGAGACCCCACCAGGAGTACTGTGTCCAGTTCTGGAGCCCCCAGCACAAGAAAGATATGGACGTGCTGGAATGTGTCCAGAGAAGGGCCACAAGGATGATCAGAGGACTGGAACACCTCTCCTACAAGAATAGACTGAGAGAGTTGGGGTTGTTCAGTCTGGAGAAGAGAAGGTTCCGAGGGCACATTATTTGTGGCCTTCCAGTATCTTAAGGGGGCCTACAAAAAAGCTGGTGAGGGACTTTTTAGGATGTCAGGTAGTGGTAGGACTAGGGGTAATGGCTCAAAACTAGAGGTGGGTAAATTCAGATTAGACGTTAAGAAGAAGTTCTTCACCATGAGGGTGATGAGACACTGGAACGGGTTGCCCAGGGAGGTGGTGGAAGTCCCATCCCTGGAAATTTTTAAGGGCAAGCTGGATGGGGCTCTGAGTAACCTGATCTAGTGGGAGGCATCCCTGCCCATGGCAGGGGGGTTGGAACTAAATGATCTTTAAGGTCCCTTCCAACCTTGATGATTCTATGATTCTATAATTTCCTATTCTTTTCTTCAGTTCCTCAAAACATCCTTATGATCTCTTATAGTTTCTTAAGTTATTAATGTAAGAGACTTGTAAGAGAGATACTAATCTAAAAAAAGATTCATTTAAAAGTAGTGTTTGGAGGGGAGCATGGTGACAAGAATGCCACTTATTTCTCACTAGAATTATTTTTAAAGGTTATTTTAATCTATTTTACCTGTTATTTATTAAAAACTGTATCAGTCTGCAAGATAACGATAATGACTCATGAAATGACAAAATGAAGTGCAATATAAGTATTAATGGAAGATAAGTATTATGCATTCATATATGTTCTTTTAGCTGATATAAAGTCTTTTAGAAGAACTATGTGCTGTGAGAGGCCTGCCATATGTTACTCAGATAAAATTAATCCCAAAATCACAAATAAGTAACATGAAGTTTGAAGATTTTAAGCCCTATTTGAAGATGCTTTTGTAGTTTTAGTCATGCTATTTTAGGCAGTGTCATTCTTTGCAGGGAGGTAAATGTGAGTTTTGCTCTGTGCCACTGGAGACAATGTAAGTTTTGTCACAAATTTCAATGAAAAAAAACCCCAACATCAAAACCTGGTTGATGTGCAGATACTTACTCTGATTCTAGTCTTATAGAAAAAAACCAAGTATTCCTAAGTCTTCTCTTCCTTTCCAAATTTTAGTCTCTCTTTGTAATTGAATGAATAGTGGTTTAAAAATAAATGTTTCTAATACTGTAATGTTCAGATCACTGAGGTGTCCAGTCAGAGAGACTAATCTTCTTTCTCTTCACTTTTTTTGTACAGTTATCTATATAGCACTGGGATTATTTATAAAAGATCTGTTTATACTGCATGTTTTGTAAATGCCAAGTAAATAAATTTGCATGTGTTATCAATCCTTTTTTTAGGCTGTCTGGAATTGAAGGAAGACACCATTGAAAATCTTCTAGCAGCTGCCTGCCTCCTCCAGCTGCCACAAGTAGTAGAGGTTTGCTGCCATTTCCTAATGAAGCTTTTACATCCATCCAACTGTTTGGGAATACGAGCATTTGCTGATGCACAAGGATGCACAGAGCTGATGAAAGTGGCTCACAACTACACTATGGTAAGGCAGTTTTAGAATATCCAAATTATGATCTTGTGAATTCTCTGTATCTTCTGTAAGTAAAAATATATTGTGAGTTTTTGGCTTGAAATCATTTCATACTTCTATGTAGCTTTATTTCATACATGGCCTTTTTGAAACTGCAGGAGTGGTACGTCAGTGAAGTTATGAGAATTGGCCTGCCATGATGTCTGCTGAGTCAGGACAGTATATGCCTTAATTAGATACATGTTAGATTCATGTATCTGTATGTCCTTATAATACATTGTAATTACTGTTTCTTTTTGTTAAGCTTTAGTGGAACTTTGTAATTGTCATTGTTCTGCATGGGAACAGTATCAAGGGAAATTTTAGTTTTGTTTTGTTTTTTCAAGAATTATCTCTCCTTGTATTCATCTGTGAAGTAGGTTGAGACAGAAAGTTGAAGGTGTAAAGAATTTTATCTGACAATATTTTAAATTTTCCCAGTTACACCTGACAGAACAGATACAGTGTTAGTATTAAAAATTAATCAGAATCAATGAAGCAAAAATATGCTACTTATTCAGAAGCTAAATTATATAGGTAGCCATTTCATTCTTCATAGTTTGACAAAATTAAAAACGTCTGGTTCATGAAACTAAACTTAAATAAAGAGGAGATTACATATAATTTCTGAGAAGTAATGGTTCCTTAAGGTCTATACTGAAATTACTATTGAAGTACTAGAGTGGGTTTCAATGAATCTGCTTTGCTTGTCCAGCAGTTATGTCCTTAATTTATTTATTCTTTTCTGTAACTAATACCATGTTATAATTCACAGGTTTAACTCTGTTTCCCTTACCACTACAGCTCAGGTAGTTATACCTGTGTTACACTTATGGAGCTAGTTCTGTGGCTCGTTTTAATTTTGCCTATATTTAGTCATCTAAAATGTAGTTTTCCAGGTCCAAGCTGGTTAGTTTAGCCTTCATCTGTCAGTGGAGAGAAAGAAGCAGTCAGAGCAGAATTCATGTGATCTCTCTTAGAATGAGATTGAATTAGAATTGAACAGGGATGGGTTGAAAAAAGTCAACCTTTTTATCAATATATCTTTTAGATTCATGTATTACTTTGATATTTTCTTTTTTTTTTTTTGAGTGAAAAGCATAATAGTGAAAAAAATAAAACTCTTAATAGAGAAAAAACTGGATTTTACTAAATTAATTTAAATTTTTGAGGTGAATGAAATGACTTATTATAGTACATTTGAAGATTTGTGACTGGTACACATCTGATGTATCACAAAGATCTGTGTCCATTTCTAAGATATTAGGTATATTATATAATTTATTATTGTTTTTAATTTATTGTTTTTAATGCTCATGCCTAAAATCTGAATTTTATGTAATAGGAAAATCACCAACAAAAGATGGTAGATCAAAAAGGAAGTCACTTGTAGTTAATAAGCAAGCTCTGATGTAACTGCAATTAAATTTTCAAGTGTGTGTGATAGTCACACCTGTTTGCTAGAAAGGCAAAAAAATCACCTCTTCAGTTATGCAATTACAGTATTTTTTCTGTATGTGATTAAACTTTTGACCCAGAGAAAAAATAATCCTAAAAATTTAACTTAATAGTGCCTGAAGTTTTCATAGGCATCGTGTTATTGCATCTATTTGTTTTACTGTTTTGTGTTAAAGGGTGTGGGTGGCCAGTTGTGAGAGGGAGAAGAGTGCCTTATTGCCTGTCTTGACTACAACACTCTCATCAGTGGGAATCTATATAAGAGAAAAGTGATTATTTCTTCTACACGTGCATAACCGGGAAAAACTTCTACAGTACAAAGAAGATACCCTGGAGAGTGTGATAGAGGAACAGCAAACAGAGAACTTGTAATGTTAAGAAAGGGTAGGAATGTGATGAGCAGGGCAAGGAGCAAATGCCTAAGTCTCCAAGGTGACAGAAAGCATTTATTTTTCCTTCAGAGTCCAGGGAAATAGTATGGACTATAATGAGAGGAAATGTAAAGTAGGGCAAGGGTGAATTTCGTAACAAATGAGGAGGACCTCATTAAAAAAAGGATGGGCTTTAAAAAGTTATCATGCTTTCAAGAGAATTTCAAAGTACTTTCTTTAGTTTTTCAGGGTGCTATCTTTAAGAGCAATGCATCTCAAATTCTGGCTCTGTGAATCTTCTTTCAAGATGTCATTGCAAGAGCTTGTTGTGAATAGGAATTAATAGTTCTCTCTTAACTCTGGCATATTTTGTAGTCATTTGCTTATAAAAATTTACCATTCTTTGAAAGCTATACAAAATAAATGCTTGAGAAGTTTCGGATATGAAGACAGATTAACAGATTAGTGAATGGAACTTTCAAAGTTTAAGGGTGTCTGCTTTCTAAAGAAAAATAATTTTTCTCCATGAAAATGTGAAACGTGAAACAGCTTAAATGAATTTTCCTTAGGTTATTGTCTTAAGTATTTACCTAAATTATTTATCATATAAGAAGTGTAATTGTTAGAAGATTAACCTCTCTAATATATGAAAAGCACTTGGGAGAAAACTAGAGGGGGGAACTTTGGCAGCATTTGAGAGTACCCTTGAAGAGTGAAATAATATTATGATTTCTTTCTACACTTTTTTAAATCTTTAGAAATACTTAGATTTTTTCTGCATATTTAGCATTTTAGTGACAAAGTATTTTAGTAACATAGCAGTTCAGTGAACAGGGAATTATAGCTGACTATCTGAATAGCCAGTTCTAGAATGCTAATCATCATCATATTTTTTTAATGGAGTACAACTAGCAAAGCTAAATGTAGTAGATATATGTGTCCCCAAAGCAAAGAAAGTGAGGATGGTGGCTGAAATATACCTTTCATCTTGTTCTTTACATTTACAAAAATATCTACTCTACACTAAGCACAAGAAATTCTTTTTGACCTCATAGTACATCTCTTACATATTGTAACCAAGTGTTGTAAAACCAAAAAATAATAATTTCTGTTCTGCTAACCATAATGTTATAGAGAAATACAGTTAGGCCTAAAGAAGTAATAGTGCTGTGCCATAAAGTTTTTTGAAATAAAAAAACTCAGATAAACAGTAGTTCTACACTGATTGTGGGAATGGGGAGCAAGACAAAATTTTCAAATAATTGTGCAAAAATACATTATACATGGCATATGCTATCAAATGTGTAATAATTTTTGAGATATGACTCAAGTTAAATTTTTGGTTCTTAGTTANATTTTTATTTTAGTTGATACAGTATGTACAGACTTAATTCAAATGTGGCAAACTTTTCAAAATGCAGAATCATTGCTGAGCATGGAGAAAGCTTCTACTGGAAGTAAAATTCATTAACTATTACCATTACATATCCCTTTCCATGAACAGAGGTGTAATATCCCTGGTATTTAATGAGATATTTAGTCTTCAGTGTCAAATACCAAACTGTTCTATTGAAATGCAAAATTAAGCA
>VYZX01005190.1:12018-23897 GCA_013401335.1 Brachypteracias leptosomus
CCGTTCTAATTTATTTTCTTATTCCTCAATCTCTCTGCCTGTGGGTATATTCTTTTAATTGAGCATCTAAGAAATTAAATGAAATCCTCTGTGTGTTTCCTGTTGCTTCTGAGGAGCTGTAACGTTTAAGAAAAAAAAGGAAAGAGAAACCACAGCTATATAATATTCAAATTACTTTTAAGAGAAGGCACATGAGGCATCTACTGCTGAAAAAATTTCCCTTTTATAACTTAAAGTACAAATCAATTGGTATCCATAGTCACAACACTACAAATGTTCAACTGCTGAAGATGGAATGAAAACAGCTCCCTTGGTGCCTGGTTGCCATAGGGGAAGAATCCTATTGCAGTTCTCAGAGAAATTCTGCTGTATGAAATTGCTAAATAGCATTTTGGCTGACAATAGTGAGGTGTTTATAAATGCAAAAGCTGAACTGTATTAAGAAACTTCTTGGCAGTTTTCAGAACATTTACTGGATTTAGTTTAAAACCCACATTATAAAAGTAAACTGGAGCTTGTATTGAAAATCAGTTAGAATGAGATAATATTGAAGTATTGCTTGTTTTCACTATATCATTAGTTCTCAGTCTTACTGTACAACTTCNATTTTGGCTGACAATAGTGAGGTGTTTATAAATGCAAAAGCTGAACTGTATTAAGAAACTTCTTGGCAGTTTTCAGAACATTTACTGGATTTAGTTTAAAACCCACATTATAAAAGTAAACTGGAGCTTGTATTGAAAATCAGTTAGAATGAGATAATATTGAAGTATTGCTTGTTTTCACTATATCATTAGTTCTCAGTCTTACTGTACAACTTCTGTCCTAACAGAAGAAAAGGTATAGTAGCACTCTACCAATCCAATTGTGGAGAAAGGAAGGATCCAATTCTGATATGGGTGTGGTTATGTACATTGTGAGGCACAGTTAACTGCCTGTAGATCATAGAAATCATAATGTACAAACCAAATGTAATAAAGCTTCATTCTGCTCTTTTTCATAGTAGAAAAGTTGGGAGATAGCTTAGTTAAGTCTAATGCTTTTGAATCGTGACTGATACTATTCTCTACACCTAGAGGGATGATGGTATGTGGTCCTTTCTCCCCTGCTGGGACATGGGTGAAAACAAGTATTCCAACAAAGATCTATTTCCCATTGTTTCAGAGCCTTGGAGCAGACCTTAGCTATTTTCTGCTTTTTTAAGCCGAATGAGATGTTGCTAATTGTAACATCATTTTCCTGGCTGTTTTTCTGGGCTGAGATTTACCAGTATAGATGCCTTTGTTATGAAGTGAAGAGGAAGTCTGACCTTTAAAGACAAAGGTCAATCTGTGCTTTTCTGATGTCCTCCTGCCATATTTCTGACTTTACAGATGTTTCACAAGTCTAGGAATTGTTCTATATGTCTAATCCTTTCAAACCCAGACTATTTAAGATAGCTTTGAGACTTCTGCTCTCAATTTATCCAGTGTTTTCTTGCTCCATATGAGCTATTCACCAAGAACCCTGGAATTTTGCACCCTGATCAACCTCACACTAAGCCGTCTTACAACAGATCATACAGTTTTTCAGCCTTGTCTATTCCTTATTGAAAACATCCTCATTCACATCATGGAAGATCACAGAATAGTCGGCTTATCCAAGTCAACTACGGTCCTCAACCTGCTGTTATGCAGACTTTCAGCTGGAGCATTCAGACTATATTTTAGATCTTGAAGGTCAGTCATTTGTCCATTAGGATGCTTTCATTTCAATTTCAATCCATTATCTGCCTGGTGCAGAGTTGTTTGAGTCTTACTGTTCTTACAGTCCTGTTTTTCTGCAAGGAATAAAAAGTTCATTTAGTAAAATAGGTAGTTTGAGGCTTTCCCTTTCCAAGAAAACAGTCTTCCTCATATCCAGCATTTCCTGAGAGGGTTGAGAATACCCATGCATGGGTAGAAATTCTTGTACAAAGCTCCTCCATAAGCAACTGCAAGATTTTACTCAGCTATCATTCTGTTAAAATATTGTTTCCCTCACTCACTTACAACAGGTCTTTGTCCACTGACATGTGCTTTCTCATTAGCTTGCCCTTCCTTGGCCCTTTCACCTTCAGCTGAAGCTCTCTGTGCAGAAGTTTCTGTGTGGAATTTGGAGGGTTTTTTAATCAAACTGTTCTGCAGGATTGTCTATAGTGATGTATTTATTGCATATCTGGACAGTCCAGTATATTCATCAATTAATGTCTGTGTAAACAGAATGTAAAGTACAGCTACTGGTTTGTGTATGTATTTACCAAGAACAATATAATCATAAAAATCTACAAATAGTATTGCATTTGGAAAAGAGGTCCTGCTGTTACAGTTTGTCTAAGGCTCTGAGGTTCACATCCAGGTGGTTTGGACCTGGAGTTACTCAAAACACATTTGCTTTGGAGTTGACTGTAGTAAATAGGCAATCATTTAAAAATGAAGAGAAGAAAATTACTTAACCAGTAAGCGAAATTCAAGATACACGTGTGTATACATTTTTATTTCTGTGCTCTCTGCTCTGGGATTTGGAGAATGTATAATGTTTTTGGCATGGAGCATAGAGTGAGTCAGGGAGCATAAATACTGAATGAATGGTATTGTGAAACAGAAGTTTCCAGGTTTGAATGCTTAAAACTGACCTTTTTCACTGACCAGAGCTCATGCAGTGTTCCCAGTATCTGTATACACAATGGATTTATACAGTGATGTAGATGGTATTTTTTGTTTTATTGCCTTTTCCTTCCTTCCTACTGAACATTGAGCTAACATTTTTCTAGAATAAACAGAAGTCTTGTTTTCTGAGTCAAAGCAGTCAGCTCAGTTATCATTTTGCATGTAAAGTTAAGATATGAGGCATCAAAACCAGTGAGAAAAGTATGTTTATCTGTATTGAATCAATTGGGATACTTTGGGAGTTCTTCTGTCAGCCCTGTTCTTGGTTACTTTCAGCAGAGTTGGCCATCACCAGGAGTTAATTCTCCTGGAATATCCTGGGAAGTGCAGGTCCCTGCAGTGTTCTGCCTTTCTCCGTAGTGAAAATTACCATGTTTTCCTATTACCATTTCTTTTCTCCTAAATAATTTATCCAATCTCAAATTATTTATCTATTTGACTTCCTCTCTTATCCCTTATAGGTAGCATAGTTTCTTTAAAAGCCTGTGATGGAACACCATCTGGTACTTGTGTAGAGAATTTCAGGAGACTGCGTAACTAATCTGCTTTGTCCTTATGCTTTTTGATTCCTTAGGAGAACACTAGGTTTGAGCAGAGTAGAATATGATCCAAAAGTAGTACTAGACTTTTGAGATCAAATGAAGGAAGTGATTTGCTGCCACATTCCTCTCATTTCCAATCTCAGTCCATTAAATACAAGAATTAGCAAAATTCTTATTTAACAAAAAATATCTATATAAACATTTTATTTGTAGTCTGCTTGAAAAGATACTGTTTTCAGTGGTTCATCAGAAAGCCATTCCAGAGACTAAAAGTCCTGAAAAATATCCACCACAGCCTTTAAAATAGGATCAAAGATGTCTCAGCCAAGTATAGCAAGCAAAAAAATTAGAAAAACTGCCTCATAGTTTCTCCAGAGCACCAAACAATTTTTTACTTTAATGGAATGTTCACTCTCCTCTTAATTCATAAGAGAGTAACTGCGAGTCCTCATGGAAAATGAAAAGAAACAGCCATGACATTACAACACTTAGTTAAGTCGCAGAGCTATACAATCTTAAAATCTTAAATCTTTTTCTGTATTTTGAAAACCTGATCAGGTATGATCAAGTTATTGTAGTTTATGGCATTAGTTAGAGGTCCTAATAATATTCATCATATGTGTAATTGTGGTGGTATCAGATACAGAGGCAGAAGAAAGCCTGAGAAGTAGCCTGAGAGCTAGCTCTTTCAAATGTGAAAGTATCGTGTGTCCAAGAAGTTTCATACTAAACATAATCTAAGAATTTAGAGTCAGATTGATAATAGGATTTATAAGTTGAATGTTAGATAGCTTTCTAGTGGGACTTTGAGGGCAAAAAGACAAAGGGACCAAACTTTGCTTAGATACCTTGGTGAACTGAAGGGGTTAGTTTTAAGCGCTACTGGGTTTCTGAACACCCACTTGCATCGTGCTGCCTCCAGTAACATCCTCTGCTTGGAGTCAGTTTGGGCCACCCTTTGTTTTCTGAGTGGAAACTTAACACTCTGGGCAACCTGAATGTCGTATTTCTCTCCACCCCACCCCCGCTTTTTAATGAATAAAACAAAGTGTTCTAGACCCTTCATGTTTTCTAAAATGTTCGTATCGTTTTGTTCACTCACTGACATTATGGTTTTGAGGTCATTATAATATATCCTTGCTTTCTATCTGTATAGTCTGTTCTGTCACTTAAATTTAGAGTTCCTCATTCTTCTTATATTTGCAGAATAGTAGAGTTTGATGGTTAAATACATAATTGGGACCTAAAAGTGAACATAAGGAACTTATACTTGAAAGAGGTATTTTTGCATCAAAAACCTAGAAATTAAGGAAGGGGTGCTACACAGCTCAGCCTAGGAATATTGCAGTTATGATTTTGTAGAGATGATTCAGTCACCATCCAAATAAAGCTGACATTTCTGTATACTACAGCTGCCTACACATTTCCTATTTTTCTTGATTGGTATTGGCTGTTAAACTGTTTCCCTGAACCCATATCACCATATTCTCTAAAGAAAATTAAAGTTTTACTCAAATGAATTTTGGAAAACAAAGCAGCCTTTCAAGAGACTGGTTTTTTTCAGAAACATATAGCAAACAAGTTAAATATGAATATTCTAGCATTTTCTTGAAAGCTTAACATCTCAGCATGCCAAAACGTTTTTCCTGGTTAAGAAAGACAAAATAATAAATGGACTCAATTCCATTCTTAAGATCAAAGGGCAGAGATGATATGAAGCAACTGAGGGTTGTTTTCCACACCTTGCTTTGATATACCTTGTTTCAAATTGATGTTCAAAAATGCAGCTCCTTGTGCTTTAGCGAGATGCTGCCTGACGTACAGCCCTTTGTGTTAACCAGTGTATTCAGCACTTGTGTGTTTTGCCTCATTATGTTATGTCTTTGATGATAATTCTATGTTATGATTCCATAATTCAGCATTGGTGAGTATTTAGGTGTGTATATTGATGGAGATAGGATGTTTCTTTTCTTTAACCCTAACAATGGCATATCAGAACATTAAATTGAAATTAGGCCTATGTGATTTAGAGATACGATTAACACAAATCACCCTTCTTTATTTATTGTTGCTACTAGTTACACTAGGTACTTAGCTGTGGCACATAACTTTAACATCTGAATTCTGTCTCTGGGTCCTGCAGTCCTACTGTGTGATTTAATAACTTCACTTCTCTGCCTCACTTTCTCTGTTTTTAAAATAAAAATAATGATGTTGACCTCTTTTGTTTCACCACTTAATGCTTTTCTGCTACAACCACAGTAGGAGAGTTACAAGGTCATGATAGCAGTAGAAGTACATTCTTATTCTTACCGAATGTTTTCAGAGATCAAAAGCTTGCTTTTTTTGGTAAAAAGAAAAAAAGAATAGTGTTAAAATATTGTATGTGTGCTTGAGCAAAGAGTAACTGTTGTATGGAGGAACTATGCTTGATATTACAGACCAAAGTGCCTTAGTTCATGGGAAAATCTTACCCCACTACTTGTGTTTTAATGAAATATTGTAATATTGGTCTAAGCAACTAAACTAATTGATCATAGAGTTATCTTAAACACTTGGTGGAACGAAAACTCTGTGGAAGTACAGTAGACTTGGAGATTTTTCTCTGAGATAAAATTGGGATAATGTTTACATAAAAAGCCATTCTGTAATCGCTCAAGTCAACCTTGAATAGGGAGACATGCAGACATATATTTCAGTAGTGGGACAGAATTTATTAACTTACTGTAGCTGTTATAATGTAAAATACTTTTTCACAATCACATAAACTTTGATGTAGCTTGAAATATCTGTTTCCCTTGTCTGACTTAGCAATTCAGGATGAAATGCAGGCCTCTGTTTCTTAGATAAGCTTACTGTTTTGCAAAGCAGTCATATTTGCTTGTCATTGATATTCGAGAGTGGATGAACAGGTTGCATGTTTAGTTTTTATAATGTGTAACTACGGTCTCTAACTCCTACTTCAGCTCATTCTTCAGATTGGGATGTAACTGAAAATGGCTGTGGTGCCATAGGATAGCTAACTGGTAAAGCCTGCTTGGAATGTGGGTGAGTGAGCCATTTTGGCAGTAAGCAGAATAGTAAAGAGCGCTCTTTTTCCCTTAGTTGACTTGCAGGCTAAAATTAAACAGAGTTAGATATTTCCACATTTAGCGATTTACAATGTATCTGTTCTGAGTCAGCTAGCAGAGAGAAATAATTACGTATATACTTTTATAAAGAAATAACTCTTCGTTTGGGTATAACGCAGATCTGCATCTTTATAGTAAGCCTTACAGGAAATGCCCTTCAAAACAGTAAGATAATAAGTAAAAAGATTATTTCTTCTTCATTATCCTTTAAAATAATCGGATATTAAATAAATTAATGATGCTAACTCGACCTATATCAGCACCTGCTTATCATTCACGTGCCACGAGACATCCAGGAGTCATGAGCTCAATGCTAAAGTAATTCATGGTGCCGTTTATATAGCAAGATGGTGTAATGTTTTCTTTAGTTACTTAGTTACTAAAAATAAACAAAACTTGTCAGAATTAGTTTTTATTGTAAATCATTCCCTTTGTTCATATTTGTGATCCCTCGCCAATAAAAAGTGTACATTAACTTTAACTTAAACTTCGGTTTCCTGTAGAGGTTTTTCAGTTCATTTTATAGGGGAATATCTAAAATGTGTTACTGAAAGTTTTTACTGGAAATAACAATATAGATGTGTTTGGATACTGCATACACACAGAGTAGAGTTTAGAAAGAATTCTGCCAAGGTGATACTTTAGTGTTGCAAATATACTTTTCTGCACATAAATAACAAGGCTGCTTCTCAGTGTCTAGTGCATTGAAGTGTGTTATTGTTGTTATGTTAAATGTTAAGTTTCAATAAGTAAATTAATGACTGAGCTATTATTGTTTACTCTTCCTAGTAATTTTTTTTCAGCAAAATTTTGGGAGTGACTCGGTAATGCAGTTTATTCTTTCACAAGGTTTTTACATCTTCAGAAAGACAGCCGACTCCTTCCCAAAGTGCTCATTCACCTCTGCATTCCTCTTTCACTATCCTGCTGTCTTCATCCTTTTTCTTTGTGGTATTTGAAGTCCTTTCCCATTCCTTCAACACCGCTGAGCATCCCTCAGCACCACCTCTGCTATTCGATTCTGCCTTGTTTCACCTATCCTGCCTTTACCCCTGGCCACTTTTCTCTGCAGCTGCATCACTCAGGTGTCCTCTTCCACCTCACCAGAAGTGTACCATGTTCCCTTTTTGTCCCACTTACTGTATGCTTGAATTTTTTCCCTTTTGAAGGAGAGGGGAAATCTAGAGCCCCAGGCTAGTGATCCCTCTCTTCACTGCTCCTCCAGCAACCTTTGCTCAGTATTCAAGGTGGGAGGAGGTGGTGGCAGAGCCAACCCAAGCGCAGGAGGCCCCAGGTTATCCTCTGAGGGCCTCCCGGTCCCTTGGGAAGACGAGTGCTGTTGCTGCAACTGTCATCATCCAAGGAAGCTTGTCAAGATGCTTGTCCACAGGATGAGTGCCAAGTGCAGCTGTGCTCTGCTGCCTCCTGTTTGTCCTCCTCTGCTGTCCACCTGCCTGCAGCCTCCCCTTGCTTCATTCCTTCAGGAGAGAGGAAAGTTGATGAGGAAAGAAATTATTTGCCCAAACTATGCCTGGCAAATGACACCGTGACTTTGAGGAAGTTCTCAAATGTTCAAAGATTATGTGGTGTTGAGTTCAATTCTTATCTTTCAAATCATTTACTAGATAGATGTAATAGATAACTCTGGCAAGAACTGGGATCTGGAAAGGAAACCTAGTGTGGTATGGGACTAATGTCTGTTTTTTCTAAAATGTAAATTTAATTAAAAGGAGAAAAGGGGAGGGGAGAACAGAAAGTTCACCAGAATCTTAATGAAATCCAGGAAACTTGAGCATTACATTTTGTCAGAGACAAAATAGCAATTAATTTTTTTCTTAGACGTGTAAGGAGTCTGCTGCCAACTTATAGCTTGGTCCTCACATCAGTGAGATCTTCCTTGAAAACTGGGGAGGATTCTTATTTTTTGGTATGAAAACACAAGCTTTAGAGGCTTTGGGTGGGGGGCCAGGGGAAAGACAAATCTTAGAAACTTTGACTACATTGATTTTGAAGAAAGCTGTTACATAGAAAACAACTTTACATAGCTGATTAAACTGCTCTTGGAATATAGTGACTGAGTGGCAAATGTGACACTAAATTTCAGTGTAACAGAGGTGGCTTTGTAGGAGGTCAAAGTTACCTGACAGTCAAATTGAAAGACAAATAATGTAATTGCTTATGTGACTACTTGTACTGGGGTTTTCATCTGTTTGTTTTTCTCCCAGGCACAAGCTATCAATGACAAAAGAAACTGGAAAAATAAAGTGTTTTGCTCTCTATTCTACAGTTTTAGATTCTGCTAGTGTGACTTCATTGAAATGATAGTTTTAGCTCAAAGCATGAATTAATTGTATTGAACTTCATAGTTTTAGCTAATTTTTTGCAGTAAATGAGAAACTAAATAGAGTAAATAGCATTATGTGCTACAGTAACACTATTTCTTTTTTTTTCAGGAGTCTGTTATAAATGTGGGGTTTTTTGTTGACTTTGCCTGTAGGCGGACTTTATTCCTCACTCTTTGGGAGGTCTCTGACTCCCACTTGTCATATCACATATGCATTAAACCTTTCATTATGTATTGCTGACAACGGACGGTATCTCTTAAAGATGCAAGGTTCTCTCATTTTAGCATCCAAGTATCTTATAAAAGCTAATGATTGTAGCATATACTTTATCAATCCTCAATTCCTTTTTCTGGTCTCCTCCAGATCCTGCCGCAAGGCATATTCACTGTTCTTCTTGCTTACATGTTACCTCAATTATGCTTGACATCAGCTTTGCCTTAATTGCAGATTTATTTCTGAGGTTTATTGCTGACATTTAAAACCATCAGATCTCGTAGACTAGTCAGTGTATAGGAGTTCCTCACAGTGTGTGTTCCAACTCCAAGCCTGTGCTAGGCAGATGATTTATCTTTGTATTTATCAGGCTTTACTTGTGTCACCCCTGGTTGGTAGGTCTTCTACCATTTGAAATTCATCTGGTTTTAAAATTTTGTTATATACAATAAACACTTAATTTGTCTTATTTTTTTTTTCTTCCATTTACAATTTCGGTGTTATTGTGTGTTTTGAAGTGTATGTTTTTGCTGTTTTTTGGAAAGTACGTTGAAATGTGTGACAAGCTTTCTGAATTTATTGGAATTTATTATTAAATTCTGATTGCTGCATAATTGTATACTATGGAGTAAATATAGTATATATTGCTTTAGGAACTATGGTTCTTTGAATTACAGAACTACTGCAATTCTATAGAACTTGGTGCTGGGACCTTCCAGTAACCAAAATTTCTGTTTTGAATTGATTTCATTATTTCATTTTCTTATTTGTTGCAAAATTGCAATGCTTATGTGAAAAGACAACTGCCTTACTATTTGCCATACTTTTTCAATATATTTGATACCTTTGTATCGTATTAATCCATTTGCTTCTGAATTTTGCAGCTCTGTAATTAAGTTCTGCTGCAATAGATACTGTATTACTAAAGCAAAAGCCTCACTAATACATCATCAGTTTTTTTAATGCAGGTTTAATGGAAACAGTGCTTCATAAATTGGGTTTTATTGTGCTTGGCTTGAAGAGTATGCTAAGATTTCTGGATACTGAGAATAGCATTTCTCCTATTTTGAGTCTTAATGTTTCTCATTCAAGATTTTTTCATAAACATAAGAAAACTGGGAGTTTACTTTTAAAAAATGAAGACTTAGTAGCCCTATCTTGTAATCATAGAACTTCAAAAGTGTTATTTAAAGAAAGTAAAATATATTGTAAAACTTAGGATAAAATTCTAAGAGCTCATAGTACTGAGACTGCCAACTTAGCAGAGTTCAAAAATTTGCCTTATTTTACCTAATGAGTCCACTAAAGCATATTCATGAGCACATTTACATGAAAAATGTTTTTCTGAGCAGCTTTGGGCAGAAGACTAATTTAAAGTAGACCTGTCTTTATTGAAAGAGCCCACTGTCCTAGACCAAGTTTTCCTTTATTGAGGTTGGGGGGAGTCATGCATTATATTTTTCTCCTTCTGTCAAGGGTCTCATTGACTCATTTCTTGCATAATGTTATTGCTGACTGAGAGTCTGAGGAAATGTAAGTGTGTGTGTAGGTATTCAGTTAGCCACACAACTTTGTGAAAACAAGCATTTTTCTTGGCAAAAAATTGTAATGAGCAAAATCAAAATGTAGTTCTCTGCATTTCTGTGTGTATGTAACTCTGACAGTACTGGCAATATCCTCACTGTGAAGAACTTGCTGAAGTTTGTGTTTTAATTATTGATCTTGATTGGAATTTAAATATGTATGTCAGTCCAATCCAAACAAAAGTCTGCATCAGAGATGATTTGTGTGCAAGAAAAATTAATACATGTATGGAGATACTTTAGCAGATAGTTTACATTTTCTTTTCTTTTCTACGGTATATAGGTGCAGTGCTCTTGTCCAGTGTACAAGGATTAGCAATTAATGTCGATCCAGTCTTGTATACTTGGCTTATCTACCAACCACAAAAACGAGCTAGTAGACACATTCAGCAGGTATGTATTTTTGGAGGGAAAGGAGTGGGAAGAGGGGATATTTTCTCTTCTGTATGTACCAGTAGCACATTCTTGTTCCACATATTTCTTTTCTGCCACCCTGTTCTTTGTAGTTTGCTGCACATACTGTTAGATCTTATTTTGAATTATTTAAGATGTTACAGAATATGAAATACTATTTTAATTTCACAATGTTTTCATTTATAATGTTTAATAAAAAGAATAGAGAGGATGTTTTTTGATGCTCACTGTTTAGGATCAGTATTTTGCAACTAGTTTTAACTGCTGAGACCTCATAAGCCTCCTGAATCTGAATAGTAAATTGTGTTTCAGCTGTTTAGGATGGTCTAGCAAATACTTGCATAACTTGTTAAAAAATCACTACTCTTAATAAAACCCATTTTAGTAGGAGATGAACCATACAGTTCATAACTTGACATAAGTGAATGCTGTAACAGATTCTGTATATAATGGCAAGATGCATATTTGCAAGAAGTAAAGGCTGTGGGTCTGTGTGGCACAGTGGTTTTTTAAAAAGTATTCTTGACCTTAATTTTCATGCCCTATACTCCTGACCTCGAAAGAACACAGGTTTTGACTGATTTTGAACTTAGTTTTAACTGTTCTTTGGCAGACCAGTAGAATGTTTTAAAGCTTATATTTATCATAACTGATCAAACTGGTGGTCTGTGTAGCCTGATCTTCTGTCTCGGTTATAAGTGGTCAATTATTAAGTGGCCAATATAAGAATGTTTTGATATTTGTCTCGTAATTATAGAAAACTATGCACATCGGGGAACTTTCATACTGGGCCCTTGAAGTGGGAGGATTAACATGACCTGTGAACATTTCTGTTTCTTGTATGTAAATGACCTTGTTAGGTCACACTAATTTGAGTCCGGGTAAACTCATTCAGCACCAGCACCATCTGAAAAACTTCAATGTGTGGCTTGCTGCTATATTGTTTTAATAACTTTACGCTGTT
>VYZX01005192.1:4974-15451 GCA_013401335.1 Brachypteracias leptosomus
TTTTTCTCTCCTCTCCCTGCACTGATGCTGAGAACGACCCAGTTCTGTTCAGAGGTTCTCAGTAGTCAGAATCTAACTGTGGTGCCATGGCCTCATAAAGATGTGTCTAAACTTAAACTTGACCATGTTTTTCATTACTACAATTGTTACTCCACTGTATGATGTAATGTATAAATATTTCATATTTGTTTACTTGAGAAGAATGAACAAAACAAAATATATCTTTTTCTGTATTTGTGAGTGCTTAGTCTTGTGCAGTATTTAGATAAAAGTCTATCAGTGATATGCAGGTCCCCTATAAAGACCCCCTTCAATATTTAAGGTGATAATAAGGATACAGCCTGGTCCCTTTACTTTTACAGGGGCTGAGTTTTTTATCTTGGTGTTTTGGTTTTCCCTCTAGAGATTTTTCTGTATTCACAGAGCAAAACACAAGATTTTTGTATAAGTATATAACAGTGAGGATAAAACAGGACCCTCATCTACTACAGGCAGCTAGGCTGACCAAATTGCTGCCCTCCAGGATAGTTGCATTCTGTGCCTTTGCAGGTGCTGGGGAGTTAAATACAGCATGGTTCACCTCTTGGACACACATGGCATTAGATTTCAAAATCCTCATCCTTAGCAAGAGAACAGAATAAAAGGGCATTGTGGCAGACAGCAGCATGGGAGGTAGAGCTCAGAGTGGTTGGAAAGCGAGCTATCTCTGAAAAAGTATTAAGTGTGACCTACTGTCCTCTTCCTCCATTTGCAATGTTGTGGTCCAGCAGGTTTTCAGTTTCCAGGATCATAAATCCACACACGTAGATACTTTCCCTCTGTCTCAGCAGGTCCCTCTCTGTAAAAGTACCATTTTTGCACTTCCTCCATTGATCCAGGGGAAGTGGCTGATGCTAAATGGTAACAAATTGTCACAATGCTCTGTCCAAGACAACAAGCTTGTGAAAGGGTAAGGAAGCAGTATCCTGCCCACCCCACTCGTGGGCACCAATGAGAAACATCTGGGGGCAAGGCATAGGCTTCCCCTCTAGCGTGTTTGCAGGAGTCATGGCTTGCCTCAGACATGGCTTTGTGTTTTTACTTTCTTCTGCAGTACTTTGTGGGCGGCCGGCTCTTTTCCAAAATACCATCCTTATGCAGACATCTCGCCTTTCCAGGCATGCCACCCTTCTTTTTTCTATTCTCAGAATATTCTTTTTCAGGGGTTCAGCAGCACTGCAGCAATCCCCTGAATCTGACCTTTATAAAAGGGTAAAAATTACTCCTTTTTACTCTGTCCTTTACAGTGTCTTGTGATTTATAGAGAAACAACAGCCACTGAGCTTTCTTACTTTTATCTTTATTTTTAACTTTAGCAATATCAAATCTTGATACTCTTCTCCCTTTTCCATGAAGACTTTCTAGGGAACTTTGCAACTGGAAGTCTTCAGAACTCTTTCTCAAAGGGCAGACTGAGCCTTTTTCTCATGTATTTGTCAGGAATTTAAGTCCTGTAAGTACTTATGGAAAAAAAAAACAACCTACTTTTATAGAGTATGATTTAAATGCCCCACCCTTCTGTCATTAAATAGCTTCCAATCTTTTGTCCCTTTTGATGTCATAATCCAGCTAGTTCTCCAGACTTCTGAGGACTTATTTAGGGAAAACATGGAAATCAGTACCTGAAAAACAAATGGGTTTGAATGACAGAAAAAAAATTTTGATGGTTTCTTTATATGTTTAAAGAACAGAGAGTAAATAAGTCCATTTTTAATATATATATTAATTTAACTCTTAAGTTATTCTATACTGCTGTTTGCAAACAAGAATGAAGAGGCAGTTTTAGTATTCTGATTAATAGCACAGGCTGATTATCAGACTTACAAGTCTATTTTCTACATCGTATTCTGTTGTAGGGTGGGGTTTTTTTCTATACTTATGGATGTATAACTAGCATAATATCAAATGCTATTTGAAATTCCATAGATTAGAATTCCACTTTCAACTTTCCAGTTGTGTCAACTTTAGATATGACTTTTTTTCCCCTTGCAAAGTGTTACTTTTAAAATATGGATGTAAAACATCAATTAGAGTATTGTGTCGATCAATGTCCACTATTTCATCCTGCTACTTTCACTTAGAGCAGCTTATACATTACACCCTATTCATGCTGTGGAACTACCATGCCCTAGAATGAATACAAACTAGGGATAAAAAGCTTTTTTGTTTCAACGCTCCACAAATGTGGAATCAGTTACCAGTGGATTTAAGAACAATTGGGAGCTTTTCCTGTTTTAAGATGGAACTGAAACAATACTTCATGATGACTAGAAGTTGTTGTAATTGTTTTAATTGATGTTATTCTAGTGTTATCTTGGTTTATTGTTTATTTATATGCATTTGTTTACCACAGGTCATGCTTGAAAATGGGCTTTCATCTCAATTTACATAGTCAGCTAACAAATATATGTATGTATGTGTATCAGCTACATTTGTTTATATCTAACAGCAAAACCATATGTATTCTACATATATTTCTTGCCTTTATGTTTGTGCTATTGATTAAGACATCTGAGTTTGATTTTGGCTTGACTTTTAAGTGTGCAGGACAAACCAGGCAAGTATGTATCTAATAATATCAGTCAAATTATTGTTTGGCTCCCAAAGTACAAATCAAGTTAAAGAATTAACTAAGCATATGTTAGTGTGCTTTATAAAGCAGTTCACTCTTTACTTGCGGGGATTTATTCCTGCATTGTGTTGCCTTTAAACAGCATTAGCATTCAGAAATTATTTTTGTATCTCTAAAGGCAAATGATGTATTAAAACCAGTGATAAGATCACTTGTAGAGAAATACTGTCTGACATCAAGTATTTATTGTCATAGCTGATAAAGTAATGGCATGTTTAATTTACAGTCTCTGTGAATGATAAATATCTATATAAGTATTCCTACCTGTCTTTACATATCTAGCAAGTAAACTAACCAATGTATAAGAGGTATAGAGAGGAAGAGCAAGTCATTATTTCATCTGTTCCATTTGCAAACTCAGAAGTCACAAATGTGCAGCTGGGAAATGTGTTTGTCTCAAAGCCTCAAATCTGTGACATGTTAATTCATAAATAATTGCAGTCACATGGTCTTCCTTGAGGGCATTAGCTCAGTATTCCCAGTACAGTGCACTTACTTGTACTAGAAAAGAGTGGACAAAAGTGCTTTTCATAAATCAGATAAAATTGCTCAATAAATCCAAAACATCTTGCATTATTTCTAACAGAAAATGAGCTTATATAGGGAAGCAATATTTTCATAGTTTGAATGGTCTTTGGAAATTGGCGGTGAAGAAATAAAGGGTAAGAGTACATTATTTTTGGTTATGGAATCTGTCAGCTAAAGGTTTCACAGCCCTGGACCAAATAATGTTCTTACTTGCATCCCATGTTAACCAATAGACAACCTTATATCCAGGTACTAAATACTTCCATTAAATGAGCACACTTTTCTTTTGGGACAGTCATATGACAACATGCCTGTGTCATTGTCTAAATGCAGCTGTTTGCAAAAATATAGGCCTTTTCCCAAAAATCTTGTCTTTCATACTCTGACTGTAGGGTGAATAATACAGTATGAAAGGAATCTGAAGGTGCCGTTAGGGTCCATTGTGTCAATCCAGCTGCTACACATGCATATTAAGTCCACATTTAAAAATGCTTGCGAAGCTTTTTCCATTTGTTTTGCTTTGCAGTCCATTTTTAAGCATTGACACTTCTTTCTTTGTCAGAATACCTAAATCACTCTGAACTAGCCCTTGGATAAATTCCAATTTAAATTGAAAACCATTTTAACAAGAGTGATTCCACTTCTTTTTTAAATCAGGTGAAATTTAGAAAAAAAAAATCATGAAGATTTAGTGCAAAAAAAATTGTATTTCCATTGGTTACTAAAAAAAGCATCTTGTCTCATTTAAGAGATGGTTGTCAGGCTCCAGCCAGCATTGGATTTAGTCTCCGGAAAGTAGGAATTAGAGTGGAAATCTGACTGACCCTGACTTTAACTATTATTGTTCAAACCACCACAAATATCTCTTGGTGAGAACAGTGTTTTGTTCAAGTACCAGATTAATTTGCTGTAGACATATGACTGTCATCCAAAATTTCATATTTCTAATAATTCATTTGCTAGAATACTTTGAATTCAGAAAATCAATCTTCTGAGTGTAGCATAAGTACAGCATCACAAATGAGAATGCCAAATTTAAACTGTTTAGTCTGGGAATTTATTGCTGGCACTGGAATGGTTGTTGGCAGAACATGTCCATATAGGAGGTTCGTTCAGCTACTTCATTTCCAGTCTATGTCATTAAGCAGTGGTTTGAGGACACTTAGTATTTCAATGCAGTAGACAACAAAAAGAAAAACATCCCCCCTCCCTTTCTGTTTAATTGTATATTGGTACCTCAGAATTTTGGCTTAAATATTAATCTGATTTGCATTTATACATTAGGAACTGCTTAGAGCAATTGGAAAAGTTTGTCATTAATATAAGCTGTCAATGTCCTGGATTTTGATACTAGTCCTTAATCCTCATTTTGCAGATGCTGATGCACAGTGGTTTTATCTTAATTTTTAACAGCCTGAGCTACATAAAAGATGTCGATCAAGCAGGTAGTGTAGAACTAGGGGCACTATCTTCATGAAAGAGATTTACTTTAGCATTTGTCATGCTGCAAGCAGAGAAAGTGTAGGTTTAGGGTATAAATTGTGCTTTTACTAGTTAATGGAACACATGGGGTGAAGGTTTGAAGGGGCTTTAAAGACAAACCTTGCCCTCACCTGCAGCATGCTGCAGAAAGGTGTCAGACACAACCAGCCACTACTTAGACCCAAGAGTCACCCTGCAGCAGGAAGGTATGAAAGCTTCTGTTCCCAACTGACACTCTAAACGCACACTAGTCAGCAGCCGGTCTGAGGATGTGAAACGTGGTCACATCTCTAAATGCATAACGTGAATACATATCAGTATTAATTTAAGCCTGGAAAACACATCTCTGCATTGTCTCAGGTGAAGAAAGGGATTACAGATGGGGGAAAAAATTACCGATAGTAGATAAACCTCTCATTACTGCACAGAGCCAGAGAATCACAGAAATATTTACCAACAAACACATCCCAGGTCATTCAGCCTAGTCTTTTTTTCTTCTTCCCTCATGTATTGTGTCAGGATATATTTCATTAAACGATTGCTGATAGATCAACATTAATTCTGTCTTAAAATCCTGCAGTGGAGGTGATTCTGGAAAACCCCTTGACAGTTTGCTCCATGGCCTAACTGTTCCTGCAGTTGTAAAGTTTTTCCTAATATTTAACCCTATTAACTATGTTGCAGCTAAAGTCCATTACTTCTTGTTTTGTCCCCATTGAGTAACGAGAACAATTGTTCCCTGTCCTCTTGGTAACACCCATTTATGCAATTATCAAGAGTTATTATGTCTCCCTTTTGGCTTCTCTTCTCTAGCTTGAACATATCCCAGTTTCTTAAGCTTTCCTCCTGGGCCTTACTTTCAACACCTTTTATCATTTTTGATGTCCTTCTCTTAAGTCCTCCTAATTTGTCTGTATCCTTTGAAAAATGTGGTAGCCCAAACTAAATGCAGCTCTTGAAGCTCATTTGAGTCAAACAGAGCGGAAAAACTGCCTTCCTTCTATTACATATGATGCTCCAATTAACACAACTTAGTGTGGTGTATGTCTTTTCTGTGACAGCATTGTCTTTTTTGCTTGTTCAGTATATTGTCCATTATCACTACTGCTCCCTTTGCTGGAGTTTTCTGATCTAACTTGTTATATTTGCAACTTTGATCATTCTACTCTTAAGTTGTTCCATCGTCTGCTTTGAGTTTCCATATGGCTAGATATGCTTCCCATATTCATACTTATTTATGTGGCTTTGCCTTACCTGAATCTTTGCCCCCGTGCCACTAATGTACCCTTGGCCATTGCTTTATCATCTGTAGGATAGACTTTTTCCATCAACTGAATACTCTCATCAGCAATATCAAAACCCCATCAGAAATTTATCTCCATACCATTTCAACTAGTGCTATACTGCATATAGGGATTAAAAATTTATATATCCTTATATGTATGTTATTTCCTTGGCAGAGGAATATTTCCTTGTACATAGTAAATCAGTAACCTATGAAAACAGCAAGAAGACTAGACTAGAATTATCCAAAACACAAATTTTCTCATTTGCATGGATTTACAGTACTTTGATGGGGTATTTCCTTCCACCTTAATTAAGAAATCAAATATTCAGCAATTTCCTACAAGCTAGAATTTCAAAACCTCATTTCAGAAACTTGGACATGTGATGTTCCAGAACTGGGATATGTATCCACCCTCAACCCTCCTGGGAGGAGGGCAGGAGGGAATGCAGCTACTACTGAATCCCAATCCAGTTATACTACCTTTGCAGGACCAGCCTGGGGCTATGCAAACTCAAGCTAATTCAAGGCATACTGGCATAAAAGCCTTGAGAGATCATTTTGTGTTGGAGCTGTTACAGTATTACTCTACTGAAACTAGATTTGATTTGGGGACCTGCAGCTGAAGTTTTCAAGGCTTCTCTTTCTTCAGCAGTAAAGTAGGAAAGACTAGCAGTAAATGTGGAAGACTTCAGAACCCCAGGATAGACCAAGGAAATATTCTTCAAATCAGATCTTAATAGAGCAATATTTGCCAAATTTGGGGAAAGCATTTAGGTTCAGCAAACTGTTATTTTTCTCACAATACATTGATTTGTTAGGAACTCTGTGAATGGACTGATAAAGACTCATGAAGTTTATCTGAATACATCTGAATTTTTCCATGGGTTTTTATGAGATTCTTGCTCTAGAGGAGAGCTCAAAAATTCCTTTTACTCTTTTTATTTCTGTTACTCTTTATTGTGCATGAAAGAATGCTTTTCACTCTTGCTGGGCTAACGAAGATTTATAATGTTTATTCATTTCCTTTTCCCTCTTAACATGAACCGGAACAGTTTGCCTTACTCAGGTTTCCAGAGGTATGTCTACCTCACTTGCTCAAAATGCATTCCCAGGAGCAGACAAGAGCACATTGTGCCTGCACGCAATCCACATCAGGGCCTTGGGCAGCCTGCCCAAACATGCCTGGCAGGGTCCTAACCACCTACTTACATATTAATACCGCCTAAGAATGCCCCATGTGTTCAGGCCCACGGGATGTTGCATGTTCTAAAGAAGCATGTTTTCTGCCCAGGCATTCGCTAGGTGTAGAGACGAGCCCAACCCAGGGGGCAATCGTGGGACATCTTTTGGAGAAAGAGTTAATCCTTCTCTCAGAGGTGAAATGACATTGCCAGCATGGTTGGTCCCAGGCATTTAAGAATGAGGAGGTAGACTACCCAAAAAATATATTTTACAATATATTAATAACTGTATATACTTACACATTTTTATATTTATAACTCGACATATTTTTCTAATAGGAGAGTGAAATCTTTTCCTCTTTTAACTTTTCCTTTTCCAAAGGAGAAAAGGGGAAAGCATTCTCACTCTGGAAGTACAAAGCAGCACTAAGATTTTCGCAATAAAATGTTGATAACTCCATATGGTAGAAAGACCATGTAAACAATGACTTTGAACAGGCCACATGCTGAGACAGTGACACTAGGTTAGTGTAGCTATCCCCTCTAGCACAGCTGCAGCTTATACCAGCAATAAAGGCTTTCTGATGGTGTGTTATTCACCAATTCAAAAAGCAGAATAATTTTTATCAATAACAGTAGTTTTAGATTAATATAGTTGCTTAAACATTAAAGCTTCTGCTGCATAGCATTTAACAGCATAGTTAAAATTAAAACCATGAATAAACACCCCACCTCAGATCGACGTTATTTTACAAGCCTTTGCCACTGCCTATGCCAATAACATTGCCCATATGAATAAAATGTTTACTTGTATAGTTGGTCTATATTTCAGGCCCAAATTTCCCAAACAAGTGAAGCCCAACATATTGAGTCATGGTAAAGTTCTTTTCAAGGCCAAGGAAAACGTAACTCCCAGAATAAATTACAGTACACAACATTTTCTTTTGGGCCAGTTACCACTTTGTAAGAATCATTCAAGTGCTCTTATCTCCTGTTCTAAAAGGCTTGCTTTGACGTGTTCAAACATTAGGTGCTTGTTACAGGAAGACTTACTTTCCAGGAATACAAAGATTCAGTCTTTCATCAAACCATTCGTACTGGTACATTTACTTTCCCTGAAAAAATTGTTTCTGTTTATATAGTTCAACTACACTGAAGAAGAAGAAGTTCCGTTCTTAACAGATGGTTAGGATGACTGACTGCAAGCCAGGGCTAAAAAATTACTAAATATTGCTTGTGTTAAGAGCATTGTAATTTCTCTACCTATCTCACTTCTAAATTCTTTATCCATTTTCTTCCTCATCAAGGAAAATAAGATTTGGGAAATTCTTCAAAATGTTTTCTTTTGTTTTCTTTTTTTTTCCCTTTTTAACCATGTTATTACAATCTTCTATTTAGTATAGGAATTTTCAGCAGCTGGGGAACCATGACAAGTTTTGCTCTGTGGTACGGGAAGTAGTTCTCCAGAAGCAGGACCAAGATAGGGATCTTCCTCATTTTATGGGCATACAAGTAAAAGGCTCTCCAGACATAAATGAGTCTCTTCACTCTCAAACATTTCCTCTGACTGATTTTAGACAGCTAAAGCTACAAGTCTTCAGTGGTGTCACTTTTTGGAAGTTTTGTTCTTAACATATTAGGCCTGATGAATAAGGCATGGGACATTCCACAATATCGCAGCTGGGGGATTATGCAGCTGGACAAAATTATCCCTAATAGGTTTTTTTTTAAACGATGATATATCTTTTGATAAACCTTCTCATTATAGCTGAATAGTAGAGACATTATAGGACATAAATAGAGACATAATAGAACAAAATAATTCCTTGAAAATAATGATATTTTAATTTTGAACAAATGTGCCTTTAGCCAGAATGTTTGTGAGATGTCTTGTGATTACTGCAAAATGAGAATAAAAGTGATTTTTGAATTCTGAAATATGAGTATTTACAATAGAAAACCTGTCTGTGAGTTACTTCCACTCAGAGAAACACAACATGCGATGTGTTCTGCTCCGACTAACCAACATAACAATATTGAATGCCAAATTTTGAATATGAAGCACTTGCAGTGAAGTGCTCATAAATGATACACCTTCATTCAGGGAATAATTCTGAATAATAAATCTAAGAAAGTCATAAACTGCTCTTGTACAATTCACAAACAGAAAAAGGAGGTGAGATTTGTCTAACAAATTATTCGGAGTGAATTATGCATCTGGCAGTTACCTTGAGTCCCTGATCTGTATTTTCTGAAATTTGTATGGGATGTCTCCTCTAAAGGTTTTGCAATGTAATTACCTAGATCAGTCATTCCCCAGCTGGATCATCTACAGCAGCATCAGTGTGCTCAAGTATTCCTGGATGAGGCGGCTTATATGCTGTTTCCTTATGCTGCTTCCACATTACCTTTCTAAGCAGATTTGTCGCCTGTTCTGGGAGAAACTGTGGCCTTCATTTCCTTCAGTGACCTAAAATAATTAAGAGCCAAATCTCCTGTCTTCAAGTAGTTTTGCATATGCTTAAATTTATACAAATGAGTAGTTTCATTGATTTTAGTGAGTCTATTCATAGAAGTACATTTAAGCAAACTTATTTGCGAGTTTGGACTCTTAAGAGATTTGTCTCCTAGTGTTATGTGCTTCCTACTTTATCAGTAAATAGATTGTTGTCACTCAGCAATATCTGAAACATGCACTGCTAACCAAAGGAGCTATGAACTATCCGTAATGAAAATATGTAATAAAATTAACTGATTTGCTTGCATTTATTTCATTCTTTTCAGTTAGTTGTTTGTGATTGACATGGAATTACATGAAATCTGAAAAAAACCCCATATGTTCAGAATCTTCCTTTGCTTTTGAAAGGTACTTTGGTTCATATCCCCAAAGAAAACTGGGCACTTAATTGCAGTTTCCAAAGGTGCTTGGTAGTAAATGTGGCTCTGAGCATTAAGAAAAAAATGTGTACTTTTTCAGCCATTTGTGGAAGTAATACTGACACTAGGACGAGCATAAATGTGGATGGTTGTAATGCATTTCACTGCTTGTAACCTATACAGACAGCACTGGAGTGCAGCAGTCAGCGGAAGGAGCTGGCTCTTGGAAGAGGGAGAGGGAAGGAATATCTAAATAGGTTAGCTGTTAAGAACAAGAAGCTTTTGATTTAAGAAATATTAAAAGTGAGTTCCTGGATTTTATTCCTGACGTACACCCAATTAATATATTTTCCAAAACTGAGACGCTGTATTTGCAGGATTTACTTAATACTAATGTAGGCATTAAAGGGATAATCTAGTACCTGAAAGATGATTTTAAATTTTTTTCCA
>VYZX01005199.1:206-59207 GCA_013401335.1 Brachypteracias leptosomus
TTTATCACTGATTAAGACTGGATTTTTGATATTGAGTGTTGTTGTGGTTGTGTTATTGATGTTGCCATGTTTGATGATCCTATTGCAAAGCGCGCTGCAAGGGGTGACACAGGCAATTTTTGTAGCACAAATACAAAAAGGGGGAATTGTGGGGGACCTCAGCTGGGCTGAGGCCCTTGGACAGGGTAGCTTCGACCTTGAGATGATTCCATTCTACCCTTGAGAGAATAAGCAAGAACAAGAATAACTGCGAGATAAACAAGGTGTTGACCAAAAACTGAGGGGCAGGTGTTCTTGTGGCAGAAAAGCTGAGTTGTGATGAACTCTGCAAATATTGTCCAATGACAAAGAATAATAACAACTTTGGACCAATGGGGACAAGACACCTTTGGGGAAAACAAGAAGAGAAAGTATAAATGTACAGAGAAAGAGAACAATAAAGGCTTCTGCTTTGCTTGCTTACTTCTGCTGAAATTTGTTGTCACTTTGACCGTCCCGACCGCGACACAGCTAAATTATTGTCCAAACATCGTAATTTCACTGTTGCTGTGGTAGCACAGCCAGAAGAAAAATATTATTGGCTCCAGCTCACATCTCCTTTACAGACCACTTTTTCTCCAACCTCCATGACTGTTGTGGGATATCTGCACTATGCTAAATTCTCAATAAAAAACACTAGCTTGATCTTTCAGATATACTTGAAAAGTAACATTTAGCATACAAGTTTACATTGAAAAAAATCTCACAAAGCCAGGTTTACTAACCTCTAGAACACCTGCTACCTCCATCAGAGGGATGAGTTCTGTCTTAACACAGTATGTCAGCTGCTTCGTGAGTTCTGTCAGCAAGGCTTTATAAACCCAGAATTCTTCCAGTTCCTGCAGAGACAAAGATCACTAAAAATCAGATCCAAGTTCTGTATTTGTGGGGTATGACTGATAAGAGCTCTGCAACAGCAACACACAAACATTTGGCTTTTAGACAGGGGAAGAACCATTACTTCTACTTATCCTTTCAGCTAGTTGCAGAGCTGTACTCAGCACTTCAGCTGAAAGTCCCAAAGTTGGGGCAGTTCTGAAGGATAAGCAATGCATTATTTCAATAGAGGAGGAAAGCAAGTGAACAAACCAAGTCAGCTGTTCTCCTGAAATGACATTCCATTACCAGATGGCCTTATTTCCAAGAGAAAGGTAAAATTGTCAGTTTTCACCATAGCATTGATCAACAGAATCATAGAATGGTTTGGGTTGGAAGGGACCTCTAAAGGTCATCTAGTCCAACCTCCAATACCCTGTATAGTTTGTGTATTTTCACATTCTCAGTGCATAAAGCTTAATTTTAATAAAATAAATATAAAGCATGCTTTTCTGAACAGGAAAAATAATTTTGCCCAGGAAAGGTGGAAAACCAGTTTTGCCCAGGAAAGGTGCAATACAACAGCTGTGTTCATGTCTAGCAAGAGAACAAAGCTCCCAATTTTGTAAAACCAATCCCAAAGAACGTATTGGAATTCATTTAACACTACCTCACAGAAATGCAGAACACAGGAGGCAAATGAGGCAGCAGAATTAAGGAGATTTTGCACATGTCCTCGGGACATATTAAATTTCTCTGCAACACTCCATACATTGGTCTCTTTCAAAAGAGTATGAAGGACAAATGTCAGGTAGAGCCTGTTTACCACAGCATTGTCCACATTCTAGGAATAAAGCAAGTTAGAATTCTGTCAGTATCACATTCAAGGTACTCCATTAGTGTTACAATGAAATAATTTTCATCTCTACTCTTTCACATCTCTAAAACATGTCTGTATGATACCCAAAGACATTAAACAACATTAAGAAAACCAACCAATGAGGTTAAAAGAACCTTAATAAATAGAACAGTAATAACAACTCTAGTAGAAAAATAAGATTTGTAAATAATCAAATGAAATGACTAAACTGTCATCTTAAGGAATGAGAAATCTCCAGCTTACCTTTCTGATGGCTTGACCAGAAGCCTTTTTTGTAATAAAGCTTTCAGGTACTCCCACAATATCCACTACTTTTTGCTCTGCTGCACTTAGTTGGTTGAACTAAAACAAGATTTTATAAAGAATTTTCAGATATGTGGTTCTTTTAATATTATAGAAACAAAGGCGATTACTCAAAGTGAAACAATGTTTTTCAATATCTCCATATAGTACTTAATCACCAGACTAGTACTATAGTCACTAGACAGTAAGATCTGCAGCTTGACTACTTGTTTGAAGTATCTGTAATTATCTCTCCAAATGCCACATTTTAATAAAATTAAACAGATTTTAGTGCTACCCTGGTATACAACACTTCAGAGAAAAGTGAATCAATCGCTGAATTTTCTGGAGAGTTGAGTTATGGGTGAATCTTACACTGTGCAAGACTAGGGTAAGCACTGTGCTGCTAAGGCTGACACAAGCATAGCAGTCAGGAAGTCAAAGTAGTCATAGTAGGAAGTTACTGGTCACAGTGTAGTAGTTGCAATCATAGCTGAAGTATTAAGACACAGCGGAAACGAAGACTTAACATTCTCTAGTGCATTTTGCTCTGTAAACTACAGATGAAATGAGTGAGCATCAAAAGGTAACTATGGCTCTTGATTAATTTAATGGTGGTTTTCTTGCAAGACTACAATGATGTGGTTACATGTAACTAGTTTATGGGAAACTCTTGTTTAAGATTAATCAGACTCTGGTGATGACAAGGCTAGCACCAAGGTCAGTTATGATTTGGAGTGCTGGCAACTCAAGAGATGCTTCATGCTGCTGTTTCCCTCCAAATAGGGTCAAATATTACAGATGCAAAAGAGAACTCATGTTTTTTTGCAGTGCAGGAAAGCACTTTTGCCCTGTGACTGGAAATAAAATAGTGTATTTTAACTTATCAAATTCTTACCCCACTATCTACATTTCCTATGTGCATAAACTTAAAATTTAATAAGCAGGATTACTATAAGGCCCAATGCACGTTTGCTAGTAAATTCTCACCTGTCGTAAGTATATCATCCAGTCTGGGCTACAGTTAGAAATCATATCATACGGCGTTGCCAGATACAGAAGATGAAGACTGCTCTCAAGAACCAGCCCTTCCAAACCTTTCTTCAGCTCTGCGTAAAGAGGATTGCAGTATGCCAAGTCTATAGACCCTATAATAAGCACACAACGTATTGCAATTTTAAACAGGCAAAGTGTAATAGATGTTAACAGACTCAGTATTTCCTTTATCTTCCACAGAAGCTTGTTATACCATCTGAATGGAAGAGAAGTTTTACCTGAATAATTGCTCTAACCTAACCTGAGCAGTGAAACTGAACTGAGGAAAGGCAGTCACCTATTTCCATGTACATCTGTTATATGTGTGGTTTTGTTTGTGAATCGGTCTTAATGAAATCCTGGGACAATCTTGTAGACTGAAGGAATCTTTCAGAAATTCATCCTATTACAATTGTGTTCCATACCCTGTATTTTTATGCTGTGACAGGAAAACAGAATTTCCTGATATACTCTCTTCTTTTATTAGTTGGTCTACATGTCATATGCTTCCTTTCCCTCTTAAGCTTCCCTTTAGGCCAAGAAATCCCTCTGCACACAATACCTGTTCATAACAATGAATTATAAACAAGGTCATAAGTGATTATAATCACTAAATAACATCTTTAAATCATATTTTAACATCAGAACTGTACACAAAAAGATGGTTTTACTCCCATTGTGACCCATGTTGGTGCACTTCATTCCCATCACATTCAGTCACACACTACTCATTCATTCCCATTTTCAGTCCAGCACATCTAGTAAAACTGTCTCTACAACTTATTTTTTATTGCAGTTTCAGACTGAAGATGGGAGAACATATCAAATTGAGATAAAGCTGAGATGAAAAGATCTGTTGAAATAAAGAGAAGAATAGAAGAATCTTACCTTTGTATGTAGCTTTACCCAACGGTGTGATTGTTAGCGTACATTCGGAATTGTTGTCTTTCTCAGATACTCTTCCTTTCAGAAGTCCTTTTTCTATTAGATTTTCTAGCCCATCTTTAATGACCTCTGAGAGACTCTTCTCTTTAGAGAGCAGCTGCTGCTGAACACCCAGCAATGTGCTGCACATAAAATTGTCGACTTCTTCACAGGTAACTGCTATCTGGATCAGTTTTGCAAGTGATTAGCATTTTTAAAGGTGTCATTTCACATAACACAAATCACTGAATAGAGAAGCAGTTTAAGATCCTGTTAATGTGTTTCCACAGAAATACATGAAAACAAGTAGAATGATAGACAGTATGATGGATCTGACAGAATAATAGAACAGACGGAGAGTGGTCCCATCTACTGCATCACATTAATTTGTTTCCACTGTTTGTATTTTGAACCCAGTATGAGAAATTGAAATATTAATACTATAATGTACCATAAGGTAGACAATTTTGACTTTTATGCAAAAGGAAGATGTCAGGTTATGTGATTACTGAGTTTAAAAGACTAATCAAATCTTTGTCCTTATTTGATTAGAGGCTGTTCTGAATTTTTAAGCTAACTTCTTCAAAAAAGTGGTTTTTTTTCTACAGAATCAACAGATAAGATTTTCTTTGTATTCCCAAGCACTTAAATTACTCACAGAGAAGAGTTAACTGATACCTTCAGTCCAACCAAAGATAACAACAGGCTCTGCATTCCCTTGGTCAACTCCAGCAGAAGATTGCTGTAACAATTCTCCAAAGGGCTATTAACTAAATCCTGAACCTAAAAACAGCAAGAAATACTTTAGTTCAGGAAAAATATTTACGCATTAGTTTTACACTTTAAAAAATACTGATACGCATGATTCAGCTTATAAAGAAAAGAAATGTAGACATCTAAAGTTTTTAGTTCACATCTCAAACCACAAAATTAGTTTATAGGTATTATGGAAGTCAAATACTTGCAATGCTAAATGAACAAAAATTAAGCTAGGCAGCTCAGCTCCTCCTGTTTATCCCATCAGCTTAACCCAACAATTTAAAATATCAACAGCTTTGTAAAAATTACCATGTGTTTGTCTTTTTCTTGCACTATGAGAATACTTTCTCCAGAACTGTCAATACCGGCTCGACCAGCTCTGCCAATCATTTGTTTATACTGGTTCTTCTTCAGGAAGTCATTAGCAACATAAGGAGCTCTGAGAATAACCCTATAAAGAAGTATTTAGTAAGTCATGCTTTATATTAAAATTACTAAAGCAGCAATAAGTTTATACAAAGGCATTCTTTGTAAATGTCTCTTGCTTAGTAACTAATAAAAAGCAAATGCACCTGTGAAGAGATGTGTAAATAAACCAGGAAAACATTTAACAATTCCAGGTTTATCAAATGATAAGCTGTTTTGCAGAACCTTTGGATCTAGTCTTTACATCTACATAAAGTTGAAGAACTTAAGAATAAAAATCAGAGATACAATATAAACCCTATTAAAACCCATAAGTAACACTGAACATACATCAGTTATGCTAGAAAACACATTTGTTAATATTTTTTCTCCCCTCAGATGTGTTATTCCAATATATATGCACACAAAACTGGATTCTTGACAAATAATCTTTGCTAAAGCAGTACAGCAGCCATATCATCAGCACTTTTGTAAGAAAAGCTAACATATTCGTGTTAAAACATATTAAAACTATATCTCCTTAGAAAAGATTTATTTTAAAATTTAAATGCTGTTCTTATGACAATATCTAAAGGAACCACCATGAATACTTTATTCTTCTGGATAACATTACTAATTTACTGAATCTTTTCCTTAATCCATTTAGATAAGTGCTCTTCAGCTATGCATTCTGAGAGGCTTGCTGCTGATTTGCATTTCCTGTGTAAAAACTTTGCAGTCATGTCCTGAGTTGAACGCAAAATCTCTTATGCTTTCAATTTGCTAATAAAAGGAGAAACAATTTAAATAGCACCAATATTTCTAACTTATTAAAGCTATTTTTTTTTTCAAAGCAAAAAATCTATGCAACAATGAAACATGTTTCAGTTACTAACCTTCTTGCTGGCAGGTTGACTCCAGCAGCTAAAGTAGCTGTGCAAGCAAGTAGGCACAGGACACCTGTAGAATATGCTTCCTCTATACTTCTTCTTTCATCATTTGTAAGGCCACTATGGTGATAGGCAACACCAAAAGGGATTGTTTGCTTCAAAACAGTGCAGATGCTTCCATTTCCAATGCTCTTTAGGTTCTTGATGAGATCTTGTTTCTCTTTCTCCCTGTGAGATCTAAAATCTCTTGGAGGAATAAAAGCATTTCTTTAGATTTTGATCAATCATTAACTAAAAAGAAGAGACATGTTTACTGTCTATTTCTGTTTATTAGCCATTCTTCTAACATCTAGGCTTGAGAAACAGTTATTTTCCGTAACTTTAAAATAGAAGAATACAGATTAAGTTGTGATAGAACTCTTCTTGTTTGTAAGCACAGGTACAGAAGGGATCAAATCCTGAATGGGTGTGGGTATCGAGTGCCCCAAGAGAAGAAATAGGACCAGTATCATCAAGTAGTGAAGATTGCAGGTACATCAAAAATGGTTTTGATTTTTAATACAATTTCCTCCTACATAAAATATAACTTTGCTAGTCTATTATGAGTCAATCAGACCACATTTAAGTGATATCAGATGTAAGTCTTACTTTCTTTTCTTTATGAACGAAGCCTGGTTTAGATTTTACAACTTATATTCACGAAGGCGTGGAACAGAGATGAGTATCAAACAGACACAAAGTTAGATTAATTTAGTATGCTTTTCCTTCTCTATTATTTGTCCACTAATAGACATTTTTTCAACTAGTTTAAAAATATAAAGATTTTTTTAAAAAAACATTTGTTTCATAAGCCTTGAGCAGTTTGCTCTCATTTATGCAAATATTCTATATTCTCAATATTCTACATTCAAAGTACTTCTGATCACCACAGAAAATCACTTATAAACTAGTGAAGATAAATCCCAAGTTCTCACTAAATATTCTATATGTAATTTCAAAAAATCATGAAAGAAACTTACTTATTGAGGTACTTGCACACCATTGAAGCCACATTTTCACAGTTCTTTTTAGTGGGACAGAAGATTAGGCAGGAATATTTAGGAATAACTTCAGTTACCAGTGCAATGATGTGGTCAGGATCAGCTTTCTCCAGATTGCTAGAATACTATCATAAACACAGACTGACAAACATTTAAACTCAGAAATTACATCAAAGTATTCAATACTTGTTCTCAACCTTTACTAGAATACTCCCATTTGCTTTAATGTGACATAACTGCAAGGAGCTGTAAAATAAGCTTTTCTCCCAATCCTCACTGGAAAGAGTTTATCAACACATCTAGCTTGAACTGAGGGATACATGGATGTAAGAGCCAAAAGCTTTGCTTTTTCCCCTTAATGCTTCAATTTCTTCTAGCAACATCACAGTGATGTTACTTGTGCTACTAGCAGTCTACCATAACACACATTTTTCTTTTTAAAGGTTGAAACAAATACCTACAAGGCAGTAATAAGCCAACAAAACCCCCCAGAAGATGTCTTCTTTCAGTCTTAGCTTACAGAAAAATCTACCTCAAACCATAAAGCATTGGGTATCTGGAATACTCAAAACCATTGCTCTTCACATCAAAATACTGAAGAAACCTCTACCTTAAAGAGCAGTAAAGAAGCAAAAAATCAAGTTAAGAGTTCGGTATTTTAAAGGCCTTTTTCCTCCTCACAGCCTACCATTTTCTTTCTCATAGGTATTACAAATGGACTATCATGTTTAAGTAATTTGGTAAAAGCTCTGTAAACAAATCAGCATAAAATAATACATTTTATAACTATAGTTAAAAGAAACTATAAGCACCTTGATTTTACCTTGAAATTAAGGAGACGTGAAAAAGTAAAGCCATTTTCTGTTTTGCTGTCAACTGTGTAAATGCTGTCTCGTATCTTTACGTATTCCTTTAATTCTACCTGAGGAGAAAAAAGCCATAAACAGAAAATTTAGTCAAATTACCAAGTCTTCTCTAAAGATTAAGCTATTGATGTACAGCTAATGTTTTTTTCTAAGTATCACATTTCATATATGCACTTGCATGCACCCAAGCACACACTCCACCACAATAATTTTTAAAAAAAGTTAATTGTTTTCATTATATGCCTTGAGAAAGCATCTAATTATGATGAAGAATGTGACAAATGTTGTTTCCCGTGAACTATTCATAAACCATTGCAATTACAGCATTCAAGCATCAGCAGGACAGATTCTAGTTATATCAAACAAACTGCAATGATTTATCACAGTAACTATAAATTAGAAATTAGTTCAAATGACACAAATGGCTTAACACAATAATATGAAGGTCCTTGCATTTGTGCATTTACAAGTGAGTGGTGTTATTACGCTGGTACACTTGCAAGCAGTGGCAGGCAAACTACATTACATGTGAAATTAAGCATAAAAGTTTTGTTACAATCCTAAATAGATTTGCTGCAACTTTAAAGCTAAATATCTTTACTAGTTTATGGTATCTTGTACACTGACCGGTCTAAAATTATTAGTATAGTACTCTGCTTGCAGGAACTTCTGCAGGTCTCCAACATTATTTAAAGTTGCACTCATTCCTATGATTTGTGTGTTTTCTGTAAAACAGAAGTTGAGATGAATTTATTGCCATGTTCACAATTTTTAACACTTCTGCTCGCTTTTTAATTCATAAGCTTGCTGCCTCATCATTAATCTTTTTAAATGCCAAAGTGGCAGGTTTGAAGGGGATATAGCTAAAAAATATTACCCGAGATGTAAACTTAAAAAAGGAATCCTCCTCTATATAAGCATTTAATTGGAATGGCTAAAAGGGCTTCTATGAAGAAATGGAAGGCATTTGACAATACTCAAGATTTCTTAGAGAAGTATCAAAAAAGCTTCAAAAACACCCAGCCCACCATTACATGGTCAACTAACACTTACATGAGTAAACACTGTTACTGCATGGGGTCATCTTAATAACATTAATTGTAGCCATGACTTACTACTAGTATAAAGAATTTTCGCAAGAGTAATTTCCAGTGTTGCTCCACGGCTTCCCTCACCCAGCATATGCAACTGTGCACAGAAGGGAAAAAGAAAATGCAAGAATATTACCAATACAGACTCTACTGTCCTGACATAGTGACAAATGAAGTAACTTTCAATATTAGAGAATTAGGTACCAATGCAGAAAAAACTCGGGTAAGTAGTAATAACTGAATGATAAACAATCAAAGCAAAACCAAGTGATTAAAAAACTGCTCTTTGCTAATAATTGCATATTAAAAAAAATTGCATATTTTAACTCTTACAGCATACCTCATCTACTACAACCAGGCCAAGGTCATTAATTCTTTCTGTTTCAATTAAGGAATTCACTAGAGCATGTCCTTTTTCTATAGTTGCAATATAAAGAGACTTTTTTATTCTCCTCTTGATTGGTGGAAATCTTCCTTTACTTCCTGCGTATTCTTCAACCAAGAAACCCAATTCTATCCCAAAACTCGATAAACCCCTAACCTGTTAAAAAAGAGATCAATTAGAGAACAAACTCATGCTCATTTTGGATTTCAGAGCTGCCTAAAGAACTCAACTTGCTTATAACCAACCAACATTACAATCAACTGTTTGAATTATTGAAAACATACTAGCTATGACTATCTTTTCAAATTGCAAAGCTGAAGTGTTTACAAATATTATCACACTTGGGTTGTATCTGTTCCTTAAAACTAACTTTTCTTTTATATTAAAAGAATATTAACTTCTATTTCAAGACCATTTCTTTATCAAAGTGGGCAGTATAGCTCTAAGACTGCAGAACTACACACAACATGGCAAAAAGCTTTTATTTCAAAATTCGTCACATTTTATAACTCAGGATCTTCACATAATTTAAGTCTGTTTTATTATGAAATTACTGATCTTCAGAGCAGCATTTAAGAAGTCATTCCCCACCCATATGATTTACGAAAATCAGAGTTTCTAAAACCAGCCAAGTCAACAAGGCATATCAGAAAAGGTAAGCAGTATCAAAAACACTGTATCCAGACCTTTTCTTGGACAACGGCAACATATGGCAGGATCATCAGAACATCTTTCTGCCTGCAGAGTAACTCTTGGAGAATTACTATTTCAGCTACAAGTGTTTTTCCACCACTGGTTGGCAATGAATATATTAAATTCTTTCTCTGCTGTAGAGATTCTAACATTAAGCAATCATGCTGCCATTCTGCAAAATTAAAAAAATAATTATTAGCAACCCCCAGGGGCATGTTAATCAATATCAAAATGTTTATGTTTCATATCGAATACTTTAAGTGTAGTGTTTGAGAGTTTTTTCTTCAATAAACTGCTAAGAGCTTTCAGTGATCAAGCCTTCCAAAGTATTCCATAAGCCATATCAACCTTTCCCACTCATCTGAAAAACCAAAATAATCACTTAATAAAATAAAGCAATCACCTTCCAACATGGTTTACAATAAATATTACTTTAACTTAAATAATTTTACAGTGTAATGAGTAAAGCAGACAATGTTTCACTAGCAACTTTTTTTCAACAACCATTTGTTTGCATTACCATAAAGTGTTTCAATCCCTCGAAGACGTCTGAACAGGTCTTTAACTCTGGTAGGCAACCCATAAAAAGGACCTATATCAACAGAAGAAGATTCAATAGTTTTCTTAGCAACACAAATCTCTTCAGATAAAACAGCTTCTTTAAGCTGCTTGGTCTTAGAGACCTGCAGAGTTTGGGCTTTGGCATTTCCAGTCATAGCACTTTTCAGATGATCTTTAAGACTCTCTGTTCTAAATAAATCACGCTTAGAGTCTAAGGAAAAGTCAGTAGGTCTGCTCCTGTGTTCAGCATCAGGATAAAAAGATGACGGACTCTTGATTTTGTCTGGGGAAGAATTAACACCTTTATTTGTCCTTTCTGGGACTGGAGATACTCTAGAACCAGAATAAAGTTGATCGATTTTCTCAAAATACAGAAGTTGTGATGATGGCAAGTCATCTAAAACAGATTCAGCCAGTTCTTGATTGCTATCCACTGGGTCATTTTCATTCATTTGCAAAGCATCCTCTTTGCCAGCTTTAAGGACAACCACTTTTTCTGAAGTAGAAAAATTATCTTGCTGTTTCTGGTGAATTCCTGACTGAAGATTCCCAAGATTGGTTTCTCCAGCTGCTTTAACAGCCATAGTTCTATCCTGGAGGTATCTGTGCTCTATATCAACTTGAGCTGGCAAAGAATTATTTCCATAAAAGCTGTCATAGTCGCCAAACATATCTTCTTCACTATCGTTACTACACTGTAAAAACAGAACAACAAGTATTAACGCTCCAAAGTAACACCAAAGACAGCAGCATAACCTGTACAGCACACACATCAGATGCAAGTCATCTAGTCTTCCCCAACTTAACAAGAAAGTTGAGTATTTTTCTGATGTTTGTGAGGAAATTCTATCTTGACTTGTAAAGGAATCCACACTTTAACTCTGTGAAACCTAACCTACAAGCAGACACGATGCCTGCATAGCTACTTAGCAGCAATGATTTATTTTTTTCAATTAAAGCCAAAACCCATCCTCTCCCATACAAGGCAAGTCCCTCTCCCATCAATATCACACAAGCTCGATCCGGGCCAAGCCACCCTCCCAGATCGAGTCCCCCCGAGCCCCGATTCTCAGACCTGTCCGCACCCTGCCACCCCCGTACCGGGGTCTCGGCCGGGGGCTCCTCGCCACCGGAGCTCGGTCTCTTGCGAGCCACCGGCGAGAAGACGGCGCTGGGCTGCGCCGGGGCCCGGCTCCGCTTGCGGACAGAGCTGGGTCGGCTCTTTCTCCGCACCGCGAGGCTGGGCTCGGCCATAACCGCCGCCCCCTAGAGCTAGGGCGGGTATCAGCCTCCGCCTGGAGACCGGGGCTGCGAGGGAGCGGCGCGGAGACCATCACGGCCGCAGCAGGGCACGGCGAGGGGCAGCCGAGCGGCCGGGGAAAGACGAAACCGCCATAAGGAGAGCGCGGACTCAGCGGCAGTACGCCCTGTCCCACTGCCTCCAGCATCACTTCCGCCCGCCAGCTACAGACACGAGGAGCATGTAACAAGTAGGGGCCAATCGCCCGCCTCAAGGAGCGCAGGCCGCGCTCCCATTGGCCAGCGAAGCGCACTTGTACAGGCGCGGGGTCAGGAGCCAATAGCATGCGGGAGGAGGTGGCGTCGTTTACTGGGCGGTGCACTGTGGAGGGTGGCTATGGCGGCACGAGCTGTGGCTGTGCGGAGCTGCTGGCAGCGGCTGGTGCCCGGTGAGTTCTTCTTCTTCTATGTCCCCATTGTCCCTTTCCTGGGCGAGGCGGCTGTGCCCGAGCGGCCGCGCCGCGGGGTGGGGGGCGTTCCCGGGGCCGCGGTCCGGCCGTGCCGCCGCTGAGCCTCTCGTTCCTTCCCTTGCAGCTGCGCTGTGGGAGCGGCCGCGCCGCCTGCAGCACGAGCAGCAGCGCGAGCAGTCCGACCAGGTGAGACTCGGCGCGCGCCGCTGCTGGGGGTTTTGCCTTGGTCTTGATGCCGCTTGGTCTCCTAAAACGACCCGAATTCGGTCACTTGACGCGTTACAGAGCAGGGACCCAGCGCTGAGGGTGGTCGCCAGCTGATGACGTTTAGGTGCCGTTGGCCATAGAATGGTTTGGGGTGGAAAAGGACTTTAAGGGTTGGCTAGTTCCAATCCCCCGTTGTAGGGAGGGCCACCTTCCTCTAGACAAGGTTCCTTGAAGCTTCATCCAGCCTGGGCTTGAACACTTCCAGAGAAGTGCATTTGCATCTCTGGGCAACCTGTCTCACCACGCTCACAGTGAAGAATTTCTTCTTAGTATGTAGTCTTATCTTGCAGTTAGAAACCGTTGCCCCTTAATCTACCACTACCTGATAAAGAGTCCCTCCCCATCTTTTCTCTAGGCCCCTTTTAACTACTAGAAGGCTGCAGTAAGGTCTTCCTGGAGCCTTCTCTTCTCCAGGCTGAACAACCCCAGCTTTCTGAGGCTGTCTTCCTAGGGTAGGTGCTCCTACCCACTGATAATCTTTGTGGCCCTCCTCTGGACCCACTCAAGCAGATTCATGTCTTATGCTGGGAGCCCCAGTGCTGACCACAGTACTCCAGGTAGGGTCTTATGAGAGCAGAGGGGCAGAATCACCTCCTTTGACCTGCTGGCCATGCTTCTTTTGATGCAGCCCAGGATGCAACAAGTTTTCTGAGCTGCAAGTACTCATTGCTTGCTCATACTGTTTTTCATCTGCAAACACCCCCAAGTCCTTCTCTGCAGGGCTGCTCTCAATCCACACATCACCCAGCCTGTATTTGTGCTTGGTCACTTCAAACAGCTGTTTCAGAAACTGGAATACGGAGCACAACCTTTAGGAGCACTAACCGATCTCCTGTGTATAGCTGAGAAAAAGACTTAAAAGAATGCACTAGGTGTGGTTGCTGTGTCCTAAAAATGTGTTGTCTGGTACCAGCAAAACTTTAAAAGTATTGTCTTTGCCCAAATTCTACTTATGCTTGTAAAAATGAAATTTCTCCTTTCACTTGTATCTTGCAAGGATTTGATGCTGTTTATGTTCTGAAGCTTAAGGAGTCTTTCAGGACTTGGGAGAGATTTGGGAATCTCTCTGTTGAAGTGTAAGCAGACAGGTACTCCCTTATGCCATTTGCTTTGAAATTATTGCCAAAAAGGTATCTTATGACTTACCAGACAGACCTTACTACCACTTCTGTAGATACTGCCTTCTAAAGAAAGGGTGTAAGCACTATCTTAAAAGATCTAAAAGGATGTGTAGCCGTAAGAGATTTTACATTGCTAGGTACCAATCTGTTAGAGAAATAGACATAAGAAAAGTATTGAAAAACTTCTATGCCTAATAGTTTCAAGGCATGTTTTACGCAAATGATAACAACAAACATTCCTTGTTTTCCTGTGAAGCTTACAGATGTTAATCATTCTCTAATTTCAGGCCATAAAGATGGAGAACCCCTATAAAGAGCCTCCTAAAAGATGTGTCTTATGTGGCATAAATGTGGACTACAAGAATGTGCAGGTGAGTTTGAAAACTCCTGTCCTTGGATGAAGGTAACTGGTTGACTGTTCTTAAATGTGTATGCAGGAGGTCCACAAGGATAAAAGAAAAACTCACTCATGTGTTTCAGGTTTAAAACTAAGAGTAAGAATGTGTGCAGATAAGGATCAAATAATGTAGTTGCGATCAGCTGTTCAATCCACTAGTCCTATGTGCAGGTGTCACAGCTTGCTTACTTACCAAATAGTCCTCAGTTCTACTTCCACTGTCATACAGCTTAAATGTTAGGCATATAAGAAACTAACTCCAAAGGTTTGATTTTTCTTGTATCCAGTTAAAACTGAGTTTTGTAAAAACAGATTAAAAAAAAAAATAGAATGCAAGTAGTAAAATAAATTTCTCTTTAAAAAGTTCTTAAACTGACTTTGAATTTCTTGATTTTAAATAGCTTCTTTCCCAGTTCGTTTCTCCACATACTGGCTGCATTTATGGCAGGCATATAACAGGTACGTGAACTATGAAATAATTTACTGGTTAATATTAATGTTCTTGTGAGTCTGTGTAACTGTATCAGCTACTTTTCCAAAAATAACTGCCAGCTCTATACACTTTGTAATAGTATTCCTCTGACTTAGTAGCCATCATCAAGGAATGAAAATATGCTTAATTGTTTTCTATTTAATGTGATACGCACACACGCATTTTTCTAGGAAGGCTTAAACAAAACTAGAGGGAATTGTCAGTAATATTTTCACCCTTTCAACTAATGCTTTGGTTATTGATTTAAGAGACTGAAAATGATTTCTCTTCAGGCTTATGCAACAAGAAGCAGAAGGAAGTTACTAAAGCCATTAAAAGAGCTCATGTATTTGGTAAGTATGACTATGCTTTTGAGTTCTGTAACTCAAGCCTGTTTTCCTATTAAAGTCTCCATCTTCTCTTTTTACAGGATTTATGCCAGTTATGTTTAAGAACCCATCATTTCTCACAGACCCCAAAATATGTAATGTCAAATATCCAGATTAATATATTATAAAGGAATAAACAATAAAACTTTTCATGTTTATATATTTGTTTACTGGAAATGTGGTTGGCTATCATAATGCATCACTGACTGAAGGGTGGATGTCAGTTGTTTAAAAGTGTTAAGTCTCTAAAACTGTCTGGAAAGGTGAAAGCCATAGTAGAAATTGGCAGCTGTATGGACCACTTCCTCTGCTCACAGGTCTTGCTAAAATTCAGGTGGCTGTTCTCCCCTTGCTGGATGGGAAGTGGGGAAAAATAAACAAGTAGTGGATAGCTAAGGATAAACTGAAGTATTTAAATTGTGGCAGTTTATGTAGACAGCTATTCCTGTTGAGTGTGTTACCTGTATTGGTTTGATGCTGCCTGCCTCAGCTTCTGCTGTGGGCAGAGTAGTACTGCTTCTCCAATAGCAGCCTGACTATGTATACTTGGAGGTGGTGTGTGACATGGCCCACTAACATCCTGCTAGCATAGTCTTTAAACCCTGAGAGTGCAAATACAGATTTAACTCCGGAAGGCAGAATGAGGGAATGTCATCTGGACTTGTCTCTATGCCAAACAGAATTCATGCACTGGGAAAAAAAACCCAAACCTGTATGTCTTGCAAAAACGCACTGTTTTATCCCTGCAGTGCCATAAATTGATACATCACTTCAATATGCTGGCAGCAGCTTTTGGTGCACTCATCTGGACAAATCATTAACAGATCAGAAAGTGGGAGAGTGGGGGTATTCATTTGTGTCCCTCATTTTTTCCAGCATGTCCTCATCAGTTTCAGTGCCACTTAGTGTAAGTTTCCTTTCCTGGTCACTGTCCTCTTGGTCTCTAAGTAATTTTTGGTGAAGCTGCAGCGATCTGGATTTCTTGAATGACTTTGATCCTGTTATGGTCCCTCTGACTTTGCGCTTGGCTAGGTGTCTTGTTTCAGTTTCAGTGAAGTCTCTTTGCTCTACCATAAGAGTCAGTTTTTCCCTGACATTAATATTATGGTCAGTGGTACAGCAGTTCTTGAACATCTGTCGGCCCTTGAAGGAAACAATACATGTCTGAAGTCTGGAATTGGGGAAGAATGTTTGCAGTGCCTGACAAAGGAGAACATTCTCCTTTGGCTCTCCTGGGTCGTTGCTGGCTTCTCCTGAGGAAAAAAGAAAGCTGGAGTTGCAGTCCCTCTTGCACACTTCTACTACTACTGTGTTGGCTGCCTCAAGTTCAGAATTCTGTGCTGTGTCAATTGAATCAACTTTGGAAGCCTTAATGAGACTGGCAATGCATTTATTTAGCTTACCTGAACACCTTTGTTGCTTTTTTCTCTTTATTTCTTCTTTTAATTGGCTCACCTCTGCTAAGAGTTTCTCTACAGAATGTTCACTGGCTTCTACCATAGAGCATATTTTCTGCAAGGAAAAGAGCATTTGATGAAATTAACAGTGTTCACAGAAGCTGACTTTAACCTTGTTGCAAAAATCCTTAAGGGTAGTCATGATTTTAGAAGTTGGATGCAAAGTATTAAAGCTTGAAGTGGATTTTAGAGATAACTTAAACCTTGTGTTGAATGAGGTGTAGGATGTTTCACTTGTTCCCATATAAGCAATGGAGCTCTGACAAACTATAGATAGCATTTCTTCAAAAGAATCCTCTTGTGAGAAATTGTTAATGGACATAAGGATTTATCAGTGTACTCTCGATCAAATGGAAACTTCAACTTTGAGAACGTAAGTGTGCAGCTTCTAATGGTAACTGGAATTCCCTGATCTTTCAACATGCATTTCCAAGACACAGCTTTGTTTCTCATAGTGCAAGGTGGTGTACCCTTGACTTGGTGTTGTAGTACTGCTGAAAGTAACTGTATTGGCAAGTATGCCTGATGTACCTTCAGTTCTTCCTGCAAGGTGGAATACATCTCATTTATCTTATGAACCTCTTGTAAGGATCCATCTTCATAAAAGAATTCTGACCTGTGGATCAAAAATATAACTCTGTAATTGCAAGTTAATGATCCCAGTCCTTACTTAGTAGGGGCTGTAATGAATAAAGAAGCATTCTGAGCTTCAACACTAGGTACCTATGTTGAGACAGCTGCTCTCGTGGCAGAGAACGGTATTTAAATAATTTCTAGGTACCTACAAAAGGTAAATAATTGCAGGAAACAGGTTAACAAGAGAGTGGGATATGGCTATAACATTTGCAAAAGCACTTAAAAACATTTAATTGAAACCTACAGTGATCAGTAAATATGGCATATATTCTACCTGTGTTGTCTCACTGCTCTCACAAAACCTGAAGAGATGCAGGAGCCAGACACTGTTCTGTAACCTTGCTGTTCTGCCATACCCAAGTTGGTAACCACCAAAGGAACTTTCTGAAAAAGACTTTAAAAGGGAAAGTATGAGGACATGATTTATTAACATCCAAAGACCTCTATTTGACAAAAGTTCTTGATCATGAATCATCTCAGATGGAGGCTTACAGTATGGTTATTCCTTGCTAAACACATCACACACAAATGAATACTTATAGCCAAAGGCAAACTGTAAGACCACCAAGACTGAGCAACATCTCTAATTTTCACATACAATGCAGCACTTGCCTATGGGCAGAATGCCTCAAAGATAACTGAAAATGACCACCTATTTCAATGATAAGTGAGAATGAACACCCTGCATAATTGAAGTCCTAATCATAAATTGATCAAGAATGGGTTATGCACTGATAGTGTCTGCCTTTTAACACTGGCACTACAGACAGTTACAAAGGCAAATCCCTAAAAAGAACTCCAGGGGAAGATTTCAACTGGGCTTTAGCAGTACAAGAAATAATCGTATTTAACATTTAAGCTTCAAAGGTAAAATAAAGAGTGGTAACAATTCAGTTGCAACAAAAGAAAAAAATGAACTGTTCCAAGTTACAGCACATGCTGTGCTACTGCTTTATTAAAAACTAGAGAACAAACCAATTACCCTTCTTGTGGCCGATGTAAGGCATGCTCCAGCCTGTAAGTAGAACAACTTTCTGTCATCACGCTAGAGGTTAATAAAAGGAATACAAGGCCCTGATTTGATAGGTGTGACTGTAAATTCTTATGAAGAATTCTTTCACGGAATGTCATGGTCTGGTCTGTGTTACGTCTGAATTTGTACCATCCTATTACACTCTGCAGGCAGAAGAAAATTCATTATTAACGTTGAAACATGCTCTCCCTGTGTGTCATATTGAAGCAAGTTACAGGGTTCAGTACAAAGTCACAAATCTGAATTGTTTGGTGATGTGCATGTATTCAGTTAGTTAACTGGAAACGCTTAAAATATCTAAGCCTAATTCCAGTATGACAAATTCTGCCTTTCCTTTAAAACTGTGTGTTGAACTGGCCTGTTTACTGAGCTCATGCTCAAGCTGAAACTCTGCAAACCTGGTTCTGCTATTTTGCCATCTGTCTCTTTGCAGCTTCTACTTTCCCCTTCTGAAATTCTCCTCTATGGAGAAGGCTGTAAATTTTTTTGGTCGCGTGGTGCTTAGCCGCTAGAGTGAGCTGACCTCAACTGATCTTAAGCTAGAAATCAGTAGAGCTGCTTTGGGATATCTGAACTGTTTATTTTTTGTTAATCATTTCTCAAGCAAAGTTGTGGCATGTTATGTAGGCAAACCCTTGTCAAAAATAACCTAAACTTGACCAGCAGTGTGAGGGACTAGATAAAAGATTTAAAATGAGATGAAAAAAAAAAAAAATCTTGATACAAGAGGCATCCAGGACAGCCCCCAAAATCTGAGTGGGCTGTCACATTAAGCATAAGAGTTTGATGTTTGCCTGCCAGAGCCCCAAGAAGTGTCACTGAAGCAGTTTTGAAAAGTCAATGTTTGCCTGTTTCAGAGCCCTGCTAAGGATTTTCACTCAGGCTGCACTGAAAAGTTAAAAATAGATGGGTTTAATTTATTTTAATAAACAGATACAATAGATTTGGAATTGCTGTTGATAAATGCACTAAGTACAAAAAAATCAAGCTTGAGTTAGTAAATCCCAGGTAAACCTGACAACATCAGAAGCACAAGTCTTTGCAATAGTGCTAATACATAACAGTAACGCTAGCAGAAGCTATGCTGTACATTGAAGGTGCAATTCTTACCAAGAAGGTGTCCTTGTCTTGGGTGGGGGGAGTACAGCCTGTCGACCACCCTTACTAGATCTTCAGTCCTTTGCTCCCAGAGAAATATTCCCCTTGTGGCCTTTTTTATCCTAACCACGTTTGTCCCATCCTCTATCTGATGTCTAGCATGATTTGAGTGGAAACTTGAGTAACATAGCCACGTATGTTTAGCATGTACTTAATTACACTCATTACCATATTCAGGGTGTATACTTCAATATTAATTTTGCAAATAATTAGGCAAAGGTCTTTGCTCTGACACTATGGGTCAAAGCTGCTTGCCTTCTGTTCTTTTAGCTGAAACAGGACTGTCTTATCTTCACAAGGCTCCCTCTTTCAGCCATTCCACATGCCAGTTCAGCAGATCTTCACCCCCAGAGATAGCATAAGACTCTCATGGTCACAAGCACCTTAGCCTTTCTCCTGAAGCACAATAAATTAGCCCGCATTCCTGTTACACAGCAGTTGGGCAGTTATCCCATAGCAAGCTCCTTGGTATGGTTTAGGTTTGAAAATAAAATACCTTCTTACAGCCTGATAATATTTTCTTCAAGGCAGGTTCATTCAGTTCTCCTGCAGAATTATAAAAGCTAGAAGAAAATTAGGACAATTAGAGGGGAAAAAAAATGTTACTGTAGAAGCAGTTATTACCTAGCAATCTGGCAGTCATCTCCTTTTAATAGTTCTTCCCCTGGTAAAGATATGCTGACACAGTTTCTCTGCTAGGACAGCTCAGTTAATTCCATTATTCCAACAGCTGCGCAGGTGATCTTGTACGGCCCAGATGCTGTTTTGGCATCAGTGCTACTGGGACACAAGTTAAAGGTAGCATCTATGCTCTCTCAACTACAAAATAGTAAGATGCTTTGAATTTGATATGAGATGCCTTTCTAGTAACATCTGGGTTTATTAATTTTCAGAAAGATTTGAGAAGGAAATGGTGGTGTGATTCTCCTCTGATAGAGGTGCAGACCTGCCCAGCTGGGTTCCCATCTGTGATGGAACTCTAAATACTAGTCCTTGAAACTACTGCCATGGGGCTATCGAGTGTTTCCTTTTCTGACCCACTTAGAAGCCTATGGCTGATGCTACCTTTTTGTTTCTTTGTTTTGTTTTTTTTTCTGAGTGTGAGGGGTTGGGATGTATGCTTTTTGAAAAGCAATGGTGTTTTTTTCTAGAACATTGACATTCTGTAGTTTATATGGTATCATAGCTCACCAAGAGGTGCAGTATGCCATATCTCTACTTCTACGTGCATAGATAAACACCAAAAAAAGGACACGAAGAACCAAAACTGAAATAACATAAGGTATTTTGCATCTGTAACTCCAAGGGATTGATATGGCTACTGTAGTTACAGCTGGCTGATTTTCTCAGTAATATAATATAAGTTTAATTCTCAGAGTTTAGGGTTAATTTTAACTTTTGCATATCTGTTTACTTAACAATTTAAGTTGTTCTTACCTGAACAACTGGTAGCATGGAATATGCTTCTGTATATCTGGAAAGAGAAGGTAATATTACACTGGATGCATTAATTTTTCAAATGTAAAGAGAACTACTTATATAAACTATTTTTAAAATATATTTTTCTGTTTTGTCAAGTGAAAAATCAGGCACTTTAATTTTCCCCTCCCGTTGCGTACAGAAGTAGTATGTAATATGAAAGACTTCACTTGAGTTACTCTGCAGCATGGCATGGCTGCTGTTAGTAAGGAAGATGAAACTGGAGAACAGAAACCCATAGAGTAGATGATAACTGGAAGACTGACTACCAGACAAAAAAAACAACTAGTAGGTGATCTAATGGCATTCTAAATCCTTTTCCTGAATTCTCCACTACTTTAGTTTTCACAAGTTAACTGAAAAAAATCCAAACTCTGGAGCAACTAACTCTGCCTATGAGAATGTGATGATGAGACTCTGGGTAACTTGATCAATGCCACCACCAAAAACTCCACACATTTTCAGTTCAGCTGTGAGACTCAGCTGAGGAGAGTTACACCTTCATTATATCCTAGAGTCAAACAAAAAAATGGAATACAGTTTCTCCCTAGCATATTTCCAAGAACACTGGAAAGGCACATAGTGTATTACCTTGTCTTTCTTCTTCTATAACTGCATTTTAAAGGAATGGAGTTAAATGTGTGTGCACGTATACCTATGTTTTTGTTAACATCTAGTAAAAAATGCACATCTACTCCAATCCCATGAAGACTATAAAGAAAAATACATCCGGCACCTGCTCAGTGAAATACATAAATAGTTTGCAGCCTCACACAGTATTTTATAAGCTCCAAATTAGGCAATAGATGCTAACACACTACAGTTCACATCACTGAATCAGACCAAGTTTTTCCAGGGCAACTGTAGTCTGGGAGTTTGTGACGTGGCTGAGATAAAGGAGTCTAAGCCCTAAATTACCTTTAATGAGACAAGATCTTTGGCAAAGAGGCGCTATTCAAAGAACTAAGAACTAGGATTTCTGTTAAATTATTATATTTTCTACAGTAAAATGGTACTTTTTTTAGCAATTAAAATGTTAAAAAATAACCATTCCATGTGTTTATGTCAAGGTGGACCCCAGGATCTATCAACTCTGATCTCGCTAGGTGTTGGCTGCCCTTACTCAAAACTGTAAGCAGCTGTGTATTACCTGAAACCAAGCATTGTAGTAAAAATATGAACAGACTAACCAATTGTATAAACAACTTCAACATCATCCATTTGTGAGTCAGTAATGCTGTTCTTGGCTTCACCTTTCACATCTCCAAGGAGAAATCCTTCCTTTATAGAGGGAAGAGAAAAAAAGTTCACCTTAACAGTAGGCATTGAACAGGACTTTCTCTCTAATATTAACTGTGTACATGCTGTCTTCAGGAGAGAAGAAAAGCTGCCAAAATTAACTAGGTTTTTTAAACTGCAGGTTCTCAGTCATTTTTCAGTACTTGCCCATATTTAAGATAAAAAGTTGGCATGTGTACTCATCTGTTTTCCACTTATGTTTTCACTCACAAGTGAGCAGTTTGTGGCTGCACAGGCGATGCCACCTCCCAGGCTTAGGCCGGACGGCCTGACCAGCACTTGGGCCAGTCCTCGGCGGCCACACCCGACGTTGCGCGGCCCACGCCTCCTCGCTTTACAAGAAAAGCCCCACGATTTCCCGCCGTTAGCGCGGAGAGCAAGCTGCAGTGCAGCAGGGAGGGGATACTGCGAAGCCGCGTTCCAGCACTGCAGGCAGGGAAGCTCTGGGTATCCGTGCGGCCCTCCCCGGCAGCGGGGTCCCGGCGGGGCTGTGGCGCGGGCAACGCGCTCTCCTGACGGGGACGGGCTCGGGCTCCGCTATGGCGGCGGCAGCAGCGCAGGATTGCCCGCGCCGCCAACGGCCGCCCCTCCCTCCGCTGCCCCACCCGCCGATGTGCCCCCTCGGCCAGCCATGTCCGCACAGCCCCGGTCCCTCCCGGCGGCGGGGTCCGCGGCACCCACCGTGTCCGAGTCGGTGCTGAGGTGCTGGAAGGCGAGCGCGCCGAAGACGAAGCCCGAGACCAGGGCCGACGTGCTCTCGCCCTCCATGCCCCGACAATGGCGGGCCGCGCCGTGGCGGCGGGAGCCCCCAGCGGCCGTCGGCAGCAGGGCAGGGCCGGGCCGGGGCCTGTCGGGCACATTTCTTCCCATGCGGGAGCAGAAGGGAGAGGGAGCACGGGAGCGGCGTGTGCGGAGCGGCCCCGGCGGCAGGCTCCCCTCAGTCGCTTGCACTCTGCTCCGCGCCACGGGCAGTGCTCCCTCGCTCCCGGGGCCTCTTCACGTCTCCTGCCGGGCGTGGCTCACTGCAAAACCAGCCCTTTCGGTTTGCCTTAAGTGGTGTCATTTTGAAGTCTATACTCTTAGCTTGTTTTTACTCTTCAGGTGCAGCAGTGCTGTGATTTAGGAAGGCTGTTCAGTCTCCCTGCATCTCACAGGTAGCTTCTGGAGCACATGACTGTAGGTGCAGCAGCAAGGGCTTGTTACTGAGGGTGTGGTGAGGTGTTCTGGCCTCAGCGATGCCTGCCAGTCATAGAATGGTTTGGGTTGGAAGGGTCCTCAAAGATCATCTCTTTCCAACGCCCCTGCCATGGCAGGGATACCTCCCACAAGACCAGGCCCCATCCAACCTGGCCTTGAACACCTCCAGGGATGGAGCATCCACAGCCCCCCTGGGCAACCTGTTACAGTGTCTCACCCCCCCCAGGGTAAAGAATTTCTTTCTAATTCCCAATCTAAATCTACTCTCTTCCAGTTTGAACCCATTACCCCTTGTCCAATCACTCAGTCACCTGCCTGTGAGCTCCGGGACCTGACATTGTGAATAATAGCCAATTGCTGTCAGGAGTTTAATTTCAGAAATTAAGCAATCTTGCGGTTTTGCAGGGAGCAGCATAGATGGCCACTAACCACATACTAAATTCCTGGTTCCCTCATCTGAGTTTATGGGTTAAGAAAATGTTGATGCTGTCTATAGTGGTCTTATTAGCTTTTGTACGTGTATATATGTAAATTTTTCAATGCCTTTCTAGTTAGACTCCTGAGACTTCTGAAGTGTGGCTCATAAGACACAAGAGGCTCAAAAGGGGAGGAATGGACATACAGCAAGCAGTTAATCTTCCCAATTAGCAGAACAACCTAGTAAAGGAATTACCAATGTCTTGTGAAACCTGATCTGATGGTGAGGAGCCAAGAGATAGCAAAGTATCTGCCTTTAACAAGGAACTATGAGGAGCTAACAACTAGGCCTTTGAAGAATAGCCCAAAAAGAATGATGAAAAGGAAAGATCCTCCCTAATAGGCACCAAGAACCAGGGAATTGCCAAAAGAAGCATGAAGTTGGTGAAAATCTGCAGTAACTGGGGGACAGGTAAATGTGGCAGGGGGAGACTGTGACCACCAACTCACAAACCACCTACCCAAATTATACCACTGCCTCAAAAGAACAAGGGACAGAGCATGTGTAGTAATTTACACAGTAAACAAGGATGTACTGACCAATCGTATAGGTGAATAACAATGCATATATATTAGAAAACAGAATAATTAAAAACTTTGTGTATAAATAGCTGGTGATACAGGATGTGGGCGTGCATGTTAGGAGGAGAGATCCCCCATGCACCCGGCCCTGACAATAAAGTAATGCCTGCTTTCTAACATTAGAAATTCAGTGTTATTTTGATTTCTGTCATTTTTGGTGACAGCATAGCTCCAGGCTGAGAGTCAGGATCTGTTCTTTTAGAAGCACCTCATTGACCTGTCCTGAGAGCTTTAGTAAAGCATCAAAACAGCATTTAAACTGAGCTGCCTGGCCCACATCATCCAGCTGTGAGTGTGGGTGGAGCAAGCTGTACCCATGTCTTCAGCGTAGGAGGATTATGTCAGCCAGCCTGCAATGAGAAAAGGTGTGGCACTGGCTGAGCTCCTATCTATAACAAGGTTGTACCTTTTGAAATGGGATATGCAGCTGTGAGTGTGTCTGGAGGTGTGCTATACTGTTTAGGATCGTGATGAGAATCTTCTGAGTTAATAACCTAATAAATTGTGATGAGGAAGTAAAAAAGGATAATACTAATCAATGATCCGACAGTAGTAAATTGTACCACTTCTTCTAAGATATAGATTGATTTTGCAGAAGACATGTTGTATCTTTTTTCAACAATCACATTTTACTTTTTTTAATATTTCTAGTAACTTTTTTTTTTTCATGTTCTAGCAGGAATTCCTAACCATATCAGCCAGAAGAAGGCTTTAGAAAAAAAAAAATCATGAGGGGAGAGAGACAACATTCTTTGAAACATGATCAGAAATCTGGCCACAGGCCCCTTCATTTCAGGAGACCAAATGTTTGACTTCATCCCTCACCAGAACTATAGGTAAGCATATTCTTAGCCTTAGACATTAATTTCTTGACTCTTGAGTTAGCAAGTAAGCTCCTGTGGTCTTTCAATACTGGGGTCTCATTCTTGTATTTTTAGGTTGCATAGAAAATTAACCTTTTTAGTGCAATTTCTTTACCCATAAAACTTGTTGGCAAGATTTAGAAGGGGAGTGGTTAGTTCTGGCATATTTACATTTAAATAAAATTCCTTAAGTATTATTTAAAATATGAATGGTGCCAATATTTAGAAGAGGAAAATTCTTCTTCTTAACCTGTTATTACAGGAGAGAGGGAGCAGCTAAGACTTATTTCTCAACACATTCATAAATGATCTAGAATTCCGAGTAAGGAGGTGATGAGTCTCTAGATGATACAGAATGATTGACGAGATTTAATGAGAAAGACCTAGTATGTAGTTCTTGCAATGCAGGCCACGTGATGCAAAACAAATGGGTAGTAAGTACAGCACAGCTGAAGTGATACATTGCAACAAATGACTCCATTATGGGCCACATTGCCAGGGTGGAGGCAACAAGAACGGATACATATGACCAGCTTCCATAGCCATTTGTAGAGAAAATGATGAAAGCAGACACAAATGCTGACATCTTTCAGAAACAGCCCAGAGTACCCTGTGCTGTGATTGTAGTCACTCCTGTGCCAGAGCTATGAGAAAATGTTATGCGTTTAATTCATGCAATAAATGTTGGGCATTGACAAATTGTCCTATTGCATACAGCACCGATGAACGCAAACCATGTGCAAGACGTATGTTGGCAATATATGAGATATGTATTGCCAGCTTACACATCTGAGGGGTTCTGCCTATACACTGTTAAGGCAAGCAAATGTAGTCAGAACATGAAGTGGACTTCACGCTTTTGTGATACAAAGACGAGCCTGTTGTAAGGTACCCTATATGAAAAATAAGGTTCTGTAATTGTTGCATTTATCTTATCTGGAAACAAGAATGCTTGTGTGGTCAGAGCTAAATGTGTTACAGTCATCCCAATGAGTGATACAATACTTAAACATACTTCTTTAATGTTTCCATAATTCAACTAGTGATGGCCAAAGATAAACCATAAATAGCACAATCTTACTGTGGTCAGATATAAACACAGATCTGTTGAGTGGCATGGATGGGATCTGTGCAGACCTAAAGAGTACCAGACAGATCAGTTAGAGTATGAATGCAGAGGAGTCGATATTTGCACCTTAGTGCATGAAGACTGCATGGTTCCATAAATAAATATTGCAGCTGGCTTTGTTTACCATACAATAGATGATCATCAAGGTTTTTCTGGCCTTTTGGAGGATTTTTCATAAGTGAAGCATGAACCTGTCTTGAAAAAAATTGAAACAGAACTACCAGAGATTATTTCACTCTTGGGTAGCAATCAGCTGAGGAGTTTGCTGAATGTGAGGCTGAAACTTTGAGAAGATAAAAGCAAAAACCAAAAGAGCCTTTTTTTTGTTATAACTGGTAAAAGTTTAATTGAAAAAGAGGCATTCTTAGTAGTTTTCATGTGTGAGTACACACATCAGAATTATTGGAGTGCAGAATGCTCTGATCAGTCCTGTTTGAAAGACTTTCTTATCCTGCAGAACATAATCCCAGAACCCCTGGATATTAAGAGATGCTGGGAAATCAGCCCAGGTTTGCTCTCCTGTCTTTCTGTTATTGACTTCTCTAAGTAGACCAGTCTGCTTTGCTGTCTTTGTAGCATGGTAGCATAGAAATACCAGGGAGCCCTACGACTGGAGTCAGAGGAACAATTATAGCAGTAGCACACCTTCATGTGCCTGATGACAATGCTAGGGTGTACTTCTAGATGTAAGCAACTTTTGATCATGTGGCAGCTCAAAATAGGTAAACAATATACCTTGTGTATTTACTGCAAAAAACATTAAATGACAGAAGATTTCGTGGAGCCTACTGTCATTTGCTCAGGTAAAAATATCTCTTTGTTAACGTGTAGGGAATGTATTACTTCAACATCTGAAGCACCACCTGGCTGAAGTTGATGTGTCAGTACCCTTTTGAAACAGTACCTGCTAGGGACATAGGATGTTCTGGTAGTCTGATAAGAAAGATGTTACAGGAAAGGCAGGCTGGTATTGGCTGCAAGCTCTCCTTTCTGACATCCCTCCAGGCATCTTTTGGAGTCACTGGAATAGTTAATATTGGAGAGGAAGGAGGCATAGCTGGAAAGAGTGGTTCCCAAAGTTTCTGTGACTGTGATTCCTTCTCTTTAGAGGCCATGCCAAGTGTTCTTTCTAGTCTGTCTGCAGTAGGTAACATATCGGAGGGAAGGCAACATCATAGAGGTGCTCCTTGAAAGTGTTATGTCCTACTGCAGTTTTTTTCCTATTCAGAGTGCATATATATGCACCTGCTTGAAAGATGACTGCTGCATAGCCAGTTCTGTGCAGGAAAAGGCTGTTTATACCTGATTTAACCCTTCCATATAAGGTGCTACAGAGAGGTGGAGGTCAGTGCTGTGATTGGTTCTCCTTGCAGTGAAAAAATAAATGGGTCATAATTCTGGTTCCCTCAGAAAATTGCAAAACATTGCCTAATAATAAGAAACTAGTAGCATGACCTGGGATCTCAAGGATCAAGAACTGAGAGTAGGCAGTTGACACCCACTTCATCTCCTTCTTGTTACCCTTGGAGACCAGGAGTATCTTCATTGTTTCAAGTGAATTTCTTATGCTTGCAGGTGTCAATTTGAGGTTCGTTAAATTCAAGGGAGCTTTGCTCTTGAATTCAACCTGTGTCACCAGCATCCCTTTCTTCTAAGTTGGATTTCATTCCTCCCAATGAACGGAGAGTTTTGCACATTAAGTATCCTGTGACTTCCCTAACATATAGGGTCCTTCATCATAAAGAAGTGCTTGTACTTAGTATAAGTTCATCAGCTGTTATTTACCGGACCTTACAAATGAGTAAAACTACATTCTGTTGCTGCATGTTTATTTGAATTATTTGCAATACCTTCACACTTCTGGATAAACTATCTCTTCCAGCTTCAAAATGGACATGATTGCAGCAGGCTGGCTACTGGTAAGAGGGATAAACACGAGAACGGCATAGGAATGACATGGAGAAGCTCTATTTAGTCAGTGTATGGCAGAGCTAATTCTTAAAGAAATTATTGTGCTGAGGAATTTTGTGTTGCCCCATCACAAACTGTAGTTTTTCAGCTCATAGTGTTGGATGCATATCTATTCAGATTGGAATTTGACAAATGTACATTTCAGTGGTTCTTCCTAAATACTAAAAAAATCAATGTTTATTATGGGGGTGTAGTAAGCTGTGCCCACTTTCTGACTAGAAAACAGGAAGCTGTGGTATGAATTGTCTGGAGAAATAATGAATTTCCTTTCTTCTTCACATTATGAGCAATGCATCACCTTCATACAGGGCAGAGATACAATTCAAGTCCACATTTACTTCTGTAGCAATTCCAAGTGCTTTGGAGTTAAGAAGTAGATCTGCTTTGACCACCATGTCTTGGTTGTTTCCATGCTTATGATACCAAGAGCAGGAAGATGCTTTAGAAACTTTACCAGCCACTTTTGGCAGAAAATTAACCAAGACTGAACTCTGTGGTTATGACTGGACCAATTCCAGTACTCAGGCTTATTCTTTAGTGTTTTTTTCAGACAATTTTCCACTGCATTAGAATTTTTATTCCATACTGTTATTAACAGGTAACATAGACAGATGTAGAGGCTATTCTTGATTTTGGTGTCATTCCCTGTTCAGGTGATTTTGGTGTTTGGTTTTGTGGGGTTTTTTTTACCCTCCAACCATGTGGCATTAAAGATCTGCAACAGAGCAGTAAGAATACTGAAATGTTTTGTATGATTTCAAGAGGTACAAAAGCAGATAAAGCAAAGAATAAAGATAAGAAGAGACCTGGCCATATGGATCTTGTAGTGCCTTTGGACTAGATAGTTTGACCACCTCAGTAGAGAGATAACTAGCAACATTTCATCTTCTTTCACTTTATGTGGCAATGCCATCCCTATGTAGGTCCTCCTCTTTTGCAACCCCACAAGGGTCTGAGACTTCCAGGCCTGCCTATGGCGTCTGGAGAACATATCTTATGAGGAGTTACTGAAGGAACTGTAATTGCTTAGTCCAGAGAATCATAGAATGGCTTAGGTTGGAAAGTACCCTAGAGATCATCTAGTCCAACCTCCCTGCCATGAGCAGGGACACCTCTCAACTAGACCAGGTTGAGAAGAGAAGGCTGAGGGGAGACCTTATTGTTCTCTACAATTACCTGAAAGGAGGCTGTAGTACGATGGGTGTTGGTCTTTCTCCCAAGTAACAAGTGATAGGATGAGAGGAAATGGACTCAAGTTTTGCCAGGGGAGGTTTAGATTGGATATTAGGAAAAATTTATTTACTGAAAGAGTGGTCAAGCACTGGAACAGGCTATCCAGGGAAGTGGTAGTCACCATCCCTGGAGATGTTCAGAAGATGTGTAGACATGGCACTTCAGGACATGGTTTAGTGGTCATGGTAGTGTTGGTTTGATGGTTGGAATCTTAGAGGTCTTTTCCAACCATAATGAATCTATGATTCTATCAATTCAAGGTGATGCTTTCACTGCAGCAGGTTTTTTCAGTGCTGTGTGTCCAGAGCAAACTGAGTGACACGCATATAGTAGTTGTCTTTTGCTTTGTGGCAAATGTGACATGTTGGCTGAAAAGCAATAGACTGTCAAAGCCTTTCTGTTTTATTTGTTCCCCATCCAAACCTGTTCTGCTTTTCTTTGGATATCCCTGTGATAGCCGTCTCAGCAGTCTCCAGAAAACCTCGCATTCTTGGACTGAGTGGTTTGTCAGGGAAAATTATAGCTGACAAAGGGCTGCAGACGCATCATTCAGCATGGTGGGGAGGTGAGCATCAGAGGAGTTTGCTTGTTCCCTATTTTTTTAGAAGGTGGCACAGAAGAATTACAGTGTCTATCTGTGCTTCTGGTGTGGTGGGGAATATGACCTTTTAAGGGTTACACAGGCAGTGCAAATGATAAGGTCTCACAGGATGGAAAACAATTCTCCCTCATTCACGAGAGAAAATCTCTTCTTCCTACCCCCAGGACAGGGAAGACTGTCTTTCCCTCTCTACTTTTATGAAATGATCCCTCTTTTGTATGCCTAGGCTTATTTCTGAGGCATCCCATTAAAAGAGTCACCACACCTTCCCAGTGTGCTATCAATACTTCATTTGGCCCACCTCTCCCGCCTCAAATCGGGTCCCAAAAACTACCTCCACCCCCCTCCCACCCACAAAGATTTTTGTGGAGAGGTATCTCCATAAGAATGGACATGTGAGCAAATCCAGACTCTGTGGCGCCAGCAAGGCCACGCCGAGGATTCCGCCGCCTGCACCCACTGGCGATAGCAGTGGACGTGGTGGTTCGACCTAAAACTGGAGGTGCGGCGAAGGCGCCGGGAAGAGAACAAAAGGAAAAACTGTTGGTATCGAGCTCGGTATCTGAGGACGAATCCGATTACGACAAGGAGGACGTGTTGACTGAAAATTTTCCTCCACCACTCATTAATCTACCACCGATTCCAGTCTCTTATCCTCCACTTCCTCCTTCGACACCAGAGTCGCCTGTCGAAAAGCAGGAAGACGAGAACTTATGTCTCGGCGACAGAAAACTGAAGGAACTGCTCCGGAAATTGAAGGACCTGGCGAAGGATGAGTATACTTCTAAACTCCCTAATTATGCCCCCAACGAACAGCCCCAGCCACCCGGGGGTAGTAGTAATTCTTTCCTCCTACCTGCCCCACCATTTTCGAACCAAATCATGCCTGGTGTGCCCCCTGCCCGCATCGCGCAGCCCGCAGCGTTTGGGGCGGAGGGGGGGGGCAATGAATCTAATGATCCGGTGGGTCGGTGGAAGGGGATCATCAAACGCTATTAAAGAGAGATCACAGTGCCGCGCGGGGGACCTGCTGTGCNTACAGGGTTTGATGATTGGTTGCAGAGTTTGGGTTTGGGGGAATGGTTGAAAGATTTGATTCTTTTTTGTATTAGTAACTGTTCCTTTTTGTATTGTAACTGTTGTAGTTTTTGTATTATTATTATGTTGTATATGAAAGTTTTTGATTACCATTTTGCCCCGCGCTGTTAAACAAGTCTGGATTGCTCAAAAAGAAGAAGGGGGATTTGTGGAGAGGTATCTCCATAAGAATGGACATGTGAGCAAATCCAGACTCTGTGGCGCCAGCAAGGCCACACAAGGACGGCCACGTGCAGCACATGAAGCGGCAGTGACGCAGCAAGAAAAAGGAGGCAGAAGGCGGAACTAAGGGCGGTGCCTTGACAGCAGTGCCTGGCCAATCAGGAGATGTTGTTTAGCGCGTGGCAGAGTTTGTTGTACCAATCAGAGTTGTGCTTCCAGCTGGTGCTGGGGGGTATATAACGAGTGAGCTTCGGGCAAATAAACGGCAATGCTTGGATTACATTAGTCCGTGTACGCGTTGTCCATTGATCTCCCGCAGGTTTTAGCACCACAGCATACCAATCCCCTGTGCCAAGGGTGAAGGTAGGTATTCAGAGATGTGCTGCCTTGTGCCAGAAGATTGATGCCTGCTCCTCCAGCTCTTTGCCGTATGCCACCCTAGGGAATGTGTGTTAGTCAAGTCATTTGAGGCAGAGACCAGAAATGGGAGTAGCTAAGCAGAAATGGGCGAGAAAAGGTTTTACAAACAATGAGGCATTGTTCCTAGAGAAGCCTGGAACTAGAGTCTTTTGGTGAGGCAGGTGAGAAATAGTGGGTAATGGTGTGCCCGGCAGCAGCAGTGTAATGGGAGAGTGAGGGGTTGAGGTTGCCATTGAGAGAAAGAGCAGTGGGAAGACAGAAACAATTAAAAACCAAACCAGCAAGGTTTTTATAAAAGGTACAGAAGGCTCAGAAAGAGGTCAGCAAGGGGAGAGAAGGGTAAAGCAGGTAAATAAGGAAGAGGACATGCAAAAGAAGAGTTAGACTGCTGAAGATGTGATGTAGTTACAAAGACTTGAGGGGCGGCATTCAGCAGCAAATCTGAAGATACGAAAGCTACTCAATTCATTATATTGCACAAGAAGCAAGTCATGATATCACATGAGCTTGTGACATGTCAAGAGCCTGCTTGTTGGTGCCTGAATAGCAGGCTAAACTAAAGGACTTACTGGTGGTGCAGCCTGCTCTGATATCTGTGCTTTTATTTCTGATTGGAGAGTATTTGGTGCACTTTCTACAGAGGATCTTTGGGTCTGCTTTCATTTCTAAGGAATCCAGTTTGTGTGTATCGAGGCTGCTCTGCAACACAAACCAAACAATGGAACATGGGGATGGGGATATTTTAAAAGGACAGCCTGGCTTCAAACACATTAATGTAAGGATATTCATAAAGATCTTTTGTGGACCACCATACCCTTATCTTGAAAGTTATGCCCTAAATGTGTATTCCACCTCAGTTAGTTAATTTAGTCAGTGATAAGGTTGTAAATGAGCAGCTTATGTTCTAGAGATACAGTTACCCACATTTGTTTCTTCTGTGATACATACCAAAAGGCAGGAGAGTGATTGGAGTAAGGGACTGAGCTGAGTCTTTCCTAAAAAATACTGAATGAAATTATTGGCATTTGGTAGGATAGAAGGAGAAACCTGCTTATCTATTGTATTTAAAATCTGTATTTGAATTGCTGCAAAAGTAGGTGTTGTGTTACTTCACCACAATGTATTTTGTAACCCTGTAATACAGTTTGACTAATTTCTTATAGAGCAGTGGAGGGAGCAGGTTTTATTGTATTGTCAATTCTTGCTTACTGAAATTTGCATCTTATTAAAAGGTCTTATTAAAAAATACAGGGAGGTGATCATTCCCCTATACTCAGCTTTGGTGAGGCCGCACCTCGAATACTGTGTCCAATTTTGGGACCCTCTCTACAAGAAGGACATTGAGGTGCTGAAGAGGGTACAGAGGTGGGCTGCCAAGCTAGTAAAGGATTTGGAGCATGTCCCGTATGAGGAACAGCTGAGACATCTGGGGCTGTTTAGCCTGGAGAAAAGAAGGCTGAGGGGAGACCTTATCACTTGTAGTGAGGTGGGGGTCGGTCTGTTCTCCCTAGTGACAAGTGATAGAACAAGAGGAAATGGCCTGAAGTTGCACCAGGGGAGGTTCAGGCTGGGTATTAGGAAGAATTTCTTCACTGAAAGGGTTGTCAGGCATTGTAACAACCTGCCCAGGGAGGTGGTGGAGTCACCATTCAAGAGACGGGTAGATGTTGTGCTTAGTGACATGGTTTAGTGGTGTTGACGGGGCCAGGACTAAGGTTGGACTCGATGATCTTGAAGGTCTCTTCGAGCCGAAACTACTCTATGATTCAAGCTCCAGCTTAGTTCCTTTGGCCAAGTACCAAAATGAGGTAGTTATTTCACCATGAAGTAGAAAGCCCAACTCAATAAGTCACTAATTTGAGCAAGTAGCCATTGGAGAAGTGCTTCATGTGTATTAAATGAGTCTTAGAAGAGAAGATTTTAGGCAGTCTGAAAACCACACCTACGTGGTTCTGTGTTGTAATTTACTGGTGGGACACCTTGTGCAAACTAGTTGACATGTTGACAAGTTTCTTTATTGGCAGCTTCATATTACTTAACATATGTTATCCTTATCATGTTTTTTCTTTCTTCTCCCCTATATTATATCTGGTGAGTAAATGCTTATCAATTGGAAGGAAGTGGGTAGAATTAGGGCGGGACAAAGGGTAGAAATCACACTATCATTGAGAGTATCTGTGGTGTCAGGCTTCAGAGGGTAGCAGCCTTCTCTTAGAGACAGCTTTGGCTCTTAGAATGTGTAGTTTTTATTTGCCTCTGTGTCTTGAAGCTTTTTGGATTCTTCGCTACAGATGGGCATCTATTCTCAGAAAACCATTTTGAAGGAGCAAGCATGGAAGAAAGTAGAGAGGGCCGAGGCCTTGCAGAGGGCAAAATTTTGTCTATCTGGATGATTTTGTTTGTGGTGTTAGTTTTGTTGCCTTCGGTGTTTAGAGTGTCACTGGGGATTTCTCATTTTTATGTGAAAATTGTAATTAAAATGTTAGAGGTAAGTTGAAAATTGGGTTTAAAAGGTATGTGTTTACTACAGTATGTGTTTAATAAAAAACCAAAAATCTGTATGTTTGATATAGGTGTCATGAAAGTCAGCAGAGAGAATTCTGTTAACTTAGATATGTTGTTTGCAGCTTTATCTTGTATGATAGTTCTTATAGGGATAGTTCTTTTGAATGGTGTCTTTAATGAGATCTAGTTATGTGGTGGGTTATAATTTGGTACTGCTTTGAAGTTTTCTTGGGTGAAAGTAGAGATTCTATCTGTTACTTCTAGTTCAAGCTGGTTAGAATACTTTATGCTATACTCATCACAAGTCAAATACAAATGAAAAGATGTATTATTTTATGGGAGCTGGTAAGTAGCAAGAACATGTATTTTTAGATGTATGTAAGCTTCAGTGGTTTTATTGAGATTATTTTATTTACATGATATTAATGAGTGCTGTTCTAGGTGAGAATACTGACTGTGTGTGTTTGCTTCTTCCAGTTATAAATTTGAGGGTTCCATCAGTCACAAGTTCTGCTGTATGAAACTTGAGGAATACATGCAACCTTCTAAAAGTATAATTTTCCTAGAGATGAACAGGTCATGGCTAAGATCTTGATTCTTCTGATATCAGTAAAAGTTTTCTAATGCTTTTTAATAAGCCAGAATTGCGTTTGATTTTTCATGTCTAACTTTTCATATCTGTTAGTGCTAAAAGTAGGTGCTCTGAGTTCATCATATTAAACAGTGAAACATTTCTGTTTTCCAGTAGATTAACTTTGTCTTTCTGGCATGAACCTACTTTTCATGAATACACTTTCTACTTATGACAGAAAACTTATTATTAGCATCATTACTATTATTAAGTTGTTGGAGACATTATTTGTTCATGAAAACATGATTGTAGCAATGTAATATAGTTAATATCATGACCACCTTACCTTGCCAATTCTGTTTTATTTCTGTTACAGTTCTTCTGTCTCTCTTTTTTTTCTTTTTTTTTTTTTTTTACTACCCATTAAGAGCTGTTGAGCAGGGACTGTCTTCAGCTGTATGGACATCATTTAGTATAATGCACATGACTGAGAGCTTTAGGGGTTACTTACTTTTCAGATAGTGGTGTCAATGGGAAATGACTGCCTGCAGTGGCTATATGTAATATTGGCTTTTATATGTGGTACTTTTTTTTTTTTCATCAGCCAGTGGTATGCTAATTAAATTCTTATTGGTATGAGTAAGAGGCTCGTGGCACTTGGAATTGATTTCATCAGGCACTCTCATATTAAACACAAGCCTGGGAGGGTCTTTGGACAGCTTTTCTGCTGCAGTTGGCAGACATTAAAATAATTTCTGTTGTTTTTTTTTTTTCCCCAGTGCATTTCCCAACTTTGGAGGACATTTGACCCATTCAGTGGGTACTTTATATAGGAAGGCACTTCTCTTTGGAAAAGCGCATTAAATGTCTGTCTTGCTGCAGTTTTTGTGACAGGTCCATAACCTGATAATTGTGTGTTCACGATGTGGAGGATTAATTTATCAAAAAAGAAGCAATTAACAAATAACTAATTGTTATGCAATCAGATGTAGCCTTTTATGTCATGTTCCTCATTGCCACAGCAGCTAATGACAGGAAGGGCACTGCTCCATGTGCTGCAGTTCAGGCTGGTTTGATTTGCTCTTTAGTTTAAAGTTGTTCCCTAAATGTCCTGTGGGCAAAAAAGGAGTTTCCTCTGTTCTGATCTTAGATTAATTTAAGCTGTTTTCTTTCAAGTATTGTTCAAATGTTTCTCACCATACCAAAAGAGTAACTTGGAGCTATCTTGGAGCGAAATGGGAGGGAGAGGGGATGGAGGGATTGTTAGGTCCCTTTTGCTTGTGCTGTGGCCCACTTGGAAGCAAGGGTAGGACTGGGGAAAGCTTGTGCATGTAGTTGCTGGGCCTCATCTGGGAGTCCTGGTGCTCGTTCACCAGAATGTGGTTGAAAATGCTGCTTGAGATACAGTTAGCTTTAAAGCAGGCTTATGTATGCCCTTTGATCAAAAAATTAACAACTTGGTATTGATAGCCTCATGAAGTATCAACTTGTTTCTAGCTGTGACATTATCTACCTGAGATAATGAGGTGATATACAAAGACCATTCTTGGTTCCTGTTGCTAGCCTGAATGGTGAAATAGGGTACCTTACCAGATGGCTTTGTCATGTATTGGCACACTACATGGCAGGAATATCAGCGCTAGGAAGTACCAAACAAATAGTTGATGTTTCACCAAAAATACAACCTTGATCAGTATGGATTCTCCATTGTGTTTCATTTGATTGAGTCTGTTACAGAATCATAGAATTATTTAGGTTGGAAAAGACCTAAATCATCGAGTCCGACCATAACCCTACTCTACCAAGTCCCCTGCTAAACCATGTCCCTAAGCACCACATCTACATGGCTTTTAAACACATCCAGGGATGGTGATTCAACCACTTCCCTGGGCAACCTGTAGACCAGCAAAATTAATAGAAAACTTCTTACATGATAACACTTTATATCTGCTTCTTACCGCTGTAAATGACTACGCAAATTGGGAGGCAGGAGGAAAACATGTTTTATTTTCCTCCATGTTTTGCCAATTTGAAGAAAAATAAATAAGCAGAGACTGAGATCAAGACTTGAAAAAAAATCTTTTGACTTTAAAAGTTGCATTTTCAAAGAAAGCATATCTGTAGCCCTTACTGAATTTTCTGTGAGCTCTAGATGTTTTAGGATAAAGCCCAAGTTTGCAGATCTATTACTCAGCAATGAGTAATGGTGGCATGTGATATCATTTTGATTTCCTGACTTAAGTGTTTTAGTAGTGTGAATAGTGATGGGAACAAATTCTTGTCCTTTGCTGTTTCTCTATCAAGGAATCTAGATACTTGGTTCTTAGAAAGAAACCAAATCTTCTTATAAAAGTGGATTTAAGATTTGAAAATTTGTGGAGTGATTGGTTTTGTTGGGTTTTTCTTGTTTGTTTGGTGGGGTTGTTTTTTGTTTTGTGGTTTGTTTGTTGTTTTAGAACATGTGGATAGTATAATAGTAACAGATCTCCAAGACAGTAATTTTAGTTGCATAACTGTTAGCCCATAACTAATATTATTACAATTAATTTATCCTTAAAATATTTATGGAAATGATAAAGATGAATTTGATTTAATTTCTGATAGGGTTATTCTTTCTCAGATGCTTGTAAGCTTTTATTTGTTAATTACCTGTTTTCTCTAAGCTTTGTATTTGCTTGGGGTTTGGTGGAAATGATGTACTAGCAAAGCTATGCTAGGGATGTTATTCTGTCTTTTCAGTGTTGCAGCTGCAAAAGAAAATGCGTTTTCTAGAAAGAAATCTACACCTTGCTGTTGCGGTTCTGTGGAGAGTCAGATAAACATGTTAAACAGCTGAAGCTCAATTTGCCAAGCATCTTCTGGAACTTTATGAGAGCTGAGCTTCTGTATGAAATGGGAGTTTTGATGTTTCTTGAGAAATACGCATGTGTAGAAAAGACATCAGCCAGATAATAATTGTGGATATTCTTTAAATGGATAGCTCATTTGTATACTGAGTTAGCTAATATTCTGTGAACTCCCACTTGAGCATAAGCAGATGTTGCAGGCACTTAATGTAGTGGAAGAAGCTCACTGCTGTGCTTTTAAATACATGATTATCCTAAGCTAGCCACTGCATAAAAAAAAATAAAATAAAAAAAATACTTGTGCTTTTACCCCCCAAAAATGTTTGGAACTCTTCTAAACCTATTTTATCTGCCTTCACTAGAGCAGCCAGGAGATTTGTGGGTGCTTTTCACTCTCCAAATGTGGACAGTCACTGCTTGCACATCCTCTCAGACATACAACATAATATGCAGATCATTTGATTTGAGTTCTTGTTTGGCATGTGAAAGGGGAAATGAGGCCAGACAGAAAGCACTGTTGGATGAAAAGGTCATAGATGCTTGTCTTAGATGATGATTTAAGCTTGCACTAAAAATCTACTGACCTTGCTTTGTAATTGTAGGAAGGCTTTACATGGAGTAATTGCCCCAAGGCCTTTGTCACACATGAGAATAAAACCAAGAAAAGGATTGATAAAAGCCAATGTAATGAATTATTAAGAAAAGTTTTTGTGAGGACATTGGAGAAGAGGTAGTAAATATGGGAACCTAGAGGAAGGGAGGCAAAAATTAATTATTACACAGTATGGAAAAATGGAGTGCCAAACTGTACTTAAGAAAGGGAGGAAAACCAACAAGAAGTGAGAATTTTAAAAATGAACATTCCATGTTGTGTAGCTTTTCATGTTGTACTATGAAGAAAGTAATTAGTATAATGAAGTATTAGGCACCTTTATTTTGTTCAGAATGTAATTATAGGAAGCCTCAAACAAATGGGCTGTTGAAGTTAATCTGTCAAGTCTTAAGTATTCCAGCTGAGATCACCTGCTGGACTCCTTGTGTCCTCGTCACTTCAGAAACAGGAGGGAGGAAGGCACAGCACCTGAATTCTCATTTGGTCAGCAAACTTAGGAATGAAGTTGCTCCATTTAAAACTTAAATTCTGTGTTAGTTGCAACATCTGTGTTTTTGCAAGGTATTTAAATCATTCTTTCATTACTGTTTTGCAACAAGGACCAGCATGACATCTCTGTCTCAATGCTGTGCAAAACAAAGGCGATCACAAAGCCTTATTTCATATTTTAAAAACAAACTAAACATTCAGACACCAATGAATGCAGAAGAACATAGAAACTAGTTTGCTGGATCAGTCCAGAGTTTGACCTAGCCTGGTTTTGACAGGTGTCAGCTCAGTTGCTTGGTGAAAAGCCTAAGAGTTGGGTGGTTGTATGACCACGTTGCTGGGAATAGGGACATGGTCTAGCAGTGGACTTGGTAGAGTTAGGTTAATGATTGGACGCGATGATCTTAAAGGTCTTTTCCAACCTAAATGATTCTATGATTCTGTGAATACCCTTTCCATCTGCTTGTTGCTTCAGCCTCCCATGCTGATTCATGAGTTAAAATTTTGTGTCCCATGATGATTTTCATCCATGTTTTTATGGGGTTTTTTACTCCCATTTCAATTGATCTCTGGCAATATGTCCTGGACAATGAACTCCATAGCTTGACTGTGTTTTGTGGAAATGTATTACTTTTTGCTTCCTCATGCACCCTGCCAAACACTTTCAAGTGATGATGTATAACTATTCCCTATGCACCTGCTCTGTGCCAGGCCAGACTTTGTAGACTTCTGTCATAGGCTGTCTCAGCCAGCTCTTTTCCAAGCTAACAAGTCCTGTGTTCACCTACTGAAAGCTCTTCCTCATCTGCTTTGTTCTTTTGTAGCCTTGGCTACAACTTTTGTCTGCCACTTTTGCCCCACTCTTTCTCTGTGTTACGAGGCACCAGGTAATAGCCTGGCAGGACTTCATACTTTACTAGTCAACTTGATACATTTTAGTTTGGTTTTGACTTGTCTTGCTCATTTGAGTTACTTAACATATTTTTGTGAGTCAGCTTGGTAGTGATTATCACCCTTTTTCTACCCGGCATTCAAAATCCTCTGGGACAATATGATCAAGCTCATTTCTGGCAATGCTTGTCAACTGGCAGGTACCTGTTTGTGTAGGAGGACTGTGATGGGCAAGATAAGGGTGGTAGACAGGAAAGCAGAGTGTAAGGCAAAGGGCTTTATTTGCCCCTAGATGATTTTTATTTTTTCCTCCCACATGCCATACAACTATCCTAACGGGTATTGGGGAAGGAGTGAGGACTAGCAGTACATTATAGAGAGGTTAAGTTTGCCACTTGTCTGCCTTTACTCTCTTTTGCAATGTTCTGGTTCCTGTGCTGTATATTCTTTCATTTCTCTGTGTGTGGGTTGCCGGTTTTGTGACATCACCTGGCTCCCCACTTCTGAATGACTCTCCATGTATTGCAAAAGACGGAGACAGATCATGTACCAGTTTACCTTTCCTAGGGAATAGACAAGATGAAGGTCTGGTTTGTTTCTTTGGGTTTTTTTTCATGGTGTTATAACAGGTGGTTTGCATGGAGTTTGAAATATCACATCACTGCCCATTCTGCTTTCTCTTTTCTTTTAAGGTGGCTGGTAAAAAAGAAGTGAACTAAGTGTAACTAAAATATCCTAATTATCCTGTGATGAAGTGTTCCTTTTTTGTTACTGACTTAAACTTCAATAGCTACCGAAGAAGCTGGTAGAGAGCACATAAAACTTAAGAATGGCAAAAAGCTAGCTGAGGTTGTTGGCACATGCAACATGTTGTAATGTGATGAAGATGGAGATCAAGCTTCATGGTGACTTAAAAGGCTGTTCATGACACTAAGAGAGAAATAAACTGTTTAGCAAGAGTTTGTTCTGAAGCAGAGGGCTGTAAGCTTATCTGTTGTAGGTGGAAAGCCTTAATAGCAAGTGAGGACATAAGCTGAGTGTGTCATTGATTCCTTAACAGTGAACAGAAGCTGCACACAAGCATCCTGTGTCCCTTGTTAGGGGAGATATCCTGACATAAATACAGAAAGATCTAGTCCTTGTAAGAGCTACTATTTGTATGTCTATACATGTATGATGAAAACATTCAAAAGCATGAAAACTTAAAAAATTAGGCATATTGGTATCTTTGATTTTTCTAATTGAGGAGTTTTATGCTGCTTTGCACAGATAGGAGAAACTTGGTTTATCTCAGAAAGGTAAAGACGGGGAAGGATGAAAGCTCATTACCAAAACTACTACTTCTAAAATACGAAATGGTCCCTCCTCTGTAATATTTTTTTGTTTTTACAAAAACTGAATGAATGCTCTAAAGTTGAGGTAATCTCTCTTTTTCTTCAAAATACATTTTAGATCTATTTTTTCCAGCATGTGTGTAATGTCAGTGATAGTATTTTGCATCATTCTGTTGCCTGAAGCTAACCGGGGAAGACAGAGTTTTGAACCCGTGGACCTCGTAGAGTCTCTTAGGTAGCTCAGTAATTTGTGGGAGCTTGGGGGTTGGTTTGTTTGTTTTTAAAACCAAAGCAAAAAAAAAAAAAAGAGAAACAACCAAAATCCCAACAAACCCAAAACTAGGAAAAAAACCCAAACCAGACACCTGCCTGTGTCCTGAAAAGATGTTTGAGCCAAACTATTTTTCCTATACTACTGACAGAAGGTAATAGATGTAACAAATGAAACAGGAGGCATGCAGGACAGCCTTCAGGGTGATTTTGAAAAATGAAAATCCAAGACCTGGCTTTAATAAAAGAGGCTTAAACAGTTCACCTAAGGTGATTATAGAATGCCTGAAAATGTTAAAATGAAAACCACCAACATCTACTTTTCTTGTTTTGGGAACAGTGGGCCACCCTGCAGATTGAGGAGGGAGTTAAAAAGCAGAAGGCGCTGGCACTTGAAAATTTAATCTCCACTGGTAAGATCTCTGCATGAAGGTGACACAGCACTATTTGTCTTGTAAAAAAGGCAACCCTTCTAATGTCTTATCTAGGAAAGAGTAAACAGAAACTGATGTTAAGTAAGAAAAGTGCAATGGCCAAAATGGAGTTTGATGGGCAAATAACTGCTGAAGTTACAAACCTCCAAAAGAGACCTTACATATAAGAAAGATAATCTGTGAATGATTGAGTCTTGTGAATAGGAGGTGTTAGAAACTAGTGTGGGTAAGAGAAAGACATTGGGAATCTCCCTGTTTACATGAGTATTTTGTACCTTCTAACTCAATTAGCTCTCTCTTTACGAGATTAGGAGGAATGAGTATTCTTTGCACTTGACATTGCTCTGTATAGATTGTCTCTTGCTTCTTGTAACTCCTAGCATGAAAAAAGCCAGTGTCTCTCAAGGAAAGGAGCTCAGTCATCCTACAGGTCACAGTTACAGTTTGCATTCTTCTCTAGGCATAGGGATAAAATGTGAGAGTAGGTTGGGTTTTTTTTCCTCCTTCCAACTATTTATTTTTTCATTCTTTGACCAAAGGGTACTGAGTTAAGTTCTCATAATAATCCCTTTACTTGTAGTGCTATTTTTACTCATTAGTTATGTAGACTGTTGGTTTGTCAGCTAATGAATTTCAGGTCTGCTTTCCTGGATGTTGAAGGTTTGACTGAAGTGCAGTTTGAGGAAAGTTTTGTGATTCTGATCAGGGGATAATATGTTGATTAAGATGCATTATTCATCCAACATCCATTCTCCTCCCCTCTTCCCCACCCTCCTCACCTCTCCTCCCCAAAAGGCAAACAGAAAAGTCAAGTGTTAGCCAGCGTGAACCAATACCATTTTAGTCACTGTAACCAGCCAGATAAGCATCTTCTATCAGAGTGACCTCAGAAGGCCATCCTATGAGGCATAATTTTACAAATATGGAACACAAATGTATTGTAATTCTCCTGCACAGTGCTTCTCTGCTACACTATGTGTATCTCAGGGGTTAAATATAGACACTTTGAAGTTTCTTGGTGGTGAAGTGACTCTGAAAGAGGGGATGGGGAAAGAAACAAGCCTCTGAGAAAAAATACCAGGTGTTTGTTACAGCTGGGAAAAAGTAAAACTAATCCACAGCAACTATACAAACACTGCCTGAATCTGAGTCACGGCACCAGGAGGGGTCTGCAATCTTGGCAGTGCGCTGTTGATGTTTCTAGGTGTGTGTACATATGTTTTTTGGTAAATGAATGAAGTAGGTGTTGTGCTCAATTTTTTATTTACCTCTTTCTCTGAATGCTTTCTTCCGTTCTTCAACAATTTAGTGTGTTACTAAATGCCGCTGCATAGGTGAGGCATAACAATGTGATTATGGTGCTTGGAGTAGGAGGAGAGCTATTTCTAAAAAAGCATGTGTGTTTTACTCTTTTTGGAACCCATATTGTCCATTCCACCATATGTCATTTCCTCATGCAGGGATCATCCAGAGAGAGGAAACCTCCATGGAAGAGGAGATTGCTGGCCAGTGCCAAGGATTCTTTAGCCTTGCTGATGTTATGTACTTCTCCAAGAAGGGGTGTGAGGCAGTTGCAGAAGACGAAGTCACCCAACGGTTCTCCTCTGAGGAGCTGGTGTCCTGGAATCTCCTCAGCAGAACCAATGCCAACTTGCACCATGTCAGCTGGCAATTGAGCATTATGTGGGTTATTGGGATCCTAATTCGCTATTGTCTCCTGTTGCCATTTCGGTGAGCTAGATGTATGAAAAACTGATCCCAGATAATTACTACTTTTTACAAAAGATGTTAAATAATACACTATTGACTAGTGCAGAAAGGAGAACCTGGCATGACTTAGTTTTCCAAGATGTCATCGAAACTCAAATATACCCAAAAGAAAAAAAGCTGCTGTAAGATGTATGTTTCTCATGTTCCATATGTTTTATTCATAATTAATTTGTTTTTAAAATCCAGCAAAACTTTGTAGAAATGATCTGGACATCTTTTTTTTATGTATAGTAACAACTGTTTCACCTGAAAGGATCAGGCTCTACCTGCCTGAATAAGAGACAGGAAGACTGGATACTGAACACTTGGGAATTGAAGCAGAGCCAAAGTTCTGGGAGCCCAGGGTTGGATGGAAAAAAAGAGACATCCACTTGGAATGTATTAAATTTTCAGACTTTAACTTTACCTTTAAGCAAAATTAGCCTTTTATCATTGACCAAACAGTTCCAAATATTCACATGTTCTTGTAAAGAGCAGCTTTTAAAATTTCTAATTCCTTTGATGTGAGGACAGTATATTCTAAACATAGGTGTAGCGCATAGAGGGATTTCATACCAGTCAATCACATAGCAGACCACATATGTCTGTGTGTAAACCTAGATAGGCAGCTTACGAAGACAACATTTATGTAGAAATGGCTTTGATATTGATTTTGCTCAGCCATTCATAACCAAGGACATTTAATTTTTGTGATTATAAAATTACTTCTTGGGGTGGAAATACCTACTGAAATTTCTGGATGGGCTTTTTAAAAGGAAATGATGGCTCCCTTTTGGCACTGAGAAATCTCTCCTGCATTAAAGGACACTAGTCACTAGTCACCATCCTCTTTGAGCATGATGGTTTCTTTACTGTGCAATAGTTTCTGATCAAGGCCCGGTGCAAGGATGGGCAGCAGTAGTCAGTGCAGGATTAATTGAGTGAAAACATGCTCATGGTATCCTGCTGGCCTTAAGTGGTTTGTAATGCTATTTAGATGCAATTAATAGTGGAGAGGAGCATTGTAAAATGGATCAAAGGGTTAAATAAAATATTTTCTTGCTTGCTCTTCCAGTTTTGCTTTTCAGAATTTAATTAAGATTATTTTACTTTGTAGTGTCTGTTTGGCTGTTTTCAGCATCATCTTGTTGGTCTTGGCCACTACAGTAGTGGGACAGTTTCCAAATGGCAGGTAGGTGTTTGCTGGGGTCTCTTTCAATTTATTTTTCATTTCTTAAAGTATTTGAATTAGAGTGTTGGAATATAATCTGCTTGAGTCTGGAGGAATAATGTGAGTTATTATGGGTGACTTTTTATGTTTTTCTCTACTGTAAACTCAGAGCACTATGAGAGAGAGTATGGCAATGGCATCTGAAAGCAGACATGCAATGTAAGTCAGATAGACACTGATGGAAGCATATCTTAAGGTGGAAAATAAAAGAGTATGCTCTACTTGAGTCAGAATAGGGCAAGTAAATCATCTGTCCTGAGCAATTCCTTATTAATACTGTGAGATTGTTATGTCCTGTCAGTGCAAAAAAAACCCTCAAACTTGATTCACTGGCTAAAAAGTAATGAATGAGTCCATAGTGGTTGCTTCCAGAGAAAAATCTGTAAAACAAACCCATGACTATTACCTTCTCTGCTTTGAATCTGGTGCGTTTAGAATAGATTACAGTAGAAGAATGGACCAAGAATGCCTTTGATAACTGATAAGCTCCTCCTGCATGACGTTGTTAGTGCAATTCAATCTTCTTAGTAAGGTCTTTGTAATAACAGCTATTGGGAATAATGTGGAGAGTTTACATGACATTGTTCTATGAGTGATTACATAGAACTGAAAAAACATATATGACTTCATTTCTTTTAGAGTTAAATGCTGGCTAAGCAACCAGGTTCAGATGATATGTGCCACGTTAGGTGTCCGATGTCTGAGTGGTTTTGTTCATTTCCACAACAGGTGAGTGGTGCCACCCTACTCGTGTTGGTTTGGTATTGATTTCTTACAGCACTGAATGTCTCCAGTTTCAGAGCAGGATTCTTACTCCATTACTGCACAGATACTGTGATGGTGCAGTTTGATCCAAGAAGCTGTTCAGATCATCAAGACTCTGTCAAGACGTTTGAATACCCTACTGTGTTTTCTGTTGTGTATTGGCAGGGTACACAAAGGTGGAGTACTGCTGTGTTTTTGACTAAATATACACTTAGATATTTTTCTCAGTGTTTGCTATGAACGGGTTATAATCACATGCAATAACACTGCCATAAAATGTTCAACTGTTCTATCAGCTGATTTGTTTAGTAAATAATTCTTCATTATCTCACCTAAAGTTAGTTATGGATGGTATTTTAGTAAGTTTTTGTAACACCTTGCTCGCTTAGTGGTGGGAGATTTATGTAATGGAGGCTTCTGAAGTATTTTTTGCTTGTGCTTTAGAAAACAAGCAAAATCTTTGCTTTTAGAATTTTAGTGTCTGAGTAGTCTGATACATACCTCAATGAATAGTAATGTATGCAGCTAAAGTGCCTCCTCCAATGAAGTCTTGTATTCTCAGCTAGAAGGAAATTGGTTTTGGTTAGATGTCAAACTACTGAATAGAGAAGGGACTCTTGAAAGTATGAGGAAATAGAACTTATAATGTACTGCCAGAAGTTTTAATGTTTATCATGGTAATGTTAGTATTTTAAAATGTTTTGTGTTCTACTTTCTATGGATCTCCAGATAATCTGTGTGCCTGAAATTCTTTTGTTATGGAGAGTCTCAACTGTGGATGTATGCTCACTGGATGAGTTACCTGATGGGGCCTGTGGTCTGGAGAAAAAACATGAAGTAATTACTTTTATGGTTGTCACTGCAGGGAAAACAGACCGCAGGAAGGAGGCATCTGTGTAGCCAACCACACATCCCCATTAGATGTTCTAATCCTGGCCAGCGATGGATGCTATTCCTTGGTACGAACAAGAATCAGTACATATTGGTAACATTGAGATGCCTGTAGATGTAGTGTTGGGTAAGAGGACAAACTTAGTGGTGGAAAGAGTGGGATTTGATAGCCTTCAAACTTGCATTCAGGACTGCAAAATAATCAACACAGGCAGGTGTGTCTACACTGTTGATCAGAAGGATTGGTACAATTTGTGAATGAGCTTAGAAACTGATGCATCTGTGTTCAGAATTTTAAGTGTGTGTTTTGTATATTAACCATCTTCTTTTGGGCTTGCAGGTTGGCCAGGTGCATGGAGGGCTTCTGGGGCTTATTCAAAAATCTTGCATGCAAACCTCTCAGCATGTTTTGTTTGAACGCTCAGAAATGAAAGACCGTCATCTCGTGAGGAAAAAGTAAGGTAGTGAGGTGTTTGCTTAATTGTCCTGTCAAGTCTAGTAATTGTGAGGTCCAAGCATGAGCTGAGACTGTTCTCACTCTACATCTCTCTTTGGTGGGCAGCTGTAGGTTGTCATCAGTCTAAGGTTTGAAGGTGCAGGGTGTAGCAATCACCTACTGATCTTTCAGTCATTTGCTCTGTAACCTCTGGGAATTTCACACATTGTCACAATCACCCTGTCTGCCACAGGCAGGAGCCTGTTCATCTCTTCATTCAGTTTTGAGGCTGATGGTTAGGGATGTCAAGACAGAAATCTGAGTTCTGTCAGCACATCTGCTTCCCAGGTTGTGCCTTCCCCTGGTATATTTTTCACCAGCTCTAAGCATCAAAGCTGGTTGTATCTGTTGTGAGTATAGAGTAAAGGGAGGCTGATTGTAGGGAGAGGGAAAAAGAAAAACCAAAACCAACAAAACCCCAGACCAAAAACAAGGTACCACCTAGCTGCTAGAATCTGGAAGAGCATCCTAGAGAAGTGCAGTTAGGTTTGCTTAATGCCTGTACTGCTCTCCAGGTCTGCAGTATTGATTTCTGGCAGAGACAGCATGTTGGACTTCAAGGACATGAAAAGAATTTGACTCAGTATGGCAGTTCTTATATTCTCAGGTGTTTACAGAGGCTGTTCTTAGTTATCCTAAATCTTCATGCATGGGTGCAATGCAGCTAACATTGTCTATGACAGTTTGTCCTTCGAAAAACAGAGGAAGTGCCCCCATGCAGGGTCATTCTCTCCTTTTTTTTTTTATATCTGATGTTTTGGTCTTTAACACAGACTGGAGAGGAACTGCATGCTCTGAGTCATAGGAAAGACAGATGTCTCAGAAAACAACAGATTTTGTTTGTCAGTAATCTGTTTAGTGATAATACATTTGTTTTCAAGTGATGCAGCAAATGTAGTAAAATAGTGGCCTCTTAACTAGATGTGGATAATCCCTAGATACATATAAAACTGATGTTATGAACCTCGAAGGCATGAAAACTTGAAATATGGGAATATACTTCATTAAAATAAAAGTTTGACTGTCTTCATACCTGGAACCTGTCAAAGATGAATGCAAAGCCATTTTTACATGCTTCAAGTACCACTGTTCTCTGGCATCATGTTAATTGTGTTAAAAGGGTGAAATAAAACTATGTACAATTTTGTAGAAAACCTGCTTTTTCAATTAACACAAGATAACCTCTGAGTTAAAGGCCCGAAACCAGCACACGTATCCTGGCTGAGGCTACTGACTGGCAAAAGAATTGGCCAGGGGCTTTTCTTGTCCTATGTAAGATGTAACTGATGTTTAGATTCTTGGCCAAATACAAATATGAGCCTTCTATGAAAATGAAATAAACACTGAAATTTTATTTTCTCTCCACAGAATTAGAGAACACATTGCAGACAAGGCCAAATTGCCCATTTTAATTTTCCCAGAAGGTAGGGAACAACTATGTTGATTTTACTGCTCTTCTCACTTCTTACTGCTGAGTGCAGTTTATTATACCCAGCCATTACAAGTGAGGTGTTTTTAGTATCTAGAATTAGTTAGCTCTTGTGAGATATTAAAAGTCAGATTCTAATATTCTATAACATTTTTATGACAGTCTGTTTTCTTTAATATATAGCATGATGGAAGAGAGAACAGGCTCTGGGATTGTGTTTTAGAACTAAAACTTGCTTTCTGAACCTGTAGCAACTTAAGTCTCCTTAAGGCAGTTTAAGATTCATTTGCTGATACTTTTCATCTGTTTTAATTCTGTCCAGGCACCTGCATAAACAACACATCAGTAATGATGTTTAAGAAGGGGAGCTTTGAGGTAGGAGGGACCATCCATCCAGTAGCAATCAAGGTAATGTATCTGCAGTTTTCCAAACATGAAAGGATGATTTGCAGAAATTTCTCGTGTCAGAGATGTTCATGTGCAATCTTAAAAAGGTGTTTGTTCCTTCTAAAGAAGGTACTGAATAAGCCCTGAGAAGACAGAATGATGAACAATGTCTTGCAGTTCAGTACAGTATGGGAAATATTTCACTGAGTGTCTTTACAGCTGGTTAGGAGCAACCTGAAAACACAGCTGGCAGTTGCTATGCTGTGTGTTCGTTCTGCCTGCTCTTTCTGTCCCAGAGCACCTGTTTCTGTGCTCTGGGGATAAAGACACTTTTCTTGGCACTTCTAAGGCTTTCTGAGTAGCTGTAGCCAAGTCATCCTAGCTCTAGATATGTTCATTGGTTTTTCTGGAACTATGTGTTGCTTATTCTTACGGAAATTGATAATACTGGTGTGAGCACTTTCAAGGAAACCTTTGTAGTCAGGGTATCTGTAGGTGACAGGTCTTTACACTTTGAGTACATCTATCTGATTATAGTTGACATGTTTCAATAGGTCTGTCACAGTTTGGGGTCCTGCACTACTTGTGAAGGTTAACTGTTATAAACTTGTAGTAAATGTTGAAATGTGGAGCTTTACTCTGAATTTACTGCTGCTTTTAAGAAGTGTGAATAGATTTGCCCCTGATTTAACTGTGACTTTGTAGCCTAAAAAGAGCAGCTTATGTGATTTAAACTAAGGATGCAGATCGTGCACTTTCACTTACTCTTCTTTGTCTTCTAGTATGACCCCCGCTTTGGAGATGCGTTCTGGAATAGCACAAAGTATTCCGTAATGACCTATGTTTTTAATGTCATGACCAGCTGGGCTATTGTCTGTAACGTGTGGTACCTGCCACCGATGGTCAAAGAGGTATTTATGCTTTTGTATGTTTTGAAAATGCTCGTAAAATGTTGTCTGGGATGAAGTCTATATTGCTATGCACAATGTGTTGGCATTATCTTTGCGAATCTTTATTGGCAACTTAATGGACAAAGGCCAGAAAGCAACACTATAGTTTTAAAATTAAGTGAGCATCCATTTGTGTGGGTTAGTTATCTTCAGATAACAAGTTCTCTTGCAGAGATTCAGGCATTTCTGGGCCATGCTCCCTGTTGCTCCCAAACAGCTTCTTTACTTGGATGCATCTGCCTTGCTTCCTCTCCTCCCAGAGACTAGAAGAGATGTTAAAATGTGGGTTTATGCTGCTGGAGTCCTGCCCCTCAGCCTAGCACAGACCTCCCTTTTTTACTCCAGAAGTGATGTATAGATTCAGGCCTTCGCTCCATGCTCTACCTCCATTTGCACAGCTTCCTCCCACCTCCTTGTTTCTCAGCCCTGCAGAATATCCAACTAATCCTTTGCTTAGCAGCTTTACCCAACAACTTGGCACAGCCTCTCAGCCCGCTGCCCCTAGACACCAACCTGATGGTGACACAGTGGTCAAGGCCTTTGCTCCAGCAATGCCCCAGTTTGGTACTGCCTGCCCTGGTCTTTGCTCAGCACTAGTCTTGGTGGGGAAGCTGCTTTAACACATGTAACTTCAGTCCTCTGCAGTTTGAGCAAACAGACTCCTATGAACTCACAGTAATTCACTGATTCTGGATGCACCAGGCCCCAACCCTGTTTACGGCACCCCATCCCCTCTAAGGTGATGTTGTCGGTGTGTTCCTAGCTTCAAACTGATACTGGAGTACTGTGAGCAGATGCATCCTCTGCTCTGGCCAGTGACCTCACACTGTGTGTTGTTTGTGATTGCCCCAGAAACCATAGAGCATCACACTTAGTTCTTTTTGGCAACAAATGGTGGCCAACCAGGCAGCGTTCCCCAGGACCAGCTCAAACTGCCCTGCAGGTCACATTTGTCTTCTGGGCCAAATGTCTGCTCTTTAAGTGAGACATGGAGAGAATGTTTAAATTGGAAATCAAATCATTCATGTATTTTTTTCAGGAAGAAGAAGACGCTGTTCACTTTGCCAACAGAGTCAAGGCTGTCATTGCTGCTCGGGGAGGAATGTCTGTGCTTCCTTGGTAAGAAGCAACTGAGGCTTGATTTAAAGCATGTTTGTGTGGTTTGTATTCTAAAACATTAACCCACAATCTTTTAAAACTTCTTCCAGTGAAGTGAAAACTGCTTTGACTATGCAGTCTAAATATTTTAATGGTTTTCTGCCTTGACCCTGAAGTGAGCTCAAAGCTCTTTCTTTTCTGTATCTTTCAGGGATGGTGGCCTGAAAAGGAAAAAAGTCAAAGAGTCTTTCAAAGAAGAGCAACAGAAAAAATACTGCCAGATAGTAATAGGAAATGGATCTGTGGGAAACGGAAATGTTTGTTAAATGTTATTTATTTTGTCTCATTTTTCCATGACTTATCTCCACCAGAAAACGGGGTACTTTTATACTAAAACTGACATCTTTTCCTTCTGTCCCTGTAAGATATTTTGTGTGTGACACAGCAGGGAAACCATAAAGAGATAGTATTTTTTATTAAACGAGGATATAATTTTATAAATATTAGTAAAATTTTCTTGGATGTTGAGTGAGAATCTTCAATAAAATTACTCAGGGTCATTAAAACACCATTTTAAAAATCTTCGAGTTACTCTGAAGACTGAAATGGTAACTTCTTAACTTGTAATAAAACCCCTCTGTACTCCTAGCCTGTGTCAATGACTTGGACTAGCAGTTTTCCTGTAAGCCACAGTCACTGCATTCCTGAAGAGATAGATCTCTTGATGTCAGAAGACACTAAACATAAACCAAAATAAGTTTTCTGAATTGCAAGTTGGAGAGGAAGTGTTGGATGTCAGAGGGAAAGGGGCAGTTGCTGACTTTCCCCTTCCATGTGACAAGACCAGGGGTGGCAATGTAGGAAATTTTCAAAGGTCCCATTGATGAACAGCAGAACAGTGTCCAGGGCAGCGTGTCCCTGATGTCTGAGTGGGTGATGCTGGGATAAATTAGTCACAGCCAAGAACAATGTTGTAGAAGACTAGACAGTATTTTTAAATTATTTCTGTGTCTGTTTGTATGCATTGCACAAATTAAAGAAAACCTGTGATGTGACCTCCGTTATCCTCTGTTGTAATTATTGCTGGATAGCCGTCTGCTTGTGTAACCTCTTGGTGTGAAGGCTACTGATTTGTTCTCTGTCAAACCCACCCTCCAGAAATAGAGCAAGTGCACTTAAGGAATCTGAGATGGAAATATTTCCGTCGCCTATAGTATTTCTTTGTATAAAATATTTGCTCTCCTGTTAATTAGCTCCCACGTGGAAGATTCTGGCTTCTTTAATGATCTGAACATCACTAACAAAGCACACATGAATAGGTGTTATTTTGTCCAAGTTGTTTTAAGACAGATGAGTTGGTAAAGACAGTTGATGAGGTTTATATAACAGTAGCCTGTGGACTGAGGTCTCAGCAGAGATGGAAAACCTGTTGTGGTGAGCATAAATACACCCTGCAGAAAGACACGTGCACAAATCTTACACTGCCCAGCCCCGGAGAGCCTAGAAAAATAACATTCAGCAGAGAGGCTAAGAGGTGATAACTGCTCTGAGGCTGTATGGCACAGAGTAGTGCAGAACTGAGCTCTCCTCTTCTGTGGTCTGGATTTAGTTGCTACAGGTATGTGAATTGATCAGTCTGTCTAAATTCTGGTGTCATAGGTAAGCAGTAGGAGAAACTACCCTTTTAAAAAGCTATTAGCCACCCAGGTAGGGAAAGTGCTAGTAATATGCCTACAGAGGAAATTTGCTTCAAGTTCTCCCATTGTGAAAGACGTCTGCTTGCTCCTGCCTAGTAAGCTTTGTTTCCATGTCTGTTGAAAATGTTGATTTAATTTCTTAGTATAAAAATCTCAAATGTGACAGTCCATCCTGATAACTGTTTGGGTTTGATATTGGTTTTGTATATATTTAATTGTATTGTTACTATTTTCACTAAAGCTGTTTTAGTTTTCTTTTCCAATCTATAAGTCTCCTTTATTCCCTTTCTCTTCCCCTTTGGGGTTAACAGAGAGTGTCTGTAATTCGTGTAGTGGCTAGCCCAACTCTAAACCTTGACAGGCTGTCTTAAGAAACTAAAAGCTCTGTGAAGTAGGTACTTACACATAGAATAGGTAAATTTAAAGCAAATAATGAACCAAAGAACTTGTCAATGACAAGGATGAGGTGTGCTTTGTTAAAAATGTCAACCTCATTTGAAATAGAAACTACTTTCTTGCCTTGATTTGAAGAAATGTTTCTGGATTTTTGTGATGCTTTCTTTACCCAGCTTCTATCTCCCCCCTTTCTCTCGATATTCTGTATTTCATTTGCATTTATCAGCAGTAGCCTTGGTAATTGCTTTTAACTGAAATTGTATACTGCCCTTAGAGTGCTGAGGTCATGGAGGAATTGAGTGATTTCAAAAAGGACACCACAGACAAGGGTGTCCTCCAGCAGGAGGGCATGGTAACAGTAAAAAGAACATGTTCTGTTTGAGCTGGCTGAGGTCATTGCTGGACCACTCTCCATCATCTTTGCCAAGTCTTGGGAAACGGGAGAGGTGCCTGAGGACTGGAGGAAGGCAAATGTCACTCCAGTCTTCAAAAAGGGCAAGAAGAAGGACCCGGGTAACTATAGACCGGTCAGCCTCACCTCCATCCCTGGGAAAGTGATGGAACACCTTATCCTTGGTGCCATCTCAAGGCATATCAAGGATAAGAGGGTCATTAGGTGCAGTCAACATGGCTTCACTAAGGGGAAGTCGTGCTTGACCAACCTCATAGCCTTTTATGAGGATATAACGAGGTGGATGGATGATGGCAGAGCGGTGGATGTGGTCTACCTTGACTTCAGTAAAGCCTTTGACAAGGTCTCCCACAGCATCCTCACAGCTAAACTGAGGAAGTGTGGACTGGACGAACGGGTAGTGAGGTGGACTACNATAAAGGGGGAGTGTCACGAAGATGGAGCCAGGCTCTTCTCGGTGACAAACAATGATAAGACAAGGGGTAACGGGTACAAACTGGAACACAGGAGGTTCCACTTAAATATGAGAAGAAACTTCTTCTCAGTGAGGGTAACAGGACACTGGAATGGGCTGCCCAGGGAGGTTGTGGAGTCTCCTTCTCTGGAGACATTCAAAACCCGCCTGGACGCCTTCCTGTGTAACCTTATCTAGGTGTTCCTGCTCCGGCAGGGGGATTGGACTAGATGATCTTTTGAGGTCCCTTCCAATCCCTGACATTCTGTGATTCTGTGTGTGATTCTCATGGTAACAAGTGAATGGGAGGCTGGTAAACTGCTGTTTATTTTTCACAATCAAAGAACTCACACTTGTGTTACTCCTCCTCTTATCTTCCAGTGGTCTTGCGGGAATCAGGCTTCTAAACTGAGCTCCTTTTTTACTCTGTACCTTTGCAGGATTAAATATAGCATGGTCTTGTGCTAATTTGTGCCAACTGGTAGGCTTAGATGGAAGAGAAGGAGTATTTCAGTGGATCAGGCACTCAAAAAAACCCTAAACAACCTAAAAAACCTCTCAGTGTAAGCAATTTTTTAAATTTTATTTTTTCATTTGCTAGCTGTGCAAGCTACATAGACAAGACGTATCATCATCTTGGAGAAGACTGGCTCTGTCTTCCTTGAGTGCAAGCTTTCTCTATTGTTTATTATTTAATGTATTTGTCCTTCAGCTCCTTACCCAATGAGCCTTGCACTTTTAATTGCCTGGGTGGCCTTTTCTCCAAATAAAATAGGAGGGCCTTCTGATACAGCTAATCAGTTTAGGGAAGACCTCCATCATAAGACATATCCTTGCTTTGTCATTTGGTGCTGCTGGCTAATACCTGTGTATGAAGCATCTAAGTGACACTAACTGTTGCTGTGGCACTAATGAGTCATGTTAATGATACTGAAACAAACCAAAGCAGTCCTAGGTGCATCCATCCCAAACTTCTGAGATGCCTGAGTGGGCCATGAGTTGAAAATAAACGTCTGTTGGAATGAGTGAATTAAATCAGGACCTCTTGCTATGACAGTCAAGATATGCTGCCTTTAGAAGGCATCACCGTTTCATCAGATATATAGGTGGAAAACTAGTTATATTTAATAAACTCCACTTTTAGGACCTTATTAAAACTCACACAGCATGTCCAAGGTACAGTGCAGAATGTTTATGCACAGTGTGGGTCTTGGGGTTGTCTGAGACCTTAAGCCCCTTGGTTGCTATCCTGATTCTGCACTGGGCTGAAGGTTGAAGCAACGTTCCCTATATTTAGAGTCCTGAAGCTCTGAATAAGTAAGGGCAACTCTCAGAATGCCATAAGTGCTGGGTCACTGTGTCTAGTGTGCTTCCTCATCCTCAGGCAGGTTTCCAAAACTGGAGCTTAAGGAGGAGTCCTCTGAAAGCTTCTCTTAGGATGTTAAAATCACTATTACCCAAGTTTTCCTTGGCTGGGAGTAGAACTTGTAAAGATGATTTATGCTTTGACCCCTTTAAACTAAACGTGCAAGCTGAAATAGCCTCAACATCTGGCTCATATTTCTGGATTTTCATCTCTGGATTAAGAAGAGGTCATTTGGATATTACCACTATTCATGTTTAAAGTCTTTTGTGCTACTCTGCTAAAAGGGTGAAGTCAACTGAAACAGGTTGTGACTATGCAGCATCACAGCACTGTAAGGTGAGTTTCTGTATAAATAACCATCATTGACTTAATGATTTTGAGCCAGTTTTCAGATGGGTTCTCTAAATCTCCTAGGCCTCCAAGAACTTGTGACTCAAATACAAGATGAGATCAAAAGTTTGAGGTCTCTTTATATATATATATATATATATATATATATATATTTATATACATATATATAAATATACGTATCTTTTTCTCTCTGTGTGTATATATATATATATACACACACTTTGTGTATATATATATATATGAAGGGATGCCCGAGTGCCTATCATCTACTAGGAGCATAGTGTGGACATGAATCAGAGAAGCATTAAGGTTGGAAAAGATCTCTAAGATCATCAAGTCCAACCATCAACTCAACAATACTATGACCACTAAACCATATCCTGAAGTGCCACGTCTACATGTTTTCTTAACACCTCCAGGGATCATGACTCCACCTGGGTGACATGCTGGGCAATGTGCAGGAATATGCAATAGAAATGTTATGGAAGACATAGTGATAAGCAACATAGTGACCTCTTGTACTGTGGGAGAACTTGCTTCAGAGCTTGCTAAAACATCTAATAATCTTTCATTGTAATGTAGCTGCACACTAAGACTGACTGGTGTAGCTAGAGTCCTTTATTCTCTTGACTCCAAATGTCTTTTCCTACAGCTGGATCTTATATTTGGAAACGTCTGAAATGCTCTTCTCTGACTTCTGCTGACCTGGTCTACGTTATTGGGAGATACTGCTTCTCCTTGAGCCGCTGGTGTTTTTAGGATGTTTCTCAGGACCTGTACATGCACGTGTTATGAGAAATGTGCAAAGGAGGCCATCTAGTGGTGTCTGGTTAGTGGTAGTAAACGCTCCCTTGTACAACCTGCTCAAAGTTTCATTTCATGCAGAGTTGCCCTAAATTCCGATGAATAAGCCTGTTATTTCTCCTACATTTCCAGGAAACCCTGAGAACATAGACATAACTCTGCATACCCCGAACACCAGTCATGGTGTACCTACCAGCTAAACGTGTGCTTATTCTAAGTTCCAGCAGCAGTGTTGTGTGGGATTTCTCCAGGCTGTCTCTTCCCTGGGACAAACCCAAATCAGAAATACTTCTGTCCTTTACTTGCTTCAAAATCAGGTATGAGTCTAACCCCTGATCTTGTATTTGTATTTTAGAATCCAGTAGAGGTAGCAAACCTGGGATGCTCCTGAAGGCTGTATGGCATCTGCATTTGCTGTGATGAGTTCTTCAGTACCTTGATACCCTTTGCTCCTGATCTGGGACTGAGGACACTTTCAGAAGAAAATATGGTTTTGGAATCATAAGGGAACTATTCTGAACTTGTTTTCTACCAGCATACATTTCCTTAGCTGTAGTGAGGACAGTGAGCAGCTAGGGCTGCATTTGACAACCCAGAGTTCTACTCAAAACTCTTCCTTGCACAGCCTGCCCTGAATGAAAATGAGGAAAGCAGCCTGGGCAGCTCTTCTCCTGGTGTTTCTTGGGCTCTTTTGAGCATGTTTCCCAGCTGTGGCACTGATTATGGAGATGTCCTGCAAGGGGTTCACAGGTTCATTGGTTTTGGAAAAGTAGGCTTAGAAGTTAGTGGATGTAAGGTAGAGACGGAGGCCTTCCTGGCTCTTTGCTTTTTTATTGTTGTTGAACCAAAAGGAAGGACCTTAGCTTTGCAGCTCTCTCTCCTCTCCTTTCCTCCTCCTTCTATGTTTATTATTCTATTTAACTATGGCTCATCAATTAGTGTGCCAGACTCCTTTGTGAGCAGGGTTCCTCATGATCAATTGTCATCAAGGCTAGCATTTAGTATTGCCAATCAATGATGTTCTATATAATGGCCATGGTATTGACTGATTTCTAATTTTACAGTATGTTGAACCCTGTTGAACTCTTTTAATATGATAACTGCTTTACTAATGAGTAGTCATGATTTTTGTGCAATTGTAAATTACTGACATCAGTTGATATCCCTTGGTATTTGTATTTGACTATATGAAAGATGCATGTGGTGAAATACATCTAATACCTACAGGCTGGCTACTACATAGAATAATATTGGGGAAAATACTATATCCTTGCATACTGGACTTCTAAAAAATAGGTTGTTAAATAATTTAGAAAGGCATGTTTTTTCTTTTATATGGGATAGCTATTAAATACTACCTTTAAAGTTTAAACAGGTATCTGTTAAACAGCTTACTTTGTAACTACATCGTAAGCATTCATTTGTTCATACATTAAATACTATGTTTATCAATTATTTAATAGTTTTTTTAAAAAATGCTCATTATCTATGGCTACAGGCAGTCTCCTTTACTCATATAGTTTATAACTTTACATAAGATAAAAGTATATAAATATGTTCAATAAAATAAACTCTATGTTATACTTCAAATAATTGCTCCATTTGTCTTGTGTTTTATTAATATCACTTTATAAAATACACCTACAAGGGATTACAAGAAAAAATATCTCTATTTAAAATGCATTTATGTTAGATTTGAGCTGAGGATGATTTCTATCCAGATGCTATCTTACACATTTGGGCTTTTAATTTCTTCTTTGCATGTTCTACCCTCACCCTTTGCATTTTAGGTGTGTGCCACAGGAGTCTGGTGGGTGCCTCAAGCACATACACGACACTACACAGCCTGCTTCATGTGTCAAGGAGGGATGGGTCGCTCTTGCTGTGGGACCAGAAGGTGGCAGCGCTGTGTGCGTGTCTAACACCGCCATGAGGACTAGGACCTTATTCATATTCTTTTGGGAAGTACAAGCCTTAGTATCACTTACGAAAAAAAAAGTATGAAAAGGTAAGCTAATATAGTGGGCATCAGCATGTTTCTTCTTCCTTAGAAAAATGGCATGAACAGAAAAGTACATTATCATTTTAAGTGGTAATTTTATTAAATTGGAAGCTTAAATCACTGAAAAGATCATGAAGTTCTGGAGCAATACATATATATTTTTTTCTCCACCGTTTCTCCTCTCCAAGTACAGTAGAAAGCCAGGCAGCCAGGCCTCAGGTCATGGTGGACACTAAACGGAGGTGCTATGCTTGTGGCATGTTCTTTGAGTTGATGCTGCAGATTCTTGTATGTCTGATGGGTTTCTGTTTGTAACATTTTTGCTCTGAGGATGGTGTCTGCATCTCCTACTATGTTTGATGCATAGAACCACTCAGATACTCACAAACCCCCTCCAACTTTAACACAAGTGGTGAAGGTTTCCAGGTGGTCAGTTGAGCACAGGTGCTTTTAAGGTCACATAGGGACACCATTGCTGAATTGCCTTCTGATGCTCCTCTACCACTACAGAACCAAACTTTAAGTATGCACTTAAATATTTCATTGTATAAAGGGACCTGTGGGTGCTCGTCGACAGCTCATTGAATATGAGCCAGCAGTGTGTCCAGGTGCCCAAGAAGGCCAACAGGCTTGTATCAGAAATAGTGTGGCCAGCAGGACTAAGGAAGTGATTATCCCTCTGTACTAGGCAATGGTGAGGTTACATCTTGAGTATTGTGCCTGGTTTCGAGGATCAGCTGATCGGAGCCAGCTC
>VYZX01005219.1:0-17154 GCA_013401335.1 Brachypteracias leptosomus
AACCTTAAACCACAACAACCACATTCTAGCTTCAGTAAGTGGACAGTAACTCAGACTTGTGTTGCTTTTATCCCCATCCAACAGCAAGCACAAAGTTTGGAAGGAAAGTAACAAGCACGTAGAATAAACTGTAATCATTTTATGGTATTAAAGCTAGTTATTCCCCTGATTTCTGGAGTCATATGCTACGCTAGCTTTAACAGCTTTATCTTCCATTCACATCAATAGCTCCCAGAAGGTTAAAAAAAAAGACTACACAAAATTATAATTTTAAAAATTGCAAGAGACTTTCATTCATATGGAAAGACAAAAGTTTATCACGTTTGTTCGGAACTTCATTACTAAAGACAGTCTTTATTGCAACAGACACACTCATTGCAATAGAGTTTTCCTAGTACACTAGTGAGAACAGAACTTAAAACATCTGAGATGCAGTTGTATATATGCAGATACCTGTTATTTCTAGAATCAAGATAAACAAGAAAAAGGCAAAAGTGCTATTGTCATAATTTGCTGCTTCAAGGAAAATTTAAAAAAAAAAAAAAAAGAAGTTGAAATTTAACATGTTCTGATAAAGTGTTTTTTCCATTTCCCTGAAATCACACTGTATACTTCTGCCATGATGATGAATGCCTATAGGTATTAGGGTAAGCATTTCAATGGCTACATGCAGGCAAATGTCTGCCTGTAGAACTGGTTTAGCATTGGCAACTGTGTGCACTCAGTAAAGAGCTCTTATTTCTGGAAATTGGGCCATTAAGTTGCATTTTGTCTTTTTTGTGACATGGCCAGTAACCAAGTCTGCAAGTACTTGCTTTCTCATGTAGATTGCAACTATCCAGTCTTCATCTATACTGCTGGTTTTTTGCATTTTCACTCTCCACTTCTAATTTCTCCAGCCTCTGATTTAGTAGACTGTGTCCCAAGGGTGGATTCCCTCAGAACTTTGTTTTTCTTTAAGACTCAATGAAAAGAGGCAGCTGCAGTAATATTGACTGTAAAACACTTGAGCAGAATGATGAGAAATTTAATAAAAAGCTTATGTCAGATTCACATTAGCATTTTAACACCATCTTTAGTAACTGCCTCGTTGCAAAGAGAAATATATAGGAAATTTAATAGGCTACAAATTTTGATTAATTTAGAACCATGATCAAATTCTAGGACTAAGTTTTTGCACAAATAAGTTACAGTTGACACTTCAGTGGGATGGCAGCTTATTCAGTGCTAAATGTAATTTCCCTGCTCCTAGAGTATCGTTTTTCTATGTTTTCTAACAAAAATGGATTGGGCTATGATTGCAATAGTATGGAAGATATAACTACATTCATAAAAGTGTAAACATACACTACATCCGTTTTGCATATATCAACCTGAAAAGCAAATGCAGAAGTACACTTCAGGAGAGGTTAAATCTGATACAAATTGTCAAAAGCAAGAAAACTGTAATCACAGTTGACATTCATCCTTCAGCTCAGCCCTAAGGCTGTGGATGTCGCAGCACATCCAACATACAATGTTACATCAGGTTCCTGGCACCCTGTAAAACTCGGGCACAATAGGCTGCTTTCAAACATGATTGCTGAAGACATCTCAGATTTTCTTATTATTTCTAACATTTCTCCAGAACAAGACTTCCTATCCAGTCTTTTATTGTTTACATTATTAACCCATTTACTTTGTGGTGGCATAAAGCAATACACAGATAGGACTCTCCCGCTTTAAGACCTTAATGAACACAAAGGCCTTGTACGTTCATCTTCAGGTAAAAAACTAACAGCCTTATTTGTACCACTGAACACTGTGGCTCTGTGGAGCAGCTGCAAGACTTCAATACACAGAAAGTCTGCAGCAGAGGTGGAAACAGAACAATTCCTCCACTAACTCCCAACACTTAGCGTAATAGCCTGTTTTACCTCCCCTTCCATTTTCCTCTTTAAGTGTAACATTATGAATAACTAGGCAGACACCAAGTTTATGGATAACATTGTTACTGCAATTCTTTATCTAACAACTGGGAATTGTTTTCCTAGAGGCTTCTTCCTTCCATTTTTTTGGGCTCCTAATGTTTTAACAGCAACTCAGCCAGAAGATTCTGCTAAAATCACCTGCTTTACTCACACAAAGCTTACCTAAGGAACACTAGCTGCCCCTAGCTGCATGGAGTAGCAGCACAATATTACATCAACTGCATATCATCAATTATATACCAAATTTCCAGTACTGTATAATATATAAACTAACGCAGGATTACATTTTTACAACAGCAGACCTTTCTTAGTGGAATTCTATAAAGCACATTTCTTCTTAACCAACAGGTTGTAGTAGGGCTTTGGAGCCCCTGGGAACTATCAGGCAACACACAATCAATTATTTTGGTTTATGGGGAAAACTGCCGTGGAATGCCTTGGGTTTTTATTTTGCTTAGGGCCTGTTGCTACAGCAGAGCAGTCAAGCTGTGTTACATGTGCTCATGGGAGCCCACAGCTCCAAACTTTCACCTGGGTCTCCAACAGCTGTATCATTCCCATAGTTATAGGCAAAAAATCACGTTTGTTCTAAATATGATTCAGAATGGAAAGGGACAAATTAGGAACCAGGGACACCAAATTAGGAACCCAGGATGCCTTCACCTTGCCAGTGCCCCTGTATGTACAGTTGGCAGTGTGTAAACAAACACCACACACAAACACCAAAGAGTTTGTGTGTGTAAAACTTCACACACAAGACTCCATGAATTCTTAAGAATAGTGGGGTTCTGGTTTGAGGTTAAGTTTCTCTTTATGCTCGTCCCTTATTCTTATGTGGCAAAGTTACATCACAGTAACTTTAAACATCATAAGAATGGAAATGGGAGAATTTTTTTCATTCATCCAGTAAGCCAAGTGGTTTGTGACTTTTCATTAACAATTACAAGAGACCTCAAATAAGACTCAGACAGAGGATCAGAAAAGACAACCAAAGAACATGGGACACAAGTATACAGATTCTGAAAAGTAACACAAAAATCTTTGACACTCTCCTCTTCCTACTCACACTAACCATGTACTCTCTGCTCAGTCACACTCACCATTACCAGGATGACTCTGATCTGCACTGACAACACTCTTAATCTGTAGGAGTCCCTGGGCTTATTCCTGCACTTAAGAGGGTAAAAGAAAGGACACATGAAAAGTGACAAGTACGGAAAACAAACAGAAAACAGAATAAAGCTTTTGAGTGCTCCTTAAAACATGCCAGATTTGTAACTTATGGAGAAGAAATATTTGTTTTCATCCCAAGGAAGAGAACCAGTGAGATGAGAATGCAGCATCTGAGGCATAGAGAACTGCTCATATCAGGCTCACAAAAAAAAGCTGCCCTCATAGCTGTAACAACCATCTTAAGGATCAACAGAGCAGAAGAGAAAGGATGTAAGCAGCATTTTTTTGATCCTTTGCTTTTCCTGGTTGGTGTAAGTCTGTGTGTACTCAACACTACCTGAAATGCAGCCATACATTTGTTAAGACTTAGAACAGCTCCATCAATGGGTCAAATTTCACACAGTCACCATCTTTGCACAAATTCACCCTGGCAAACATTAAAGCAATTTTTAGTATTTGTTTTTTCCCCTACATTTTCAAGGCTTATAAACTTATTTCTTTATATGATTCTACATAGTAGTACATGCCCCATGATAAGCCTATAAGACCACACTTCACCATTGAGCTTCCTTCAAATATTGAAGACAAAAGTTTTACTTAAATCTCCTTACACAAAGAGATGAATTCAGAGCAGTACACTCTTTTATGTAGAAGATATTCAGCTCATTTTTATCTTCACCAATAAAGATGAAATAAGAAAATAAAATTTTGAAGGTCTTTAGATAATGAAGTTCCTACCATGACATTAATTTATGAAACTATCATCCTGTAGTTTTAAATAGCTGCTTTTTGTGCTAGCAAGTAATGTAATTTCTGAACCCCACACATTTTGTCTTCCATTTTTTCTTATGCATATAGAGGTGCAGATTCACATTTAAAAAAAAAAAAAACAAACACACCACACAGACTTAATTAGATACTTTATGAAACCATAAAAACCCTGTGAGACCTCAGATCTATTTAATGATGCATTACATGGATTGTCACCAAATTAAATGTCTGCATGCATATAGCAAGGACCATCAAAGGTAAGAGGGATTCATAGAATCACAGAATGGTTTAGATTGGAATGAGCCTTGCATATAGATTTCCTCATAATCTGTCTTGGGTTTAACTAAGCAATTTGTTATGCTCTGGTGTTACAGATTTTCTGAATAATTAAAGTAAAGCAAAGCTTCCTTAAGTGTGAAATATGGTGAAATAAGGTTTAAAAACTGCAGAAATTTCCTTTTTGAGAGTAAGATCTGGTTTTCCATCTATCTGCTATACACTTCAGCGGATGTTTTTCACATCCTGAAACCATGAAGAATGTAACACTAGTGTTTCATCACTGATCATTGTAGAATCAATTACAGGCAGTAAAACTTGGTTGACTTTAACAGTCAGATATGGCCAATGTCAATGGAGTTTCGTCAGCATAAATCTGATAAAGCATCTTTATTCTGCAAAGAGTATTTCAATGTAGAAATTGAAATGCGGGTGCACAGAACTAGAGTTAGTTTACTAACTAAAAAAAATATGTCCAAGTAGGCAAATATATTTTAGTTAATGGACTAACTTTAATTGAGAAATAAATTAGTCATGATACATTTGCAATCAGCCTGCATGCATAAAACACTGGGAATATTTTGAGTAATCAAAACAATCATGTCTAATAGCTTACTTCTTCCAATTTAAAGAATGGGATTTGAAAATGTAAGAGAGCAAGAAAATACTGTTCTTGTGTACTGTAATGCTTTGCTAGGTCCTCCATTTTTTACAGATCTGCATGGCCACAAAATTTCTTTTAATATCTGCAGCATTTCTGTTGTTATTTCATAAGCATATTCCTGAAGCAAATACAAAGTGGGATATTTTTAATGTTCTTAAGAAAATCAAAATACTAGGTTTATAATCTGGTCCTACAACCTCAACCTATCTACCATCATCACATAAAAGAATTAAAGCTATCACTTCAGACCCATCTTTTACTAAGTAATTTCTAACAGCAACCACATGAACAGTGCAATTATTAAGCCATATTAGGGATAATATGTAAAATGAGATGCTCATCTAGGGAGATAGCTCTCAAGCTTAATGTCAGATGTATTATTTTAAAGAATATTAGTTTACATTTTTAATGCCCCATTCTCACAGTTTTAGACTTATTTTCCGTAAAAAGGAATTCACTAATCTCTTTGGATGCTCCATCTCTTTCTGAAGTTGATATTACCATGGCCTTAAGGCATCCATGTTCAGCTGAGTTGGGTAAAGACCACTCAGGTATGCCTTTGCATGCTGTAATTACAGCTCTCACTGCAATGCAGACACAGATATGAAATAAGCAAAATGAACATGCTCCCTACACAACTTGCCTCTAGCTTTTCTCTCCCTAGGAAGTATTTTGATTTATTCTCCTCCTAATTGCACCTCAAAACTATTCTTCTTGCAATTCTCGCACAAACGTGGAACATAATGTAATTTTACACCTGCTGCAGGCAATCCTGTGTATCCAACAGTTAATTTGCTCTGTCATCCAGAAAGATTTCAGCCTTTTTCAGTCTTACCTAGAACTCAGTCCTCTTCACCATAGCAAAGACACAGGTGCTTTCGTTATGTGAGCTGGCCCAGAGCCCAAGGGGGCATTTCTGAACCTGTACAATATTCTATCAGCTAATGAATATGTGGGACAAATAACACACAGCATATGAGCGTTCTCAGATAGTGTTTGACATGAGGACACATCTTTATAATTTATTAATGCTAAAATTTGGGGGGAAGGAGAAGAGTGTTTGCTCCATTGACCTTGTCTCTACTCATAACAAACACGAAAGCCATTGTCATGAGCACTTCACGTACAAATTCTTCATTCTTCAAGTACAAATGTGGTAACACAAATTATGAATGTAGTCATCCCTGAGGAAAAATGTGTAATTTTTCCTACTGGTCATCATCACAACACCATCCGTGTTATTACACACTTCTGCAGGCTTTTGTACATCCAAACAAGACATTTTTCATTATTAAATATATCTATGTAATTTATTCTATGTTATGTAGATTTCCACAAAAACTATGCACACAAGTGCAGTTTTACAGGTGTATCTCTCCAGCTTGCTTTTGCCCCAGAAGGAGATTTTATAACTGACAGCTAACCTGCTTGAAAGAAGACATTTTCTGCAGCAAGTGTCATCAATTTATTTTTACAAGGCTTTGATCACTATTCTTGGTAATAAAAACAAAGATGCAAATCTTCTGATTGCCACACCTCCATATTCAGACTGAATGAGGAATGGATTGTTCTGGTTAGTAAACAAACCAGCAACTGACAGCAGGTTTCAAGACTAATTACTCTAGAGGTTCTGTAAGAGCAGCAATGGGATGTCTTCTCTTGCTCTATCCTTTGCTCTAGCCACAGAAAAACATGCCACAAAAAAATTCCCTCAGATTGCTCTGAGAAATTCATTAAATTATTGGGCAGCTTTTATCTTTACACTATGGAAACACTGACAATGCAACTAAACTTTATGAACTGAAGAAAAACGATTATGATTTAGTTCCAAAGCAAGTAAGTGCCAGAATTTGAAATTGCTCTAAGCTGTACCTGTAACATACTCTAAATATAATTTAATTGCCCATTTATTTTTTTTTCCTTTATTGAGCAAACTGCCATTTGCTCAATGTTTTCCCCATTTTCCAGGATTAGTGAAGATGATTTTCCATCTGCTGCAGTGGTCCTCTGAGACAGGGGAGGTAAGTGAGTGTGCATAAACACCTGTCTGACCGAAGGAGAAGGAATTCCTCTCTTGCTATGGGAAACCCAAAAATGCACCACCAGAGACCAAGCCCAGAAGCCAATGTTTTTGCAAGCTCTTGGCAGTAAACTCAGCCACCTTCAATATCCACAACAGCAGCCTTGTTTCTTTGTAATTCTTTACATAATGAATTCACAGAATCACAGAATGGTAGGGGTTGAAAGGGACCTCTGGACATCATCTAGTCCTGACAAAGCAGGTTCAGCTAGAGCAGGTTTCACAGTATCATGTCCAAGAGAGTTTTGAAAGTCTCAGGAGATTCCACAAGCTCTCTGGGCAGCCTGTTCCAGTGCCTCATCACCCTCAAAGTAAAGAAGTTTTTCCTTATGATTAGAGGAAACTTCCTGTGTTCCATTTGTGCCTGCTGCCCCTTGTCCTGTAGCTGGAGGAGGAAGAGAACCTCCCTTGACCTGCTGGCCAGAAATATTGCCTTCTGACAATAAAAAATACTGGGGAAACACAGGGGGACATTTGAGGAATATTTTAAGTTGCAATGCTAAGAATTCATTTCCCAACAGGATTAACAATAGCAACATAGTTTTAAGAAGAAATTATCCACTAGGGTAAAGAAGAAATATGCATGGTTGGTTTTCTGATTTTTTCTTCTTATGAAAGTTTCCTCTTTGATGAATCCTTGGTTAAAATCAATTTACTGTGTAAAGATAGACAAATGGATCAACAGCAGTGATTATGGGGCATGTTGATTTGACTAATGCGTTATTAACCCACAGATTTAGTAGTCTGATTTGGGAGTCTATCTACTTCCTCAGACTGTCTGGTTCTTTTCTTTTTAAAGCAATGCTGCCCCCGTCTGGGACTACAACCTGGAATCTGCTACTACTTATAGCACTTAGTTTAACCCACCTGAAATGTATTAATTGTATTGTTAAAGTTACTAAAAAATCTATCTTCCAACATGACTTACTTGAAAAATGCTTTGCGGCTCAATAAGATTTTAATTAAAATTTTACAAAGAAGTGCTTAAAATCAGTCTTGTGAAAATAAAGATCTTTTCGTACTGGATATAAACAAACTGATTAAGTATAAGATAAATGTACTTTGGAGCGTGCTACTGACATGTGCTGCTAAATATTTTTAATGCCAAATTTTATTGAAAGCGCATTCTTTCAACAGAATTCCTCTGTAAGGTAATATCAGAAACAGCTAAAAAAGGCATAGAAAGTGATTAAATTTGATAAAATATATAGAATTTCTATGTATAATCAATACAAAAACATATCTTTGTTGATTTTTTTGTGGTCTACATTAGCATAATATATCAAATTTAATCAATGCATCCATCAAGTCATTAATGGTCTACAGATTTGAGCATTATTCTCCTGTGCATGCAAAATGAAATTAAATCCTTTTTTTTTAGCTTTAGTGTATAAACATGACTCATGAATAGCTGGCATGAATGTTTACTAAACATTTCAAACATGACTTTCTCAATTAACGGATCATAATATTGCATATGAACCTACATGCATACTCCTATTAATGTTCCCCCCACACACCTTGCCTTACTTGAGGGCCATTTATGTTATCAACAGAGCCACAACGAGTATCTATAGAATGTGGTAGAATAATCCCAGATTGGAATTCCTAAATGGTCTCTACTGAAATCACATTTAAGGTCAGTTGTGTTACACCTCAAAATTTTACGAGACAGCAGACAAGACTTCAAAGAAATATAGAACAGGAGAACAAGCCCAATATAACCTTCACCAAGTCATATTAAGGTGAGCTTTTCAGCATCCTCATGTGACTGCATAGCAGTTTCTTATGTTTGTCCTGCATTCACCAGAACCATCATTCATTGCTAAAGAAAACCTGGCCACATGAAGCATTATCTTTCACATTAACCTTTCTCTTGCTGAATCTGGGGATACAAACTCTTCCCCTCAACAAAGTGTTACTAAATGCTTTACAGGACAGCGGGTGGCTCTCAGGCAGCCGATCATACCTACCTTGCTCCACAGTGGGACAGGTGTTATATGGGCAGGTAAGGCTTGGGCTGCTCTCCTACACCACTTGGTCAGAATGCCTGCATGTTGCCCCAGTGCTGCAAATGTGTCAGACCCAGTAATGAACAGCCTGTCCCACTGCCTGCCCTGGGACGAACAAACATTTAGTTTCACGTGTATAAACAGCACGCATCATTTGGCCAAGGTCTGTGTCTTTCCTGTGGCTATACCTGTTCAAAGAAGTATAATCACTGCAAACATTAAGATGCCAGGCGGTGAGCACTCACCATTGCATTGTTTGAAAGAAGTCATTTAGGAGCTAAACAAATATTTAACATTTAACTACCTGCGATGGGGACGTTCAAGGACTGGATTAATTGCTGCAGGGCTGTTTAGTGCATGAAGTGCAGTACAGAAAAAAAGGAACAAAAGGTACAAAACCATAGCTGTGTCTTGTGAAGTACATATGGTGTGCTTTTCTCACTTGCATGAAAGACCAAATTGTTACTGTCACATGTTACTGGAATAGTCCAGACTATCCCAAATAACTGCAGATTACCAAAATATTCCTTTACATTGATACTTCAGGTAAATATACAGATTTTGAGGCCATCCTGCAGGTACCTTTTTCCAAAACATGAAAAACATTGCCTACCTTTGACATATATGTGACATCTCCTTTCTGATAAGCCCTGACAGCTAGAGCTTAGCCTGAGACCAGTCTATCCAAACTTGTAAGAATACCCATGGATAAAACTATCAATTTATTTATATAAAACAAGACAGCAGAATATTGCATCCTGAGTATTTTGTACTGTGACTAAACCATTGTTAGAACAGATTTCTTTGGAGTCTCACACAAACCTAGTTTTTCATTGTAGTATGAGTTCATTTATTGTTATATTCTAAAATCTACATAAACTTTATGGCTTTTTTACTAATACTATGATAAATATTTGGTACTGCATTATAAAATAGCAAACAAATTATAATATTACCTTCTGCTCTGTGCTGATATAATTACTTCCCTTAGGAGTACAACCTAGCCTTTTGTCACTTTGATAGCACTGTTATTCTCAAACAGAGGCAGCAGAACAGCTAAAGGAAATGGATGCAGATGTAAAAAGCTTTTAATCACAGGCATGAGCATACCTAAAGCAGTAGTGTGATTCTTCTTCCAAATAATGTTTCTGTAGCTTCCAGTCAGACATTTTAAAATTTTCTAAATTACAGAGTAAGAAAATCTGAGTTCTGGCTCTGTTTTAAACCACCTCAAAAAAACCCCCCAAATAAACTAGAATTGCAAGCATCAAAGAACCAGCACCAGTGCAGTAACAGAACTGGGGAAAGCAGTCATCCATTATATACAGGGTATGTACTCCTTGCCATTATCTCTGTGGGGTCAAAATTACTGTAGAATATGGATAAACTGTAAAAGAATCAATGTCTTTTTTCTTTCTTGCCATTCCTGCTCTCCACAGTCTGATATATTTTACTGTAATATGACCATTAGTGCCTATCTCTACCTACTTAACTCTGCTTTGAAGGGGTTTTGGGGGCAGGGGTCACACACTTCAGGAGTAATAGATTACACTTGATAGAAGTCTGTTATCATAAAATTACAAATTGTTAGCAAATTTATTCTCACCTTTACCCTCTCCTCCCTTCAAAATACTGGAGATGACAAAAACCACTAGTGTAGGACTGCAGGAATAAAGAGAAAACTATCAAAGCGAATCCATCATATATCAAGTGTCAATCTTTGTAATTTAATCTTAATCATTTTCTTTAATCACAGAGCCATTTTTTAAACAAGATTTAAAAATTAAAAAGCATAGCACCTATGTAGCACCTTTATAAAGCTTTGGAGGAATAAAAATATTCATTTGTATGGAGTTTATAAAAGATCTCTCTAGAGATAAGCTATATTTTTCTTCTTACATTAATTGAGTTCTATACATCATATAGATTATTTTGGTATGTAACCATGGATTTCAAATTATATAAAGAACAAAGGCTTGAAAACACGATCTAATTAATAAATTAGCCTGTTAAACATAATACGGCATGATCTGAGAAACAGTATGCTTTAATCTAATCAGCAGCTGTGATATTACACATCCACAAGACCAAGATTTGCCATTTCCTGGCTTTTGAACCCTTAACAGAGCAAACTTAACATTATTTTAAAGCCAGCTGTGCTGTCAACATATTAATGAGCAAAGATCTGACCTTAGTAGTATTTTGCCCTTTCATTGAAAATTTGGCTCATTGACTTCTTGTTTTAATGCAATATAATTATTGTTTACAGAAGAGTCTAGTAGATAAGAGATCAATTGGTTTAAAGTCCATGGCAATATTGCCACTCATCTCTGTGGACAGAATTTCATCTTGAGTATGACAAATATTTTCAACAATTGCTAATAAATCAAAAGAACTCTGAAGAAGAGACTGAGTACTATAATTAAATATAATTAAATCAACTAAATTGATTCCAATCAAAAAATTAAATATAATTAAATCAGCTAATCTCCATGAAAGCCAAAAATACCAGCACTTGGGATCTCAGAGTACTAATGTTTTATAACCTTTTGGGGGAGGTCAGAGGGGGACAGCCTTTGATATTCTGGTTGCTACTCTACTTCAGTTTCCCACAAGACAAGCATTTACAGCTAATTACCAATCTCAATCATATTTGCATATCACTATTCTTAAAACATCCTTTCAAACACTTCTGACAAGATGAAATTCACCTTTTATTTTCAGCTTGAATTGAATACTATCAACTGTAATGTGCACTTATAAGATACATATTTTTATGACAATGACTTAGACATTTCTGATTTTACAGGTCACTGAATTAGGAGTGTGATGAAAGGATTTGACTGGGCCATTGCTAATGAAAATAAGTTATGAGTCGGTGCAAATCAGCAGGTAAGGACATTCTCCCTTATCTGTCATATCCACTCTCCTAGAATGACTAAACCATCATCTTGTATTCCTCTCCCTGGAGAGAGGAATTCTGCTACATTCATTGGCCGCAAAACAAGATCATGCATCCAGAGGCTCAAATATATTTAAGCAGAGTCCTTGAGATTTCTACTCTTTAAATTCTTGCCTGTTTCCTCCACTGAATAGTGGAACGTGCCATTGATGTTATTTCATAGGACTTCTCACTGAATACAACACCATCTTCTCAGAACAACAAAACTTGATTACAGTTTTTTCCAACAGCCTAAACTGCAGTAATGTGTGCTTAAAGAATAGCTTTCAGCCTGTAAAAACATACTAAGCAATTTACCAGTCTAAAGATGCTTCCTTTATAAAATCAATTTATCATAGTTCAGAAAATCTATTTTTCCTGCTGTGCCACCACAATGAGATGAAAAGTGCCAGGATTCCTTTTGACAAGTTAGGATTCTGTTTTCAGAAAAATCCAGAACTGACAGTGGTAAAGATGTGAAAAGCTTTAGACTATAAACATCTATGCAGAATTTTAATGTGTCTCAATGTAGATGATTTCAAATAAGAAGTTGATCATGAGATGCTCCTCATCAGAAGCTGAAAGTTCAGCACAGAAAAGCCATAAAACAGAAGGTTAAACCTCTGCTGAGTTACGTGAATCTGCAATTGAGGGATTCTGCATTTATGTACACTACCACTGTACAAAAAGCACTGGTTGGGCCAGATTCAGAATTACATGATTACATTATTATGCCAGAGGATCATGGACACAATGATGTAAAATTCAAGATCCCTTGGTTTTTCCTCATGTACCAGGACAAATCTGACTCCACAGTGGAGACCTGAAAATGTTTCAAGTATACCAAACTACACAGCTTCAAACTTCTCTCCTGGAAATTAGATTCATATTTCTCCTTAAGTGAAGCAACTCAAAGGCCAAATTAATCTGAGGCCCAAACAGCCTTCTGGTCCTGTCCATGGAACTGCTATGATAATTAGCAGTAATGAGAGAGCCACAAGGAGGAAAGAGATTTCGTANAATTTGCTTATAACTATCATGTTTATAGGAGCAGAAGCAGTTAGCTGATTTAGAAGTAGTGGACACATGAAGAAAAAAAAATAATAATAATTTTTTTTATCAGAAAAAAAAAGTATGCAAGAGAAGTTGTGACATTTGATATCTTACATTTTAAAAGCACTTCACTGATATGTAAGAGAAAATAGAGACAAGAAAAGAACATATCCAATTAACACTGTAACATTAGATATCAGCCTTGCAAATAACATCCTACAGCATTCTAAGTGAAAGTAATCAAGGAAAACAGTCAGTGCGGTCTTCTAGTTATGATTTGTATACATTGTTATTGGGTACATAAACCAAAATTATTTTTAAAAAGGGAACAAATGAGAAGCAGGGAAGGGTCTTCATCTGTCAGGCTCTAACTCTGATTTAGCTCTAATCGTTCCTTTCTTTGAAAGAAAGACAAAGTTTTGATAAAACAACATGTAAATCATAGTCAGACAGTCCATGGTAGCACCAACCATATGAAAAGGTGTACCATGGCAGTTTTAGTCTGCATTGTTTTGCTCAGCTCATCATACTACTGTTACTTGGTTCCCCCACGGGTTGCTGAAATTCCAGATACTCCTCTCTAACATCTCCAGTTGTGAAAAGTCACTGACATGTCTCAATCTATCTAGTGGCCTCAGGTTCAGCTAAGTAGGTCCTGCCAACCCTCACAGTAGCATATGATCTGTTTGGGGTTTCTCCTATTGCAACAAGAGTGACCATACAATCGAGAACCTGATACCATGTCTTCTACGCAGCAGCATTTCAGCCGACAGCACCACACACTAGAAAGTCCCTGGATAGCTGTGTTTTAGTAGGGCAAGGCATAAGGATCAAACTTATCTATTATGGGCAATTATCACATTTATTATTCAGTGCAGAATTTATGGATCAAATTATATGTTTAAGAGTAGCACTCTGTTATTTCTGGACTGGGTAAATAACCATATGAAGCATCACAGAGTAATTATGTTATAGGATGCACCAACACTTCAGCTTTAGCCCAAGGCCTTTACCTTTCCTTATCGTGTTAACATGTAATAATATTCCTTGTCAGACACTGAATCATGCTAAATGTTAGTTTTATCCTTTGCTTAAAGGCATCATTTACCTCCTTTCTGAGAATCTGGCTTGTCCTAGAGTGTTTCCATATTTTCACTTAGTTTGGCTTTTTTCTCTACATTTTATCTGCAGCAGTTCCTGTTATTCTACAATAGTATACCTTCCTGAATTATTCTGGGGGACATATTTTCAGCCTTAGAATATGTAATTTCATTTCCTGATGTAATCTCATCTAGCCCACAGACATATTCAGTAAGCATGGTCCCCCTCTGCACAGGCTAAGACCCAAACACCGGTCTATGTTTAATGTGACTGAATCAAAAATTATTGTAACTTTAGTTACAGTGTATTGCTTTCAGCATGATTGGGCAAGTTTATAAGTATATAGGTTTCATTTGTGTTGAAGGTGATAATTTAGTCACTAGATAGAAATTTATGGAAAACTTCTCACAATTCCTTTCCTCTGCTGCACAAAATATATTTTGCTTATCCTCAGATATTTTCAATTCTTATTTTCAGGCTTCATCTCACTTCTCACAATTATCTGTCCAAAAACTGGACACAGATTGAGACAGGGTAATTCTTCTGCATTATTTTCTACAAACTTCTTTTGATTAAATTATAAGCTCTTTCTTAGGTTCCAGGATAACATTGTCCTATTTTTCTTCCAAGTTTACAGCCTGATCTCCCCCTGCAGCAGGCAAAATCTCATTGCTTTTTCCACATCCTGTCAGGATGTTCTGGTAGTCTTTTCTTACCATGGTGCTCCATTACAACATGCTTTTAATTAGGGCTTCCACCAGCCTCAAAAACTGGGTACTTGAGTAAGTCTCAAATCTTTCAAAACGTTTCCAAAGTTTATCCAACTTATTTCTCTTTGAAATCCCTCTCAGAAAATTATTTCCACAAAGCACAGCAGCATTCCTCTTTCTTTACCACACTTTGATAACTGGATTGCATGTCATCCTACTACTAAATAAATCAATTTCCATAACTTCACTGATTTAAGAGGGTTTTTTTATCCTTGATCACTCTCCATTTGTCTGCAATGATTCATGACTAAGATACTCCAAAGTTTGTTATTCCATTCTCCTCCCCATCTACCACTCTAATTCAACTTCCAACCTTGATAATGGTTAAGGAAAACTCAGTCAGGACTGATGCCAAAGAGGAGCCTTTAATCTACAGGGAAGCTAATATTCAGAGAGAAAATCAGAGGAGAAAATAAAGTCTCTAGCTCTGCAGCTGCTAGTGTTTCAATCCAGAATGTTTCTCACCAGTCAATACATACATAAATACCAGTTTCAAATAAGCTTCCTTTAAAGAAAAGTCAGCCAGATAGGAAAGCTAAAAAGTCTGGTACATCTTTCAGGTCCCGTTCCAATGCTACTCACCAGCACTGCTTATGCAGCATGAAAGAATTAATGTGTCTGATTTGCCTCTGAGCAGACCTTAACCAGCTGAGGAGAGGCTTTCTGCTGCCCCAGACTCCCCCTCCTCACTTTGCTGGGGCCCAGGCAACTGACACCATCACAGCTCCTGCAATTATACAGTTCAATTGTCTTACTGAAGCTCGACAATCCTTGAATTATNTTCTTGAATCCTGTGACCTCTCCCATTCTTCTTTTCTTGATACTCAGAATTACCCCTTGTCTCCACTGGTCTAAATCGCAGCTGCTGAGCACATCTTCCTCCTTTGGTACAACATTTTCTGTAGGATTTTCCTGGTAATTATCCCCAACCTCTCTTCATGCTCATAACACCTCAGAGTATTTGCTTCTGCACAAGAAGCTCATCCTTCAGGTGTCAGCTCCCAAAACAAGCAGGAGGTTTCTGAAGCTCTATCTGCTGTACGTGATAACTACCAGTGCTTCCAGTTAGGTCTGTGCAGGATGTCTGTGTGTAGGTTTATATTATCATATGAGGTGCTGTATTTATGTCAGTATTTCTCACAGCTCAATTAGATCATTTTTTTCTGTATCTTTCATTAGATTCTTACAGCAACAATTTGTAAACTTTTATGTCTTTGCTGTGCAAATAATTTAATTGTACAAATCTATAACATTTTCATATGAGGGAATTTTCTGAAATACTAGCAAGTGCAGTAAGCCAAGACATCTGAGGCCTTTTTGCATTACATTTTTTAGAACAGCCTCTTTTTCTGCTGATAGAAGATCTGCATTAAGAAAAAATATATATAATTAGTTTGATTTCAGTCATCTACTCAACATTTCTAAGCTACTTGCCAAACGATCCCAGGTGTGGGATTGCAGCAGGTAATTTCCTGCGCTGTATTTGTGCGGATGATTTTCTATGTTAGAAGATGATATCGGCTCACCTGGCCTCTCGGTGACAGAGAAATCCTTTGTTTATTCATTTAGTAGGCAGATTAACCCTAATGAATATGGCTTCCTGGAAATAGATACAGGGGACAATAGCAAAGTGAGGAGTGGGGAGAAATGGGGCAAATTCCCTTTTCTTTCTTCACTTGTAAATAATGGTAGCTTTCATAGCAGGGTGTTTTAAATCAGAAAGGAACGCAAAATATGTCAAGCAGATATTCTTGATTTTAAAGAAAATCTTCTATGGTTCAAAGAGGTACTGGGGCTTTCTTAGTAAGTCTAGTGCAATTCTGCTCTATTGAATCTGTTTGAATGCTTTGTCCAGTCAAAAAGTAGGATATGGTGGGCACCTGAGATACTTGCACTGCATGGAACTTAAGTCCTCATAGTTGGAGGAGCTCAGTGTGTGTTTTATGTGATTACTCTTCACTGTTTTGGAGTATAGTTTATTATTATTTCTGTGAATTAGGGGTTCATAATGTAACCTTCCTTCGAAGTAGATCACAGATTGTGCTAGGCAAGCAGAGAAAAGTGTTAGAACCTTAGTGGCTTAAATAATTTCTATTTCTTTTTGTTTTATGTGAGTAAAACTGTGGAGTGGTGTGTCAAGGTGTGTGTTGTGTTATCTGAGTAGCTGTTTTTAAAGCAGAATTAAATTTACCACAATTTCTAGTTCTATTTTCAGGTTTTTTACAAGCTGTATGGCAACTGGGCTTACAGGGGGGAAACATAAAACCACCTACAACTTTGTATGTAGCAGCTTTAATCCACACAAAGCCAAAAATCAATTTTTAATTAGTGAAATAGCTTGAG